>CM061530.1:415471-634471 GCA_030068015.2 Neoceratitis asiatica
AAATTAAAAAGAAAATAAAAGAAAAGAAAACAGGAAAAGACAACAAAAGAATAGAAAACAATTAGAAGAGAAGAAAAAAAGGAAAATAAAATAAAAGAAAAGAAAAGAAAAGAAAGAAGAAAAAAGAAGTAAAGAACAAAGAAAATAAAATTTAAAAAAAAAAGCAAAAAGAAAAAGAAAAGATAAGAAACAGAAAATAAAAGTAGGGAAATGAAAAGAAAAGAATAGAAAAGAAAAGAAAAAGAAAATAAAAGTAGAGAAATGAAAAGAATAGAAAGGAAGAGAAAAGAAATGAAAAAAAGTAAATAAAATAAAAGAAAATAGAATAAAAAAGAAATGAAAATAAAAAAGAAGAATTGAAAGGAAAATAAAAAAAAGGAAAGGAAAGAAAAGAGAAGAAAATAAAATGGAGAAAAGAAAATAAAGGAAATGAAAAAAAATAAAATAAAAGGAAAGAAGAGAAAAGAGAAAGAAAGAAAGAAAAGAAAAGGAAGAAAACAGTAGAGAAGAAAGAAGAAATAGTAGAAATAATACAAATAGAAGAAAATTTAAGAAAAATGAAAAGAAAAGAAAAAAAAGAAAAGAAAAGAAAGGAAAAAAAAGAAAAGAAAAGAAAAGAAAACAGGAAAAGACAACAAAAGAATAGAAAACAATTAGAAGAGAAGAAAAAAAGGAAAATAAAATAAAAGAAAAGAAAAGAAAAAGAAAGAAAAAAAAGAGAAGTAAAGAACAAAGAAAATATAATTTAAAAAAAAAACAGAAAAGAAAAGAAAAGATAAGAAAAAGAAAATAAAAGTAAGGAAATGAAAAGAAAAGAATAAAAAAGAAAAGAAAAATAAAATAAAAGTAAAGAAATGAAAAGAATAGAAAAGAAGAGAAAAGAAATGAAAAAAAAGTTTATAAAATAAAAGAGAATAGAATAAAAAAGAAAGGAAAATAAAAAAGAAGAAGTGAAAAGAAAATAAAAGAAAAGGAAAGGAAAGAAAAGGGAAGAAAATAAAATGGAGATAAGAAAATAAAGGAAATGAAAATAAAAGGAAAGAAGAGAAAAGAGAAGGAAAGAAAAGAAAAGGAAGAAAACAGTAGAGAAGAAAGAAGAAATAATAGAAATAATACAAATAGAAGAAAATTTAAGAAAAATGCAAAGAAAAGAAAAATAGGAAAAGAAAAGAAAAGAAAGGAAAAAAGAAAAGAAAAGAAAAGAAAACAGGAGAAAAGGGAAGAAAGGAGAAGAAAATAAAATAAAAGAAGAGTAAATAAAGAAAAAAAGAAACAAAAGACAAAAAAAAGAAAGGAAAATAAAAGAAAAGCATTAAAAGAAAAGAAAATAAATGACGAGAAATTAAAACTAAATTCCAGCAAAGAGATGGAAAATAAAAGAA
Organism: Neoceratitis asiatica; assembly: GCA_030068015.2. NCBI lineage: Eukaryota > Metazoa > Arthropoda > Insecta > Diptera > Tephritidae > Neoceratitis > Neoceratitis asiatica. Next base: position 416,854 of record CM061530.1, read on the forward strand.
AAGAAAGTAAAGGAAAAAATTAAAAGAAATGATAGGAAAGAAAATAAAATAAAATAAATAATAAAGAAAATAAATAAAAGACAAGAAAACAAAAGAAGAGAAAAGAAAAGAAACGAAGAGAGAGAAAAAGGAAAAGAACAGAAAATAAAAGAAAAGAAAACAAAACAAAAAAAGAAATATAAGAAAAGAAAAGAAAAGCAAAGAAAAGAAAAGAAAAGAAAATATAAGAAAAGAAAAGAAATTATAAGAAAGTGAAAGAGAAGAAAATAAAATAAAAGAAATGAAAAGAAAAGGAAAGAAAAGAAAAGGGAAGGAAAGAAAAGAACGGTTAAGAAAAAAAGAAAAAAAAAGAGAGATAACAAAAAAGAAAAGAAAAGGAAAGTAGAGAATAAAAAATAAAGAAAAAGAAAAGAAAAGAAAAGAAAAAAGGAAAATAAAAGAAAAGAAAAAAGAAGGTATGGAAGGAAAGAAAAAAACAAAAAAAATAACGAAATGAAAGAAAAATAATTAGAAGAGAAGGAAGAAGAAAGGAAATTAAAAAAGATATGAAAATATAAGAAAAAATATAATAAGTGTAAAGAAAAGAAAAGAACAATAAAGAAAATAAGAAAAAAAATTAAAAAACAGAAAAGAAGAGAGAAGAAACAAAAGGAAAATAAAAAAAATTAAAGAATAAAAAGGGAAAAAAGTAAAGAAGGAAAGAGAAGAAAAGACAAGAAAAAAACAAATGAAGAGAAAAGGAAAGAACAAAAAATAAAAGTAAAAATAAAAATAAAAATAAAAACAAAAAAGGAAAAGAAAAGAAAACAATTTAAAATAACGAAAAAAAGAAAGAAAAGAAAAAAATAACCAATTAAAAGAGAAATAATAAAAACGGAAATTAAAAGAAAAGTAGTGAAAATAGAAAGAAAGAAGAAAAAATAGAAAAAAAATAATACAAGAGAAAAAATGAAAGAGAGAAAGAGAACATAAGGCAAGGAAAGAAATGAAAAGGAAGAAAGAAACGAAAAGTAAAGAGATTAAAACAAAGGGAAAAAAGCAAACAGTAAATAATAGAAAAAATGAAAAAAAGAGGAAAAGGAAATGAAGAAAAAAAGGGAAGGAATGAAAAGAATAGGAAAAAAGAAAAGAAAATTGAGCAAATAAAAGAAAGGAAAAAAATAAAAGACAAGGAAAAAAAGAAAGAAAAGACAAGAAAAGGAAAGAAAAGAATTAAAAAGAAAATTAATTAGAAGAAAAACGGAAAGAGGAGAAAGCAGAAGGGAAACTAAAAAAATAAAAAGCAGAAGAGAAAAAAAGGAAAGAAAAGAAAAAAATAGTAGAGAAGAAAGAAAAAGTAATAAAAATAGTGAAAATAGAAGACAATAAAAGAAAAGAAAAGAAAACAAAAGAAAAGAGAAGAAAACAAAGAGAAGAAAAGAAAATAAAGGAAATGAAAACAAAAGGAAAGAAAAGAAAAGAGAAGGAAAGAAAAGAACGGTTAAGAAAAAAAGAAAAAAAAAGAAATAAAAAAGAATAAAAGGAAAGAAACTAAAAAAATATAAGAAAAGAAAAATAACTAGAAGAGAGAGAAGAAGATAGGAAAATAAAAGAAAAGAAATGAAAATAGAAGAAAAAAAGATAATAAATGAAAAGAAAAAAAAATGAAAAAAGGAAATAAAATAAAAAACAGAAAAGAAAAGAAAAGAAAATAAAAAAGAAAAAAAGAAAAGAAAAGGAAAAAAACTGTAGAGAAAAAGAAGTAATAATAAAAATAATAAAAATATAAGAAAGTTTAAGAAAATTTAAAAGAAAATAAAAAAATAAGTAAAATAAATAAAAGAAAGTTAAAGAGAGGAAGAGAACAAAAGGTAAGGAAAGAAATGAAAAGAAAAGTAAACAAAATATAAGAATAGAAATAAAAAAAGGAAAAGTAAAGAAAATGGAAAAAAAAAGAAAATGAAAATAGAAAAGAAAAGAAAAGATAAAAAAAGGAACGAAAAGAATATATAAGTTAAGAAAATATAAGAAAATAAAAGAGAAGGAATAAAATAAATACAATTAAAGAAGAGAAAAGAGAAAAAAAAGAAGAAGAAAAAGAAAGGAAAGGAATGATAAAAAGAAAGGCACAGAACAGGAAAGAAAATGAAAAAAAAAAAGAAAAGAAACAAAGAGAGGAGCAAATTAAAGAAAAGAAAAAAGAAGTAAGGAAAGAAAGAAGAAGAGAAAAGAAAAATAGAAAGGAAGAAGCAGAAGAGAAAAAAAGAAAAGAAAAGGAAATAAATAGAAGAGAAGAAAGAAAAGGGAAAATAAAAGAAAAATAATGAAAATTGAAGAAAAAAAGAAAAAAAGAACAGAAAAGAAAAAAAGAAGAGAATAGAAAAGAAAGGGAAAGGAAATAAAACAAAAAATAAAAAGAAAAGGAAAGAAAAGAAAAGAGAAAAGAAGAAAAGGATAGAAAATAAAATAAAATAAAAGTAAATAAAGAAAAAAAAAACAAAAGACTAAAAAAGAAAAGAGAGGAAAGAAAAGGAAACCTTTAAAAATTATAAAAATGACGAGAAATGAAAACAAAATTCCAGGAAAGAGTTGAAAACGAAAGAAGAGAAAATAGAAAAGAACAAAAGAGAGAAAGGCAAATAAAATAAAAGAAAGTAAAAAAAAAATAAAGGAAACAAAGGAAAATTTAAGAATTATTAAGGAAGATAAATAAAAGACAAAAAACCAAAAGAAAGCAAAAGAAAAAGAAGAAAAAAGAAAAGAAAAGGAAAGGAAGGGAAAAGAAAGAAAATAAATTAATAGAAAAGGAAAGGAAATGAAAGAAAATAAAATATAAAATAAAATAAAATGATAGAAAAGAAAAGATAAGAAAAGAAAAAAAGTAAAGAATTTAAAACAGAAGAAAAGAAAAGAAACGGGAAGAAAAGGAAAGTAAAGAAAAGAAAAGTAAATAAAAGAGGAGAAAAGAAGAGAGAATGAAAGAAAAGAAAAGAAAATAGAAGAAAAAAGAATACAAAATAAAAGAAACGAAAATAAGCAAAGATAAGAAAAGATAAGAAAAAAACAAAGAAAAGAAAAAAGGAAAAAAATTAAAAAGAAAATAAAAGAAAAGAAAACAGGAAAAGACAACAAAAGAATAGAAAACAATTAGAAGAGAAGAAAAAAAGGAAAATAAAATAAAAGAAAAGAAAAGAAAAGAAAGAAGAAAAGAGAAGTAAAGAACAAAGAAAATAAAATTTAAAAAAAAAAAGCAAAAAGAAAAAGAAAAGATAAGAAACAGAAAATAAAAGTAGGGAAATGAAAAGAAAAGAATAGAAAAGAAAAGAAAAAGAAAATAAAAGTAGAGAAATGAAAAGAATAGAAAGGAAGAGAAAAGAAATGAAAAAAAGTAAATAAAATAAAAGAAAATAGAATAAAAAAGAAATGAAAATAAAAAAGAAGAATTGAAAGGAAAATAAAAAAAAGGAAAGGAAAGAAAAGAGAAGAAAATAAAATGGAGAAAAGAAAATAAAGGAAATGAAAAAAAATAAAATAAAAGGAAAGAAGAGAAAAGAGAAAGAAAGAAAGAAAAGAAAAGGAAGAAAACAGTAGAGAAGAAAGAAGAAATAGTAGAAATAATACAAATAGAAGAAAATTTAAGAAAAATGAAAAGAAAAGAAAAAAAAGAAAAGAAAAGAAAGGAAAAAAAAGAAAAGAAAAGAAAAGAAAACAGAAGAAAAGAGAAGAAAGGAGAAGAAAATAAAATAAAAGAAGAGTAAATAAGGAAAGAAAAAAACAAGAGACAAAAAAAAGAAAGGAAAATAAAAGAAAAGCATTAAAAGAAAAGAAAATAAATGACGAGAAATTAAAACTAAATTCCAGCAAAGGGATGGAAAATAAAAGAAAAGAAAGTAAAGGAAAAAATTAAAAGAAATGAAAGGAAAGAATATAAAATAAAATAAATAATAAGGAAAATAAATAAAAGACAAGAAAACAAAAGAAGATAAAAGAAGAAGAAGAGAAAAGAAAAGAAACGAAGAGAAAGAAAAAGGAAAAGAACAGAAAATAAAAGAAAAGAAAACAAAACAAAAAAAGAAAAATATGGAAAGAAAAGAAAAGCAAAGAAAAGAAAAGAAATTATAAGAAAGTAAAAGAGAAGAAAAAAAATAAAAGAAATGGAAAGAAAAGGAAAGAAAAGAAAAGGGAAGGAAAGAAAAAGAAACAAAAGATAACAAAAAAGAAAAGAAAAAAAAGGAAAGAGGAGAAAGCAGAAGGGAAAATAAAAAACAAAAAGCAGAAGAGGAAAAAGGAAAGAAAAGAAAAAAATAGTAGAGAAGAAAAAAAAGTAACAAAAATAGTGAAAATAGAAGACAATAAAAGAAAAGAAAAGAAAACAAAAAAAAGAGAAGAAAACAAAGAGAGGAAAAGAAAATAAAGGAAATGAAAACAATAGGAAAGAAAAGAAAAGAGAAGGAAAGAAAAGAACGGTTAAGAAAAAAATATAAAAAAAAGAAATAAAAAGGAATAAAAGGAAAGAAAAGAAAAAAATATAATAAAAGAAAAATATACAACAAAAAAATGTAGAGAATAAAAGAATAAGAAAAAGATAACAAACGAAAAGAAAGCAAAACAAGGGAAAAGAAAAATAACTAGAAGAGAGAGAAGAAGATAGGAAAATAAAAGAAAAGAAATGAAAATAGAAGAAAAAAAGATGATAAATTAAAAGCAAAAAAAATGAAAAAAGGAAATAAAATAAAGAACAGAAAAGAAAAGAAAAGAAAAGAAAAGGAAAAAGAAAAAAAGAAAAGGAAAGGAAAAAAACTGTAGAGAAAAGGAAGTAATAATAAAAATAATAAAAATATAAGAAAATTTAAGAAAATTTAAAAGAAAATAAAAAAATAAGTAAAATAAATAAAAGAAAGTTAAAGAGAGGAAGAGAACAAAAGGTAAGGAAAGAAATGAAAAGAAAAGTAAACAAAATAAAAGAATAGAAAAGAAAAGAAAGGAAAAGTAAAGAAAATGGAAAAAAAGAAAAGGAAAATAGAAAAGAAAAGAAAAGATAACAAAAAAAAGGAACGAAAAGAATATATAAGTTAAGAAAATATAAGAAAATAAAAGAGAAGGAATAAAATAAATACAATTAAAGAAGAGAAAAGAGAAAAAAAGAAGAAGAAAAAGAAAGGAAAGGAATGATAAAAAGAAAGGCACAGAAGAGGAAAGAAAATGAAAAAAAAAAAAGAAACAAAGAGAGGGGCAAATTAAAGAAAAGAAAAAAGAAGTAAGGAAAGAAAGAAGAAGAGAAAAGAAAAATAGAAAGGAAGAAACAGAAGAGAAAAAAAGAAAATAAAAGGAAATAAATAGAAGAGAAGAAAGAAAAAGGAAAATAAAAGAAAAATAATGAAAATTTAAGAGAAAAAGAAAAAAAGGACAGAAAAGAAAAAAAAGAAGAGAATAGAAAAGAAAAGGAAAGGAAATAAAACAAAAAATAAAAAGAAAAGCAAAGAAAATAAAAGAAAAAAGAAGAAAAGGAAAGAAAATAAAATAAAATAAAAGTAAATAAAGAAAAAAACAAAAGACTAAAAAAATACTAAAAAAGAAAAGAGAGGAAAGAAAAGGAAACCATAAAAAAAATATAAAAATGACGAGAAATGAAAACAAAATTCCAGGAAAGAGTTGAAAACGAAAGAAGAGAAAATAGAAAAGAACAAAAGAGAGAAAGGTAAATAAAATAAAAGAAAGTAAAAAAAAAATAAAGGAAACAAAGGAAAATTTAAGAATTATTAAGGAAGATAAATAAAAGACAAAAAACCAAAAGAAAGCAAAAGAAAAAGAAGAAAAAAGAAAAGGAAAGGAAGGGAAAAGAAAGAAAATAAATGAATAGAAAAGGAAAGAGAATGAAAGAAAAGAAAATAAAAAATAAAATAAAATAATAGAAAAGAAAAGATAAGAAAAGAAAAAAAGTAAAGAATTTAAAATAGAAGAAAAGAAAAGAAACGGGAAGAAAAGGAAAGTAAAGAAAAGAAAAGTGAATAAAAGATGAGAAAAGAAGAGAGAATGAAAGAAAAGAAAAGAAAATAGAAGAAAAAAAGAATATAAAATAAAAGAAACGAAAATAAGCAAAGATAAGAAAAGATAAGAAAAAAACAAAGAAAAGAAAAAAAGGAAAAAAATGAAAAAGAAAATAAAAGAAAAGAAAACAGGAAAAGACAACAAAATAATAGAAAACAATTAAAAGAGAAGAAAAAAAGGAAAAAAAAATAAGAGAAAAGAAAAGAAAAAGAAAGAAAAAAAAGAGAAGTAGAGAACAAAGAAAATAAAATTAAAAAAAAAAACAGAAAAGAAAAGAAAAGGTAAGAAAAAGAAAATAAAAGTAAGGAAATGAAAAGAAAAGAATAGAAAAGAAAAGAAAAAGAAAATAAAAGTAAATAAATGAAAAGAATAGAAAGGAAGAGAAAAGAAATGAAAAAAAAAAACTAAATAAAATAAAAGAAAATAGAATAAAAAAGAAACGAAAATAAAAAAGAAGAAGTGAAAAGAAAATAAAAGTAAAGGAAAGGAAAGAAAAGAGAAGAAAATAAAATGGAGAAAAGAAAATAAAGGAAATGAAAATAAAAGGAAAAAAGAGAAAAGAGAAAGAAAGAAAGAAAAGAAAAGGAAGAAAACAGTAGAGAAGAAAGAAGAAATAATAGAAATAATACAAATAGAAGAAAATTTAAGAGAAATTCAAAGAAAAGAAAAAAAGAAAAGAAAAGAAAGGAAAAAAACAAAAGAAAAGAAAAGAAAACAGGAGAAAAGAGAAGAAAGGAGAAGAAAATAAAATAAAAGAAGAGTAAATAAAAAAATAAAAAAAGACAAAAAAAAGAAAGGAAAATAAAAGAAAAGCATTAAAAGAAAATAAAATAAATGACGAGAAATTAAAACTAAATTCCAGCAAAGAGATGGAAAATAAAAGAAAAGAAAATAAAGGAAAAAATTAAAAGAAATGAAAGGAAAGAAAATAAAATAAAATAAATAATAAGGAAAATAAATAAAAGGCAAGAAAACCAAAGAAGATAGAAGAAGAAGAGGAGAAAAGAAAAGAAACGAAGAGAAATAAAAAGGAAAAGAACAGAAAGGAAAAAAATTAAAATAAAAGAAAAGAAAGCAAAAAAGAAAAATAAGAAAAGAAAAGAAAAGCAAAGAAAAGAAAAGAAAAAAAATCAAAGAAAAGAAAAGAAATTATAAGAAAGTAAAAGAGAAGAAAATTAAATAAAAGAAATGAAAAGAAAAGGAAAGAAAAGAAAAGGGAAGGAAAGAAAAGAACGCTTAAGAAAAAAAGAAAAGATAACAAAAAAGAAATGAAAAGAAAGGGAAAGAACGAACGAAAAGGAAAGAAAAGAAAAAAATACAAAAGAAAAGAAAAGAAAGGTAGAGAATAAAAAAATTAAAAAAGGAAAAGAAAATAAAAGAAAAAAGGAAAATAAGAGAAAAGAAAAAAAGGAAGGGATGGAAGAAAAGAAAACAAACGAAAAGAAAACGAAACAAAAGAAAAGAAAAATAATTAGAAGAGAAGGAAGAAGAAGAGAAATTAAAAAAGATATGAAAATATAAGAAAAAATATAATAAGTGTAAAGAAAAGAAAAGAACAATAAAGAAAATAAGAAAAAAAATTAAAAAACAGAAAAGAACAGAGAAGAAACAAAAGGAAAATAAAAAAATTAAAGAATAAAAAGGGAAAAAAGTAAAGAAAGAAAGAGAAGAAAATACAAGAAAAAAAAACAAATGAAGAAAGGAGCAAAGAACAAAAAAGAAAAAAAAAAGAAAAATAAAAACAAAAAAGGAAAAGAAAAGAAAAAAATTTAAAATAACGAAAAAAGGAAAGAAAAGAAAAAAATAACCAATTAAAAGAGAAATAAGAAAAAAGGAAATTAAAAGAAAAGTAATGAAAATAGAAAGAAAGAAGAAAAAATGGAAAAAAAATAATACAAGAGAAAAAATGAAAGAGAGAAAGAGAACATAAGGCAAGGAAAGAAATGAAAAGGAAAAAAGAAACGAAAAGTAAAGAGATTAAAAGAAAGGGAAAAAAGCAAACAGTAAATAATAGAAAAAATGAAAAAAAGAAGAAAAGGAAAGGAAGAAAAAAAGAGAAGGAATGAAAAGTATAGGAAAAAAGAAAAGAAATTTGAGCAAATAAAAGAAAGGAAAAAAACAAAAGACAAGGAAAAAAAAGAAAGAAAAGACAAGAAAAGGAAAGAAAAGAATTAAAAAGAAAATTAATTAAAAGAAAAAAGGAAAGAGGAGAAAGCAGAAGGGAAAATAAAAAAATAAAAAGCAGAAGAGAAAAAAAGGAAAGAAAAGAAAAAAATAGTAGAGAAGAAAGAAAAAGTAATAAAAATAGTGAAAATAGAAGACAATAAAAGAAAAGAAAAGAAAACAAAAGAAAAGAGAAGAAAACAAAGAGAAGAAAAGAAAATAAAGGAAATGAAAACAAAAGGAAAGAAAAGAAAAGAGAAGGAAAGAAAAGAACGGTTAAGAAAAAAAGCAAAAAAAAAGAAATAAAAAAGAATAAAAGGAAAGAAAAGAAAAAAATATAAGAAAAGAAAAATATACAAAAAATAAAAATAAAAGAAAAGTAGAGAATAAAAGAATAAGAAAAAGATAACAAACGAAAAGAAAACAAAACAAGGGAAAAGAAAAATAACTAGAAGAGAGAGAAGAAGATAGGAAAATAAAAGAAAAGAAATGAAAATAGAAGAAAAAAAGATAATAAATGAAAAGAAAATAAAAAAAATAAAAAAAGGAAATAAAATAAAAAACAGAAAAGAAAAGAAAAGAAAATAAAAAAGAAAAAAAGAAAAGAAAAGGAAAAAAACTGTAGAGAAAAAGAAGTAATAATAAAAATAATAAAAATATAAGAAAATTTAAGAAAATTCAAAAGAAAATAAAAAAATAAGTAAAATTAATAAAAGAAAGCTAAAGAGAGGAAGGGAACAAAAGGTAAGGAAAGAAATGAAAAGAAAAGTAAACAAAATAAAAGAATAGAAAAGAAAAGAAAGGAAAAGTAAAGAAAATGGAAAAAAGAAAAGGAAAATAGAAAAGAAAAGAAAAGATAACAAAAAAAAGGAACGAAAAGAATATATAAGTTAAGAAAATATAAGAAAATAAAAGAGAAGGAATAAAATAAATACAATTAAAAAAGAGAAAAGAGAAAAAAAGAAGAAGAAAAAGAAAGGAAAGGAATGATAAAAAGAAAGGCACAGAAGAGGAAAGAAAATGAAAAAAAAGAAAAGAAACAAAGAGAGGAGCAAATTAAAGAAAAGAAAAAAGAAGTAAGGAAAGAAAGAAGAAGAGAAAAGAAAAATAGAAAGGAAGAAACAGAAGAGAAAAAAAGAAAAGAAAAGGAAATAAATAGAAGAGAAGAAAGAAAAAGAAAAATAAAAGAAAAATAATGAAAATTGAAGAAAAAAAGAAAAAAAGGACAGAAAAGAAAAAAAAGAAGAGAATAGAAAAGAAAGGGAAAGGAAATAAAACAAAAAATAAAAAGAAAAGGAAAGAAAAGAGAAGAAAAAAGAAGAAAGGAAAGAAAATAAAATAAAATAAAAGTAAATATAAAAAAACAAAAGACTAAAAAAGAAAAGAGAGGAAAGAAAAGGAAACCATAAAAAAATATAAAAATGACGAGAAATGAAAATAAAATTCCAGGAAAGAGTTGAAAACGAAAGAAGAGAAAATAGAAAAGAACAAAAGAGAGAAAGGCAAATAAAATAAAAGAAAGTAAAAAAAAATAAAGGAAACAAAGGAAAATTTAAGAATTATTAAGGAAGTTAAATAAAAGACAAAAAACCAAAAGAAAGCAAAAGAAAAAGAAGAAAAAAGAAAAGAAAAGGAAAGGAAGGGAAAAGAAAGAAAATAAATGAATAGAAAAGGAAAGAGAATGAAAGAAAAGGAAATAAAAAATAAAATAAAATAATAGAAAAGAAAAGATAAGAAAAGAAAAAAAGTAAAGAATTTAAAATAAAAGAAAAGAAAAGAAACGGGAAGAAAAGGAAAGTAAAGAAAAGAAAAGTGAATAAAAGATGAGAAAAGAAGAGAGAATGAAAGAAAAGAAAAGAAAATAGAAGAAAAAAAGAATATAAAATAAAAGAAACGAAAATAAGCAAAGATAAGAAAAGATAAGAAAAAACAAAGAAGAGAAAAAAAGGAAAGAAATGAAAAAGAAAATAAAAGAAAAGAAAACAGGAAAAAACAACAAAAGAATAGAAAACAATTAGAAGAGAAGAAAAAAAAAGGAAAATAAAATAAAAGAAAAGAAAAGAAAAAGAAAGTAAAAAAAGAGAAGTAAAGAACAAAGAACATAAAATTAAAAAAAAACAGAAAAGAAAATAAAAGATAAGAAAAAGGAAATAAAAGTAAGGAAATGAAAAAAAAAGAATAGAAAAGAAAAGAAAAAGATTATAAAAGTAAAGAAATGAAAAAAATAGAAAGGAAGAGAAAAGAAATGAAAAAAAAGTAAATAAAATAAAAGAAAGTAGAATAAAAAAGAAAGGAAATAAAAAAGGAGAAGTGAAAAGGAAATAAAAGAAAAGGAAAGGAAAGAAAAGAGAAGAAAATAAAATGGAGAAAAGAAAATAAAGGAAATGAAAATAAAAGGAAAGAAGAGAAAAGAGAAAGAAAGAAAGAAAAGAAAAGGAAGAAAACAGTAGAGAAGAAAGAAGAAATAATAGAAATAATACAAATAGAAGAAAATTTAAGAAAAATGCAAAGAAAAGAAAAAAAAGAAAAGAAAAGAAAGGAAAAAAAGAAAAGAAAAGAAAAGAAAACAGGAGAAAAGAGAAGAAAGGAGAAGAAAATAAAATAAAAGAAGAGTAAACAAAGAAAAAAAACAAAAGACAAAAAAAGGAAAGGAAAATAAAAGAAAAGCATTAAAAGAAAATAAAATAAATGACGAGAAATTAAAACTAAATTCCAGCAAAGAGATGGAAAATAAAAGAAAAGAAAATAAAGGAAAAAATTAAAAGAAATGAAAGGAAAGAAAATAAAATAAAATAAATAATAAGGAAAATAAATAAAAGACAAGAAAACAAAAGAAGTTAAAAGAAGAAGAAGAGGAAAGAAAAGAAACGAAGAGAAAGAAAAAGGAAAAGAACAGAAAATAAAAGAAAAGAAAACAAAACAAAAAAAGAAAAATAAGAAAAGAAAAGAAAAACAAAGAAAAGAAAAAAAAGAAAATAAAAGAAAAGAAAAGAAATTATAAGAAAGTAAAAGAGAAGAAAATTAAATAAAAGAAATGAAAAGAAAAGGAAAGAAAAGAAAAGGGAAGGAAAGAAAAGAACGGTTAAGAAAAAAAGCAAAAAAGAAAAGATAACAAAAAAGAAAAGAAAAGAAAGGGAAAGAAAAAACGGAAAGGAAAGAAAAGAAAAAAATACAAAAGAAAAGAAAAGAAAGGTAGAGAATAAAAAAATTAGAAAAGGAAAAGAAAATAAAAGAAAAAAGGAAAATAAGAGAAAAGAAAAAAAGGAAGGGATGGAAGAAAAGAAAACGAAACAAAAGAAAAGAAAAATAATTAGAAGAGAAGGAAGAAGAAAGGAAATTAAAAAAGATATGAAAATATAAGAAAAAATATAAGAAGTGTAAAGAAAAGAAAAGAACAATAAAGAAAATAAGAAAAAAAATTAAAAACAGAAAAGAACAGAGAAGAAACAAAAGGAAAATAAAAAAATTAAAGAATAAAAACGGAAAAAAGCAAAGAAAGAAAGAGAAGAAAAGACAAGAAAAAAACAAATGAAGAGAAAAGGAAAGAACAAAAAAGAAAAGTAAAAATAAAAATAAAAATAAAAACAAAAAAAGGAAAAGAAAAGAAAAAAATTTAAAATAGCGAAAAAAGGAAAGAAAAGAAAAAAATAACCAATTAAAAGAGAAATAAGAAAAAAGGAAATTAAAAGGAAAGTAATGAAAATAGAAAGAAAGAAAGAGAAAGAAAGAGAACATAAGGCAAGGAAAGAAATGAAAAGGAAAAAAGAAAAGAAATTTGAGCAAATAAAAGAAAAGAAAAAAAATAGAAGACAAGGAAAGAAAAGAAAGAAAAGACAAGAAAAGGAAAGAAAAGAATCAAAAAGAAAATTAATTAAAAGAAAAAAGGAAAGAGGAGAAAGCAGAAGGGAAAATAAAAAAATAAAAAGCAAAAGAGAAAAAAAGGAAAGAAAAGAAAAAAAAGGTAGATAAGAAAGAAAAGTAATAAAAATAGTGAAAATAGAGGACAATAAAAGAAAAGAAAAGAAAACAAAAGAAAAGAGAAGAAAACAAAGAGAAGAAAAGAAAATAAAGGAAATGAAAACAAAAGGAAAGAAAAGAAAAGAACGGTTAAGAAAAAAAAAAAAATAATAAGAAATAAAAAAGAATAAAAGGAAAGAAAAGAGAAAAATTTAAGAAAAGAAAAATATACAAAAAAAAGAGAAGTAGAGAATAAAAGAATAAGAAAAAGATAACAAACGAAAAGAAAACAAAACAAGGGAAAAGAAACATAACTAGAGGAGAGAGAAGAAGATAGGAAAATAAAAGAAAAGAAATGAAAATGGAAATAAAATAAAAAACAGAAAAGAAAAGAAAAGAAAATAAAGAAGAAAAAAAGAAAAGAAAAGAGAAGAAAAGAGAACAAATTAAAAGAGAAGAAAAGACATGAACAACTAATAAAAAAAAAAAAAAAAATTAAAATATCGAAAAAAGGAAAGAAAAGAAAATAATAAACAATTAAAATAGAAGACAGAAAAAAGGAAATTAAAAGAAAAGTAATGAAAATAGAAAGAAAGAAGAGAAAATAGAATAAAGCAAAGTACAAGAAAAATATAAAAGTGAGAAAGAGGACAATAGACAAGGGAAGAAAATAAATGAAAAAAAAACAAACGAAAAATAAAGAGGTTAAAAGAAAGGGAAAAAGCGAATAGTAAATAAAAGAAAGAAAAAAAAGAAAAGAAAAAAAAGAAAAAAAAAGAAGTAATGAAAAGAATAGAAAAGAAAAGAAAAGAAAAGAAAATAAAAGAAAACAAAAGAAAAGAAAAGAGATAAAAAAAAAATAAAAAATAAAAGAAATTGAAAGAAAATGAAAGAAAATAAAAAAGTGCATAAAAAGAATAGAAAAGATGGGAAAAGAAAATAAGGAAGGGAAAGAAAAGTAATGAAGAGAAGAGAAAAAAAGGAAAATGAAAGAAAGAAAAGAAAAGATAAGGAAAGAAAAGAGAAGAAAATAAAAGAGAAAGAAAGAATTGAAAAGAAAAGAAAAGATAAGAAAAGATATAAGAGAAAAGAAAAAAAGGAAAAGAGAATAAAAGAAGAGGAGAGAAAAGAAGAGAAAATAAGAGTGAAGAAAACAAAAGAACAAAAGTGACGAAAAGAGAAGAAAATAAAAGATAATGAAAAAAATTAGAAAATAAAGGAAAGAAAAAATTTAAAGGAGAGAAAAGAAAGGAAAAGAAATGAAAAGGAAAAAAATGAAAGAACAGAAAAAGAGAAAGGAAGGGAAAGAAAATGAAAAAAACGAGAAAAAAGAAACACAAATAAAAGAAAAAGAAAAGTAAATAAAGGAAACAATTGAAAAAAAAAAATAAAGCAAAAGAAGGAGAAAGAAGGTAAGAAAAGAAAAGAAAAGATCAGAAAAGAAATAAAAGAAAAGAAGAGAAAATAAAATAAAATAAAATAAAATAAAATGAAGGAAAGAAAAGAAAAACAATTAAAAGATAATAAAGAAAATAGGAAAATAAAAAAAATGAAAGAAAAGAGAAATAAAGATAAAAGGAAATAAAATAAAAGAACAGAAAAGAAAAGAGAAGAAAATAAAAGGAAAATAAAGAAAAGCAGATAAAAGAAAAGAAAATAAAATAAAATGAAACAAAAGTAAAAGGAAGAGAACAAAAGACAAGAAAAGCAAATAAATGAAAATGAGAAATGGAAAAAAAAGAAAAGTAAAAACATAAAAGAAAAAGAGGAAAGTAAAGCAAAAAAAGGAAAAGAAGAGAAAAGAAAAGAAATAAAAAAGGAAAAAAAAAGAAAAGTAATGAAAATAGAAAGAAAGAGGAGAAAATAGAATAAAACAAAATACAAGAAAAAATTCAAAAGAGAAAGAGGACAAAAGAAAGGGAAGGAAATGAAAAGGAAAAAAAGAAACGAGAGTAAAGAGATTAAAAGAATAGGAGAAAAACGATTAGTAAATAATAGAAAATTATAGAAAAGTAAAGAAAAAAGAAAGAAAAGAAGAACAAAAAGAAAGAATGAAAAGAAAAGAAAGAAAAAATAAAGAAAAAGAAGATAGAATAAAAAAAGAAAAAAAAGAAAAGAAAAGAAAAAATAGAAAATAAAATAAATGAAAATTAAATAAAATAAATTAAAAGAAAAAGAAAGAAAAGCAAAAAAGCAGATCAAAAAAAGTGTAGAAAAGATAGTAAAAGAAAGAAAGGAAGGGATAGAAAAGCAATGAAAAAAATAGAAAAGGAAAAATTGAAGAAAGAAAAAAAGGTAAGGAGAGAAAAGAAAATAGAACAAAATAAAATAATACAAGAAATTAAAATAAATTTCAAGAAAAGAAATGAAAAGAATAGAAAAAAATAGAAAAGAAGAGAAGAGAGAAGAAAGATGAATAGAACAGAAAAGAAAAAAATAAAGAAAAGAGAATAAATGAAAAAGAATTAAAAGAAAAAAGAGAAAATAAAAGAAAAGAAACGAAAAGAAAAGAAAAAGGGGGAGGAAAAAAAGAGAATAAATATAAGAAAAGGAAAGAAAGGAAAATAAAATAAAATAAAATAAAAGAAATAAATAAAAGAAAACAAAAAAAATAAGTAAAAGAAAAGAAAAGAAAAGAAAAGAAAGAAAATAAAAAGAAGAGAAAAGAAGAAAAGAAAAGATAAACATACAAGAAAAAAAGAAAAGGAGAGGAAAGAAAATGAAGGAAAAGGAAAAAGAGAGGAAGGGAAGAAAATGAAACAAACGAGAAGAAAAGAAAGAAAAATAAAACGAAAAAAAGTAAATAAAGGAAAGAAATGAAAAAAGTTAAGGAAAAGAACAGGAAAAAGTTAAGAAAAGACGAGAAGAAAAAAAATGAAAAGAAATGAAAAGAAAGCAAAAGATAAAAAATAAGATAAAAGAAAAGAAAACAAGAGAAAATAAAATATAAGAAAATAAAAGAATATAAAAGGAAGGAAAAGAAATGAAATTAAGAGAAAAGAATGAAAGAAACGACAATTAAAAAAAAGAAAAGAAAACAAAGCAAAAGATGAGAAATGAAAACAGAAGAGAGAAGCAAAAAGAAATAAAATAAAAGAACAAAAATTAATAAAAGAAAAGAAGAGAAAAGGAAATCAAAAGAAGAAGAAGAGAAAAAAAGAAAAAGGAAGAAAATAAGAGAACGGAGAAGAAAATAGAAGAAAAGGAAATAAAAACAAAGAGAACAGAAGAAAGAAAAAAGGAAAATAACAGAAAAGAAATGAAAATAGAATAACAGAAAAGAAAAAGGAAAAAAAAGAAAATAAGTAGGAAAGAAAAAGAAAATAAAAAGAAAGGAAAAAGAAAATAAAAAGAAAAGAAAAGGAAAAGAATAATAAAAAAGAAAGAAAGGAAAAAGTAAAGAAAAGAAAAGGAAAGCTTAAAAAGCAAAGATATAAGAGAAAAGAAAAGGAAAAAAGAAAAAAAGTAAATTAAAAAATTTAATGAAATATAAGTAAAGAGAGGAAAACAGCAAAAGACAAGAAAAGAAAAGAACTGAAAAAAGGAAAAGAAAAGAACAGGAAAAAGAGAAGAGAAAATGAAAACAAATAGAAGAGAAGAAAGCAAAAAGGAAAATAATGAAGAAGAAAACAAGAAGAGAAAATTAAATTCAAAAAAGCAGAAAAGAAAAGAAGGGAAAGGAAAAAAGAAAAGAAAAGGAAAAAAATAGAAGAGAAGAAAGAAAAAGGAAAATAAAGGAATAATAATGAAAATAGAAGAAAATAAAAGAAAAAATTAAAAGAAAAGAAAAAAAGAAGAGAAAAGAAAAGGAAGGAAATAAAAAAAAATTTAAAAAATAAAAAGGAAAGAAAAAAGAGGAAGTAATAAAATAAAAGGCGAGAAATTAAAACTAAATTCCAGAAAAGAGTTGAAAAGGAAAGAACAGAAAATAGAAAAGAAGAGAAGAGAGAAAGAAAAATAAAAGAAAAGAAATGAAAATGGAAGAAAAAATATAAGATATGAAAAGAAAAGAAAAGAAAAATAAAGAAAAGAGGAAATAAAGTAAAAAACCAGAATAGAAAAGGTAAGAAAAGAAAAGGAAAATAAAGAAAGGAAAAGAAAATAAAATTAAATTAAAAAAAGTAAAGAAAAAAGAGAAAAAATGACAAGAAAAAAACCAATTAAAAATAAAGAAGGAAAAGAAAAGAAAAAAATTAAAAAAAAAACTAAAAAAAGAAAGAAATAGAATAAACATTTAAAAGAGAAGAAAGAAAAAATAAAAGAAAAGTAATGAAAATAGAAAAAAAGAAAAGAAAACAGAATCAAATAAATTACAAGAAAAAAAATTAAGAGAGAAAGAGGACAAAAGACAAGGAATTAAAAGAAAAGGAAAAAAAGAAACAAAAAGTAAAACGACTACAGAAAGGGAAAAAGCAAATAGTAAATAATATAAAAGGAAATGAAAAAAGAAAAACGAAAAGAAGAGAAGAAAAAAAGGAGGACTAAAAAGAAAAGAAAAGTAGAGAAACTAAAAGAAAAGAAAACAAAATAAAGGAAAGAGAAAGAAATTGAAAAGAAAATAGAAGAAAGGAAATTAAAAGAAAAGGAAAGAAAAGCAAAAAGAGCAATGCATAAAAATAATAAAAAAAGATGGGAAAAGAAAAGAAGGAAGAAAAAGAAAATAGATAAGAAGAAAAAAGTAGAGGCAAAAAAAGATAAAGGAAAAAAATAAAATAAATAAAAATTAAAAAAATAAAAGAATGAAAGAAGAAATAATTGAAATAAAAGAAAAGAAAAGAAGAAGAAGAGAAAAGAAAAGAAAAGAAAGGAAAAAAATAGAAAAGAAAAGGAAAAGAATGAATGGAAGAGGAAGAAAATAAAATATATTAAAATATAAGGAAAGAGAGAAAGAGAACAAAGACAAGAGAAGAAAAGTAATGAAAAGAAAAGGAAAGAAAAGAAGAAAAGTAAAAATAATGAAAGAAAAAAAAGAAAGAAAAGGAAAAGAAAAAAAGAAAAGAAAAAAGTAACAGAAATGAAATAAAACAAAATAAAATAAAATGAGAAAAGAAAAAATAAGAAAAAAAGAGAATAAGAGAAAAGAAAAGGAAAAAAATAGCAAATGAATTAAAAGAAAAGGAAATAAAAAACAAAGGAAAAGAAAAGAAAATCAAAAGAGGAAGAAAAAAAGGAAAAAGAAAAATATAAAGAAAGAAAGAAACTAAAAGATAAGAAAAAAAAAAGAAAAAAGAAAGAAAACGAGAGAAAAGAAAAGAAAAGAAAGGAGATGAAGAGAATATGAAAGATAAGAAAAAAGAAAGGAAGGG
This sequence comes from Neoceratitis asiatica, assembly GCA_030068015.2. Lineage (NCBI taxonomy): Eukaryota > Metazoa > Arthropoda > Insecta > Diptera > Tephritidae > Neoceratitis > Neoceratitis asiatica. The sequence continues at coordinate 434,307 of CM061530.1, forward strand.
AAAGAAAAAGAAACAAACTAAAAGAAAAGAAAAAAAGAAGAAAAAGAAAAGTAAATAAAAGAAGAGAAGATAAAGAAACGAAAAAGAAGAGAGAAGAAAGAAAAGAAAAGAAAAGATAAGAAAAGAAAAGAAGATAAAAGAAAGGAAAAGAAAAGAAGAGAATGAAAGAAACGAAAAGAAAACGGAAGAAACGAGAAGAAATAAAGAAAAAAATAATTAAATAAATAAGAGAAAAAGACATAAAATAGGAAGAAGAGAAAAAAAAGGAAACTAAGCGAAAATCGAAAAATAGAAAAGAAAAGGAAAGGAAACGAAACGAAAAGAAAAGAAAAGAGAAGCTAAGAAAAGAAAAGAATATAAGAGAAAAGAACAGAAAAGTGAAGAAAAGAAAAGAAAGGAAAAAAAATTAAAAGAAAAATTATAAATAAATTAAATTAAATAAATTAGAAGTAAGGGGAAGAAAAGAACAAAGACAAGAAAAGAAAACAAACGAATAGAAAAGGGAAAAAAAGGAAAAGTGAAAGTTATGAAAAAAATTAAATGAAAAGAAAAGAAGAGTAAAGGAAAGTGACAGAGAAAAAGGATAAATTAAATTAAATTAAAAAAAAGAGAAAAATTAAAAAGAAAGAAGGAAAAGTAAAGATAAAAATAGAAAGAAAAGAAAAAAAGGAAGAAAAGAAAGGAAATGAAATGCAAGTAAGGGGAAAATGTAATGAAAAGAAAAGAAAAGAAAAGAAGAGAATAATAAAATAAGGGAAAGGAAATAAAAAAGAAAACAAAATATAGAAAAATAAAAGAAAATGAAATGAGAAAAAATAAAAGAAAAGACGATAAATTAAAATAAATTCCAGAATGAAAGGAAAAGAGGAGAAAAGATAAAAGTAAAGAAAAGGAAGTATAAGACAAGGAAACACAGGAAATAGAAAAGAAAAGAAAAGAAACGAAAGGAAAAGAAACGAATAAAAGGGGGGAAAAGTAATGAAAGAAAAGAGAAGATAAAGGAGAGAATAAGAAAAAGGGGAAAAGAATGAAAAGAAAAGTAGGAAAAGAAAAGATGAGAAAGAAAAGTATAAAAATGAAAAAAGAAAGGAAAAAAAAGAAAAGAAAAGAAGAGGAAATAAAATAAAAGGAAAGAAAAGAAAAGAAAAGAGAAGAAGAGCAAAGGAAAGAAAAGGAAAAAAAGTAATATAAAAAAAGGCAAGAAAAGAAAATAAAGGAAAAGAATTGAAAGTAAAGAAAGAAAGAAGAAAGGAACAGAAAGGAAAAGGAAAGGAAATAAAAGAAAATATGGTAAAGATAAGAAAAGAAAAGAAATGAAATAGAAATTGAAGAAAAAATAGAAAAGAAAAAAAATAGAAAAGAAAAGAAATAAAAAAATAAATAGAAACAAAAGGAAAGATAAAAAGAAAAAAATAAAGGAAAAGAAAAAAGAAAATAAAAAAATAAAAGAAAAGAAGGGGGGGTAAAGAAAAGGAAAGAAAAAGAAAAGTAAAGGTTATGAACGAATAAGAAAAGAAGAGAAAAAAACTATGGAAATGAAAGGAAATGAAAAACAAAACAAAGCAAATGATAAGTAAAGAACATAAAGGAACGAAAATAAAATAAAAGGAAAGTTAATGAAACAGAAGAAAACGAAACAAATCAAAAGAAAAGAAAAATGAAAAAAGGAAAAAAGGAGAGAAAATAAAAGAAAATAAAATAAAATAAAAGAAAAGGAAATAAAAGAGGAGAGTAAAAAGGGAAAAAAGAAAATGTAAGAAAAGAGAAGAAAAAAGGAAAAAATAGAGAGAAAATAAAAAATATATAAAAAAATAAACTGTAGTAAAAGAAAAGAAATCAAAATAGAAAAAAAAGAAAAGAAAAGAAGAAAGGAGAGAGGAGGAAAGATAAGGGGTAAAAAAGAAAAGATAAGAAGAGAAGAGAAAGAAGAAATCTTTTTCTTAAATTAAATTAAATTAATCAAATTCTGACGTATGACGATAAGTATGTTTGGTTGATGTTGCTCATCCTCGTGATCGTCGATAGGGAGAATTGTTCGGTTAGCCAATCAAAGTATTCTTGTTGGAGAAACGACGGACCTCGTACTCAGCTCCTAGAAACCCCAAACTCCACTTTGTGTTTGACTCGGGAGGCTTCGTCAGCCACATTTTCTACTGTCGTTTGCATTCGCCAATCAGATACTTCGGTGGTGGCTTGAGTTTCGACAATTCGGCAATTCTGGCAATTTTTGTGTCACTTCTCCCACAGGGCGGCAATGTTGATCGGAGGTGGCCGATCCCAAAGCATTTCGTGTTTTTACTCCTTTCTTATAAAAATCTTTGGCCCGATGATAAAGTCACTCATGACCACACCGAGCAGCCTACTCTTCGTAGGTCATCTAGCATCGTTTATCATCGTTTCACTAACATTGTTGAATTTTAGCCCAAATCTAAAATTTACAGTCACCGAGTGCCAATGCAATCCTAATACACTCTCAGTACCCAAGCCATCCTTCACGTCAATAGCTTTTTCTATATCGACGTCATCCAAAGCAGCTTCTTTCGATTTGGAAATAAACTTGCGGAGTTCAAAACCAGCAGCCATATGCATCGCTCTTCCTTGTGTTCCAATACCGACAGCTTCCCTTGGTGAATTTAAACTATCAACGAAGTCATCTACGGATCGTTCTTCCTCATCCAAATTGTGGTCGACGATACTCTCAAATGGTGGGTGTCTATACCTATGAGCAGACGTGGGGTCGCACGGTAGTGGGGCTGCATCGGCAAGTGGCGTGCTTCTATGTGGTCGAGAATAATATCGCTCATATTAAGGCTTTGTGTTGGGAACCGCAGATTCCACACAGCATGAACTCAATGCGATTTCTGCCTTTTCTTCATACCAACACCGCTTATATGAAGGTCTACCAAAAGGGTAGGCTCTTGCACCATTTGTCCCCCAAACCATTGTATATGTTAGCTAAGAGGCCGCCCTTCGAGGCCCAACCCCTTTACAAGATCACTATCGACCTTCGTTATAGATGAACCTTCATCTTTCGGAATTAAATGGCATTTTGAATCTTGATTTGTCTCTATTCTGTGGAGCAGCTCGTACTATCTTATTTAATTACTTTAATTAGCCTTAAGTCTTCTTTCCTCATAGTCAGTAAGAATTTATTGTTCATTTAACAATTTTTCTAGTATAGCATATGTGTCTTAACACTCTTGCACCATTGTCGCTGAATGGTTGCTGATGAGGCCTTTTCGACGGTGACGTAGGAGGTGACTCGATGCGGGCAGCGCTTCGTGACGACGTCCATATATATAGCCAAGTGTTATGCTGTAAAAGTGTGTTGATATTGGCTCTTTGAATAACTTGCATATTAATTTTCTTTCTTGGTTATTTTACTAGAGAATGATGCTATCGAAGTGATTTATATGAACTAAGTAATCAACAAGTTTAATCGTAATTTTAATTTCATTTAAATTGATAAATTTTATTTATGTACTAAAGTTTTGTTTTTGCCAAGTCATTTTCTTTATACTTTTTTGTATGCACTTTTGCTTTCATTCTTAATCTTCTTTTCTTTATTTTAGTGAACAGAGCTGATTGTCTATTTTTTTTAAGAAAATTAACATTGCGCCAAAAATTTCCAAAGAATTTTCGTGTGATTTATAGTACGTACTATTAAACATCTTATATACTTCCTCAGTCGACATCATTTGACATGTGTCTCATGAAAAACCATTGACAATAGTATCACTCCAATGTGCAAATTAGTTTGATTCCAAACCACTTTGGTATGATTTTAGATTTAGTTTATGTTGATAATGCTTCTAAATTTTCTGTTATTAGAAGCGATCACCTCGTTCTGCCAGATGTTTGGCATCACCCAACTTTGGAGATAACTTTCGAAACCATGAATACACTTGCAGCGATTACTTTATTCTTTATTCTAGTTATCGTTTTAATTTTGCGAAAGCTAATTTCAAGAAGATGACAAAAGAGCTCTCTAAATATACTTGACCAAATTACATTGATAATGTTGAATTAAGTGTATTGCATTTTAACAGTACTATTATTAGTCTTTTAGAAAAAATGCACCTAAAGTCACTGCCCCTAAAATAGAACGAATAAATTTGTGGTTTGCAAAGAAATTATGTTTCTTAAAGAATAAGGACAATTAAAATTTTCAAAAAAGAAGTCGCAAATTTCTTGACAATGATTACTTAACCAAAGTTAAGAAAAATATTTTACACAATCCAAAATTGGTTTCGTAAACTCCAAGCGTAGGCTTTTTTCCTCTCCATCCGAAATTAAATACAAATCTGTTATGTCATGTGGAAGTCTATCTATTTCTAATATGTTCGCACAATTTTTTAAACAAAATTATTCAACTTATTTTCAAAGTATTGTCCGTCTGTCATCATTTACGTTCAACTGCAGTAATTTATTCACCAATTATTTCTGATTAAGATGTCTTATATCATTTGATAAATCTAAAACATTCTATCAATTATGGGCCAGATATGATTGCTATCTGTTCTCTAAATAACTTCGCAATCAATCTGTCTTGCCTCTCGCTAAACTATTTAATTACTCCCTTAAAAATATTGCTTTACCTTCGACATGAAAGCATTCTTTCATATTCCCTCTATATAAAAGTGGTTTAAGGTCTAATATTGAAAATTATAGAGGCATTCCTAAACTATCCGCTACAGCTAAGCATTTTGAGGAAATTATTACTACCTAAATAGTGTTTTTGATCACCTAATTACTTTCCTGTTCCCAAGACTGGAGAATCAACGCTTACAAATTGGCTTGAATTTGTGTCAGAAATCTCTAAAAGCTTTTGAAATCATAAACAAACTAATATTATTTACACCGTCTTCAGTAAAGCATTCGAAAGAGTAAATCACTCAATTCTCATCCGTAAACTAAACCTTCTTGGATTTCAATCAAGACTCCTCCAATGGATTTCTTCGTACCTCAGGAATAGAACACAACGTGTGATATCTCAATTGATTGATGTATCTTCCGGAGTTCCTCAAGGTAGCCATCTCGGTCCGATTCTGTTCCTGTATTTATAAATGATATATCTTCCGTAGTAAAGTAGTCAAATATTTTGTTATATGTTCATAATGTAAAACTTTTTATGTCATATAACTTGATCGACGAAAAATATTTATTGCCGATGGATTTAAACAATTCAGCTACTTGGTGTGATGAGAACGACATGGTCTTGAATCCTCAAAAATGTAAAATGATGTGGTTTTCACGAAAACTTGTTCAAACTTCTCCTTATACAATAAATAACTATAGTCTAGAAAAAGTGTTTAACTATGTTGATTTAGGGGCTACGATGGACAACGAGCTTAACTTCTATCTTCATATTCACACTACAGTCTTAAAAGCTAAATATGTCTTGCCTTTGCAAAAAAGATGGTCCAAAGAATTTTAAGATCCTTATCTAACTAGAACACTTTATACGACTTTGGTAAAACCAATATTAGAATATGGTTCATTGGTATGGAACCCTAATTTTCAAGTTCATTCCGATAAGTTAAAGTCTGTGCAAAAACAATTTTAATTTTTTGCATTAAGATATTTCCGATGGGATTCTAGGTCAAATCTTCTCCCTACACTAACCATTTAATCTTCTCCCTATACCAATTTTAGGCGTTTTATTCGTAGTAAAACTTCTTAATGGATCAATTTGTAGGTTATTGCTTTTGTCAATGTTGTAACTCATGTATCTAGGCTGTTTATATCTCTACTATTAAAGTCAGTCAAAAGAAATTATGAACTAAATGAATCATTTCGCCGATTGTGTAATGATTTTAATTCTCGTCTTAGCACCTATCAAACTCACTTTTTAGCTTTAAAAAATAAAAACTATTATTGCTTCTCTAAGCACCTAAGTTTAAGTGCTTTGAATTAGTAAATTTCAGATGTTGAATGAATTCTTTTCTGTAGCTGAAAAGTTTTAAGTCTCGACATTTAACAGACTATTGCCTCTCATAATTCTGCAAATTCCGTACGTTATCCAAATGGAGCCCCACGAGCCGGTTGAGCTGGCTGCGAATCAGTTGCCCTGGCCGCCCAAACCTGAACTTCATCTGCTCAATAATGTATTGTCGACGTTGCTAGGGCGAATCAGCAATGATTTAACAGTCTCGTGAACGTTACTCTTTAAGGACTTTTGTAGGCGTTGGTTGCTGTACCCATACGCCGTCGTAGACTCAACAAGCGCTGCATAAAACATAGGCCAATCTTCTGGGCGACCACTGAAATCTGACAAATCAAGCAACTTGCTTAGATGGCTTAAAGAATAAAATGCATCTGTTGTGTGAAGCGTTGTGCGAAAATTATCAGCTGCACTAATAACAGGCTGTTGTATCGTACAGTAATTCACTGAAGTAAGGGGCGGTGCACGTTTAGCTTCAAATGGCAAAGCGGTACCCAGGTATACGTTAGTCGGCAGCGCTTCGAGATATATTGACGTTAACTGTTTGGAGGCGCTGACTGCAATTTTGCAACTATGCTGGCGACATAAGTAACGGCGGAACTACCGGTGCTTAATAAAGCTGCTCAAAGAACTTTATTTTGGGCTTCACGTTCTCGCAACTGTACCTGGGTGGCCTTCAAGGTGACTTCCAACATGGATATGCTTCTCTCGACGTCATTGAAGTTATAGCCACTGGATTTATCTTCAGTGGTTTACGTAAAAATGGCGTTGTGTCTGTGGTTACGACGCTGTACATGGGTAGGGCGGATGAGGTTCCATCCATCAGTTGTGACGGCGTTACCAGAGGCGCTTACTATTGTCATGATGGAACTAGTACTTGCTGCGATTATTGGCAACGATATCGAACCCGCGTTCATCAGACAGGCACTTCTGCGGCAGCTGGTACGAATCAGCATTACTTGAACAAACAATTTAATAACCCCTGCACTGATGACGCAGAAAACGTGGTAGCAATACTGCTGATGGCGCAGCTAAAGAAGGCAGGGGCGATGCTGATGATTCCACAGCTAAAAACAAGACGGCGGCACTGCTGATGGCACAGTTAAAACAAGGCGGCGGAACTGCTGATGGCACAGCTAAAACAAGGCGGCGTCACTGCTATTGACTTAATGAAATAAAAATTTTTGTTGACCCGAGATCCTCTAACGAATTTAACGCACATGCATATGTATGGTAATGTGGATGAACAATTTAATATGGTTTATTTCTATAAAGTTATTATTAAGTTAAAATATTTCGTTTACTCACCGTTCTGTGCCTTATCCGCGTTCTTGTCAACGAATCTACAAATTTTACTCATTGACGAATTAAATAAAGCGCCTGAATTCGCCTTGACGAAGGAACAAACAAAACAAATTGGTAGAAAAGGCAAACAGCGATAAATTTACAGTGATGCCAGATTAGAGTATCAATAAGCTATTTTCATTTAATATGTCGCGTTCTGGGACACGGATAAGCCTTTAACTCTTGAGCACTTGAAAACCAACCAACCAACAAATGCCCGACAATAACTCTAAGTAAGTTGTGCCATACGGCATTAAAATAAAAGTAATCGGCTATACAGGGTTATATGTAAGTTAAGTTTTTACTCCATGAAAGGATATAAAAAATGGCTGTGGGAACGTCATTTATAATGTTTCTGACGTTAACTCTTCTCCCTTTAAGTTCAACGGCGTCTTGACTGTTGTAGTTGCCGGAAATACCATCTTCTATTTTATTTTGTGTTTGTAAGATTATTTTATATTTTTTCCTTGAAGAATCAATTTTGTATTGTAAAATTTGTCGTTAAACTAGTACCGTATTTAAATTTAATTTCTCTCAATTGCTGCGTATTAGTAATCTGTAGTTCTTTTAACATCTGCAGAGATAACGCATTTTGGAATATATTGGTTGCATTTGAAGTTTGTAATATCGCAGGTAATGGTCTGGCTGTGGATAGCTGAGTGCTTATAATTGTCTGGCTTTGTACCATGATGTTCGAGTTTCTATGATGAATCAGGAAGGTTCCTTGAAGTGTAGTGGATCTATCGTCTATTGTTATTTCTCCATTGTGATCATTAAGTAAGATAATGTTGGATGTGATTTCTTCTATCGTTGGCAGATGTTGGTTGTTGGTGGTGGTGCATGTTGTAGGCAAGCATTTTATTAAATTAGGAATACAACTAGAACCAGAAATATTGACTAAGTTTGATGATTTACATATTGATATTCCATTTAGACTATTCCAATCATTCTTAATTCCTAATACCTCATCTCCACACAATATCATATTTCCAAATTCTAACTTAATACTGGTATTTTTCATTTTTACTGGTTTTAACCTTTTTTTTGACAATTTGTTTCTTTTTTTTTTTTGTTAATGGTAGCGATGCAATGTATAGCAAGGTTTATTGATTTGAAGCGATTTTAAAGTCACTAAATTCTAGAGCTTCTATTAGATTTATTAAAGGCATTTTATGTTCTTGACAGATATTTTTTATAAGATTGAACTTGATAAAATGAATGAGTTCAGAATGCCTGCTTTTTCCCATTTTATTAAATAATCTATCTGAATTAACTCTTCTATGATTGCTTTAATTTACGTTATATATTTTGTATAAATTTTTTTTTTGCTATTTCATTTGTTTGAACCGTGTTAGTTATTTTTGAAACTTCACTCAAACGGTTAATTGTTAATCTATTAATTACTACTTGCTTGTCTTTATTAACCAATAAGTTATTAGTCCGATCAGATAGCAGTTGAAAATCGTCATTATCTGGTGAGCCTGCTAACCGCTTCCAAGCAGTCCCAAGGATGTTCATGGATTGTTTTTGTCTGGGCTTGAGTCCGCTATGTATGTTTTTTAGTAGATCGATATCATGTTTCAGAAAAGTTGTCTTTAGAAGTTATGTAATTTTTGGTTGTTGTTTCTATATCCGTAATTGCGTGTTGGTATTAGTTGAGGTTAATGGAATTTACTGGTTTGAAGTAAGGCAATTCCCATACCGATTGCAATTATATGAGAATTTCTGTAATCCAAAATTTGTGCTTCGCAGCGACATGGCATTATACCAAGAGCATATGTCCTATTAGGTTTGCCGTATTGTCCTGTAAATGTAAAAATTATTCCTTACTAGCTACTAAATGGCTTTCTTTTTCTTGTTGTGATAATTTAAATCTCCATCCTGTTTATGCCATAGTCTTTGAATATTTTTTTGTTTTTCAGTTTCAATTTGAAGATAATCGGACTGCATTCTTCGTCCAACGAATAACTCTACTGGTTTTTGTTTTGCGGTTGAATGGATAGAAAATTATATTTCCATATTGATTTATCCAGCAGGTCTGGAAATGATGAGTGAAGTTTTTCTTCTTTTAAGCAACGCATTATTTCTAATAAGGTACTGCGAATAGCTTCAATCTGTCCTCTTACTGTCCTCGTGTAACGTGGGCATTTAAATATTTCAATTCCTAACTGGTTTTCTAGAAGGTATGTTATTGAGGCTAATCCCAATGATTTTACATTGACGATGACAATTTTTACAGAGATTTCGAAACACATCAGTGGCCTTCTGAGAGGTTCTTTAATATGTTGTGTGGTTCTTGACCTAACTAATTCGCCTGGGCATACTTGAAATATTTATCTATTGCTGTTAGAATTAATATGTCGTTGGTGTGATATATGTGTGTCAAGATGGACAATTTGTCCAGGATATTTCAGTTATTTTAGGAAAGTATAGCGACCGTAATAGTTGTTGTTTATTTTCGCTTGCATTGCGATGTGCTTGCTTATGTTCATTCAGGATTTCGTTTTCCTGGTCTGTTTCGTCATTTGCATCCTACCAAATTACGAGTAAATTTAATTTTGTAATTGCTGAAATGTATAGGGTAAATTTCTTGTATTATTCCAAGAATATGTTGGGTAGATTTAAATATCTTTTTAAAATTTCAATTCATTTTTCTTCGGAATAGTTGTTTGCAGTAATAGTATGACTGTGGTAAGTGAGGAATATTACATGTAAGAACAGATTGTGTCTACATTTAGGAATATTTGATTTCTAAAGGCACTTAAAGGTACCTCGGTTATCTGTAGTAAATTGTGAGAGAAATTTTCTTCGCTGTACATAGTTCCTGTCAATGAATTTATTTGAGGTGCTCGTGAAAGTGCATCGGGAACCACATTTGATTTTTCGGACTTGTGTTGCAACGTTTAATTATATTCTTCGAGTATTGCTTTCCACCGTTTCATTTTATTATTATTGCTTTTACTACTGAGAGAATCGGTCAGTGGCTGGTGGTCGGTGAATACTTTTATTTTTGTTGATCCTTAAGGGTAGTTTCTCAGTGTGTTAAGAGCCAAAATGCTAACCAACATTTCCTTCTCATTGGTCGCATAGTGCTCTTCTGCCTTTCTCAGAGTTCTTGATATAAAAATGATAAGTCTGTCACCTTGCGCAAATACCGCGCCTAAGCCATAGTCCTTATTTTTTCGGGATATTTTAGCAAGACTTCTTCAGAAATTAGTGTGTTTTTAATTTTTTCAAAAGCTTTAGTATCGAAATTTATAGTTTATTTGCATTAAAAGCGGGGTTAGAGGTTTTGCGAGCTTTACATAATGTCTAATGAATCGAAAATCCTTCAATGTTCGTGGAACAGGGTAATTCGCAATGGCTTCTACTTTTAATGGATTTGTTTTAAACCCTTCATTTGATATGACGAATCCTAAGAATTCAACTTCTTTCTTTAGGAATTAACATTTATCAAGCTGACATCGAGAAGTTTTTTCTATATCCGATTCTTTAGGTCTATGACCGTAAATAATTTATTTTCTCCTAATATATCTAATACTTCATGAATTTCTGGTACTGGATACTTGTCAGGAATAGTAATTGAGTTAAGTTTTCTATAATCTACGAAAATTCGATATATTCCTCAGATGCATCTGTTTTTTTAGGCACCACTCATACGGGAGAGTTGTATAGAGAGCGTGAGGGTCTTCATCTTTTAAAGCCATAGGATAAGGATAACTCTTAGAATATATGGGACTGTCGGAAGTTGTACGGATTTTTCATCTCTCACTCTTGTAAAAGTAATTTTTTCATCAGCTTCGCTGAATAGATTTGGATATATTGATGTTAAGGTTTCAATTATATTTTCTTGATCTTTAGTCATGTGGTCCGAGCGGATGTCAATGGAATTTAATGATTGAGTAAATTGTTATATAATAATAATTTTTTTATAGTTTTTAATTATCATTTAGTTACCTTTAGTATGAATTGCAGCTACAAGTTCTTTTAAGCTGTCATTTCCCAATATACCAATATCCAAATGATTTTAAATTTGGTAAAATGAAAATTTTTAAATTTATTGAATCTATACCAAATAGGTTTATTAAAATATGATTTGTTTTTCCCTTTAGCCGCCTATTGAATTTACAAGAAAGTTTTTTTTATTTCGTTTGGGATTTCTTATTATATTATTTCTAATCTAGTTCTTATTTGCACCAGTATCGATCAAGAATTTAAGAATTTTACCACTCTTTGTTTTACATTCGAAGTAAGGTAACGAAGAGTCGCTTGTTCTAAAAAAATGTGTGTCATTATGGAGTCCTTCTGTTATGTGATTGTGGGATTCCTTGGAATGTAGGGATTCAAGGTATTCCCTTAGCGATTGTTCCTTTTCTTGGTTTATGTCTGCGTTTATATGAAAATTTCTCTATATTTTATTTGCTCGCATAAATTGATTCGAAGCCGGCGGAGGTTTTTCCCTGTAAATCTATCATTTTGAAGTGGTCTGTTCATATAATTGATAGCCCTGGTCTGCATACTTTGATCTACTTCCATAGGTACTGGTGTAGGAAATACCTCTCGATTTCAAGGTATTGACTTATTATTAAAATTATTATTATGACCTGACCTTTGGAGAGTAATATTAATGGTAATAACTGTTGTTGGCTTGACGGTTTTGATTATTAAATTGTGGACCTTGATTTCAAAAATTTTTATCGTAAGGTATTTGAGGCATTCTTTGTGGCACGTAAGTTAATTCGGGGTAAAATGATACCCTGTCCCTTTGATTATTTTTCGTGGTGGCAACGGTGGTGGAATATTATTTTGGATCCTTCTTTTCTGGTTATTAGAATTTTGAGCATAGTTCATGCGAAATGCCACATTATCTAATTTTTAACACATTCGCAGAGCCTCTGGTAATACTTAACAATCTAGGCAAATCGCCATTTAAATCACGAATGAGAGTATCGAGAACATTCCCTCGATACGAATTTGTCATAGCTAGAATAGCTGCTTCTGCTAAATCAAGGCAAGATACTTTATCTAATATTAGGGATAAGTGTTGGTGCACATTTTGATAAAACTCTGATATTGAGTTACATCTTTGTGTTAATGACGTCATCTGATACTCAATCGAGCAGAGTTCTATATGATTCGAGGCAATATCTGCGTCGCCAATAATTTTATGACGTATTGTGCGCAAAATCGCGAAGTATTTAGGTGTCCCTTTTTTGCTTTCGTACAGTACAAAAATTCTGTCCACTGTCTTACGCCAGGAGTTAAATTCTCCAGCTTCACCCCAAAATTCCTGTAAGCCTTTTGCTACGTGTGTTACGTTATGTTTTGGATCTATGCCAGTGGAGTCAAACAGTTCTTCTCCGTCCTCATTAATTTGGGAAGGTGGAGCTACCAAGTGTCACTGCTTCTTTTACTAGTCTTGTTATTTCATTTGCTAAGCTTGGAGTTATTAGGTTTGTAGAAGTGGTAGCCTTGGTTGGGACTCGACTACTTCTGGCCAGATCTAAGCCAATCATTCGTTTCACTATATATTCAGGCATATTTTTTTTTAATCAATTGAAATAGATTATTCGCTAATTTGCGCCTTATTTTTATCAAACAAATATTTTTTAACAAATTTTTTTTCTTTTGGATTTGCCATTTTTTCTTTCACAATTATACTCAATTTAAAACAAAAAGTTTCCATGCTGGATTAGTTTTCTAGAGTTAAAATATTTTAAGTTTCCACAATTTGTATTTCACAATTTATTTTTAACAATTATAATTTTTTTTTTTTTTTAGTATTTGTAATAATTTTTAAAATTGTTGGATTGTTCCATTTTGGTTCTTCCTGCTAATTATCCTCGTACGCAGATTGATAGATTATAAAACCAGCAAACATGTCACGCACACGTTTTTTGTTAACTCTTACGATTCACTCTCGCTGGCCCCATGTTGGGCGCCAGTTAAATTTTTATTCCGCGAAAGGATATAAAAAAAATATTTTTTATTTGCGCTACAAGAACGTCTTTATTTGATGAATTCAATTTAGAACTAAACTAAAGTTTAAAATTTTTTCTTAGCTAAACTTGCAGCCAACGTTACTCCCAAGTATTTAAATTGCCTGAGAGTAACGGTTGGTGCATTTGAGTAATGAGATATACGAATTTCGTAGACATATTATCAGCGGAATGTGCGTTGGGCGTAGGAACATCAATTACAATGTTTGTGACGTTAACCTGTACAAACAGGATTGTGCAAAATTCTGTGCTTTATTTTTGTAAAGAGCGGCAGAAGGACGCTAAAGCGCGGCACTGTATGCAAATAAAACTTTTTTTCTTAAAAATACAACGAAAATCGGTAAAGAAAAACCGAAAAGATCCTTCAAAACTAATAGAGGCAATGTAATATCATATAAAGCGTTAATTTTGAGGTTTTTGTTTTAGATATTTTTTTTATATGTGGCAGCACTCTAATTCAAAGTAGTTGCTCAAAAACTATAGGACCCCGATTGGAGTCTATTACCTCCTGTCATTCTTTTTTTCAAATATGGTATATTTTTGGAAAAGATGCCCGCATGTAAAAAATGCAAAAGCCAGATGAGTATACGTACATAGGTCTCTTTCTAACATACTAAATACCGAAGTTTGAAGTAAGTTGCTCCTCTTTCTACAGTAGTGGTAAATTGGTTACCTCGGTCTTGTCGGGAACCTACTCCAAATATTTTGTTGAAACATTGTCTAATGTAACAAAATATATAATTTAATAGATTTACAATTTACAAAGTGATTTCATTAAAACTTCTGTTCAAGGCGAAGGCGGCAGTTCGGCCTGGGTTTTTTTTAAAACGCAGTCGAAGACTTCTAATTCCCAAAGGTGTTTCATTTAAAAATACTGTGCATGGCTTAGCTGATGTTGGTCCGGCTCAGGATTATTATATTATTTCTAATCTAGTTCTTATTTGCACCAGTATCGATCAAGAATTTAAGAATTTTACCACTCTTTGTTTTACATTCGAAGTAAGGTAACGAAGAGTCCCTTGTTCTAAAAAAAATGTGTGTCATTATAGAGTCCTTCTGTTATGTGATTGTGGGATTCCTTGGAATGTAGGGATTCAAGGTACTCCCTTATTCCCTTAGCGATTGTTCCTTTTCTTGGTTTATGTCTGCGTTTATATGAAAATTTCTCTATATTTTATTTGCTCGCATAAATTGATTCGAAGCCGGCGGAGGTTTTTCCCTGTAAATCTATCATTTTGAAGTGGTCTGTTCATATAATTGATAGCCCTGGTCTGCATACTTTGATCTACTTCCATAGGTACTGGTGTAGGAAATACCTCTCGATTTCAAGGTATTGACTTATTATTAAAATTATTATTATGACCTGACCTTTGGAGAGTAATATTAATGGTAATAACTGTTGTTGGCTTGACGGTTTTGATTATTAAATTGTGGACCTTGATTTCAAAAATTTTTATCGTAAGGTATTTGAGGCATTCTTTGTGGCACGTAAGTTAATTCGGGGTAAAATGATACCCTGTCCCTTTGATTATTTTTCGTGGTGGCAACGGTGGTGGGATATTATTTTGGATCCTTTTTTTCTGGTTATTAGAATTTTGAGCATAGTTCATGCGAAATGCCACATTATCTAATTTTTAACACATTCGCAGAGCCTCTGGTAATACTTAACAATCTAGGCAAATCGCCATTTAAATCACGAATGAGAGTATCGAGAACATTCCCTCGATACGAATTTGTCATAGCTAGAATAGCTGCTTCTGCTAAATCAAGGCAAGATACTTTATCTAATATTAGGGATAAGTGTTGGTGCACATTTTGATAAAACTCTGATATTGAGTTACATCTCTGTGTTAATGACGTCATCTGATACTCAATCGAGCAGAGTTCTATATGATTCGAGGCAATATCTGCGTCGCCAATAATTTTATGACGTATTGTGCGCAAAATCGCGAAGTATTTAGGTGTCCCTTTTTTGCTTTCGTACAGTACAAAAATTCTGTCCACTGTCTTACGCCAGGAGTTAAATTCTCCAGCTTCACTCCAAAATTCCTGTAAGCCTTTTGCTACGTGTGTTACGTTATGTTTTGGATCTATGCCAGTGGAGTCAAACAGTTCTTCTCCGTCCTCATTAATTTGGGAAGGTGGAGCTACCAAGTGTCACTGCTTCTTTTACTAGTCTTGTTATTTCATTTGCTAAGCTTGGAGTTATTAGGTTTGTAGAAGTGGTAGCCTTGGTTGGGACTCGACTACTTCTGGCCAGATCTAAGCCAATCATTCGTTTCACTATATATTCAGGCATATTTTTTTTAATCAATTGAAATAGATTATTCGCTAATTTGCGCCTTATTTTTATCAAACAAATATTTTTTAACAAATTTTTTTCTTTTGGATTTGCCATTTTTTCTTTCACAATTATACTCAATTTAAAACAAAAATTTTCTATGCTGGATTAGTTTTCTATAGTTAAAATATTTTAAGTTTCCACAATTTGTATTTCACAATTTATTTTTAACAATTATTATTATGTTTTTTTTTTAGTATTTGTAATAATTTTTAAAATTGTTGGATTGTTCCATTTTGGTTCTTCCTGCTAATTATCCTCGTACGCAGATTGATAGATTATAAAACCAGCAAACACGTCACGCACACGTTTTTTGTTAACTCTTACGATTCACTCTCGCTGGCCCCATGTTGGGCGCCAGTTAAATTTTTATTCCGCGAAAGGATATAAAAAAAATATTTTTTATTTGCGCTACAAGAACGTCTTTATTTGATGAATTCAATTTAGAACTAAACTAAAGTTTAAAATTTTTTCTTAGCTAAACTTGCAGCCAACGTTACTCCCAAGTATTTAAATTGCCTGAGAGTAACGGTTGGTGCATTTGAGTAATGAGATATACGAATTTCGTAGACATATTGTCAGCGGAATGTGCGTTGGGCGTAGGAACATCAATTACAATGTTTGTGACGTTAAGCTGTACAAACAGGATTGTGCAAAATTCTGTGCTTTATTTTTGTAAAGAGCGGCAGAAGGACGCTAAAGCGCGGCGCTGTATGCAAATAAAACTTTTTTTCTTAAAAATACAACGAAAATCGGTAAAGAAAAACCGAAAAGATCCTTCAAAACTAATAGAGGCAATGTAATATCATATAAAGCGTTAATTTTGAGGTTTTTGTTTTAGATATTTTTTTTATATGTGGCAGCACTCTAATTCAAAGTAGTTGCTCAAAAACTATAGGACCCCGATTGGAGTCTATTACCTCCTGTCATTCTTCTTTTCAAATATGGTATATTTTTGGAAAAGATGCCCGCATGTAAAAAATGCAAAAGCCAGATGAGTATACGTACATAGGTCTCTTTCTAACATACTAAATACCGAAGTTTGAAGTAAGTTGCTCCTCTTTCTACAGTAGTGGTAAATTGGTTACCTCGGTCTTGTCGGGAACCTACTCCAAATATTTTGTTGAAACATTGTCTAATGTAACAAAATATATAATTTAATAGATTTACAATTTACAAAGTGATTTCATTAAAACTTCTGTTCAAGGCGAAGGCGGCAGTTCGGCCTGGGTTTTTTTTAAAACGCAGTCGAAGACTTCTAATTCCCAAAGGTGTTTCATTTAAAAATACTGTGCATGGCTTAGCTGATGTTGGTCCGGCTCAGGATTATTTTTTAAAGCGGTAAAAGATATTTCATTAAAAAAAAAGTATTAAATTATAAATCTGTTAATTTTTTTTTTTACAAAAGGCAAAGTTTGCGACGGTGTGTTACGACGAATTTTCTTGGAATAAATTGTTCAATATTTATGAAATGTTTATTATCGAAATATAGCTCAAATTATTTACGTGTATTTCAAAAATAAGCGCGTAAAATGTAAAATAGCTTAAAAGTTAAAAAATAAGCTCTAAGTGCTATTTTAATAGTAATAAATTATAAAAACAGAAAGAATTTTTACTTTAATTTGCAAATATTTCAGAAACTGTTGGAACTAACGATCCCCAAAACGTAATTTACTTTTCTTTAGCTTCTACATTTATAAGCTTTTAAATATTTAAAAATTTAAAAAAATTTAAAATTTTTCAAAAAAAAAAGTGATGAGGTCACCTTTTTTGATATAACATTTTTAAATATTTTCTAAAAGAATTGTAATTTTTTGGACAGCTTATACACACATTTGTATGCTGCGTAAATTTAGATTTATTGCTTAGTTAAGTGAAATTTCACATTTTTAATTAACTTAATTTGTTTCCTTAAAATTTTTATATAAAATATAAACATAAAAATACATACAAGTGCATACACATTCACGTGCGTACATTCACACATACATCTATATATATATAAAAATTAATGCAAATTGTGATGAACTCCTATAACATGAGAACCACCATATGAAATTGCACCAAACTTTTAGGAGTTACAAAATACATGCAACAACAACAAGTACATGTAAAATTCCAAAATATGCCTACATTACGTTGTATGTGACGTTGAAAGAGAGAGAGAAAGGGGGAAAATTTAAATTGAAAATAAAACTAAACAAAAAAATTTTTTTGGTTCATACAAAAATATTTGGAGAAAAAATTTTAAATAAATTTTTTTCGTTTCCTTTCCCAAAAAAAATCGAAAATTCTAAATTTCAGCCTAACCTAATGGAAAAAAGCGATCCAACCTGATATACAAATATCATATCAAGTGTTACATCTAGCCCGTGTATCACATTTAGCCCTTCGGTATTTTCCAACGATTAAATGCGAATCAATTGCAACGTAGCTCACGACCGCGAGCGGGATCTGCAGAGCCAAGAAATTTAGCGTGAGGACGGCCATCACGTTTGTTTCGAAATTAATTAATTTAATTTTTCCACAGATTATTTGTGTTATTACTTGCATCAAATAGTGGTGATTGTTATAAAAAAATGCCACGAGCCAAACGATCGTCTATAGGTCGGCGTACCCCCAATGCAAATAGATTTTCAACGCAACGAATATCTCAAAATGCAGAGCAACGATTAAATGCGAATCAATTGCAACGTAGCTCACGACCGCGAGCGGGACCTGCAGAGCCAAGAAATTTTGCGTCAGGACGGCAATCACGTGGTTCTGTAGAAAATATGACTTTAGCTGCTATTCGCTATAATAGCGAAGTTGATTATATGTGGTGCAGCCGAATTCCTAGGTAAAACGCCTGACATGTGCTGTGCTAACGCCAAAGTCAAGTTGCATCGAATATTGTAAGAGACAATTTTATGCCGACGTTCAAGGTAATTACCTCATGCGGCATATCATATGCGATTGACAACATGAACTACAAATTTTTCCATATTTTAAAAAATGCAAACCCAACATCTCTTTACATTTCACATACATTACAGATTCAGGGTAAGATTTATCATTTAGCTGGTTCATTACTGACATTTTCTGATCGCGATTTTCCTATTTTTGCAAATATATTTCATCGGAGATAGAAATCGTTAACTGAATCGATACTGCACAATGATTCGCATACGAGAAATCGTTGCACATTGAATTGGTTAGATTGTTCAAAACAGCTCTCGATCGTATGCCATCTGATAATCACAAAATAATGATACGAGCCCATTTTGGACAGCATGTCAGAAGATTTAATGCACCGACGATCGATGAAGTGGCCATTGTAATTGTTGGCGAACAATTGCATTGAATAGGTAACGATGGATATATTAATATTCCTATGGTTGATCTACAAACAGGCAGTGATGTAACAAAAAAAAATTAGTGCAATGAACTATTATTCGTACAAATCTATGATTCGTCCAAAAGAAAATAATTTCATCATGCGATGTGGCAGACTTTTCCACCAATACGCTGTGGACATGTTTGCGAAAATCGAATCAGAACGTCTCAATTACCTTCGATTCAATCAGGCCATGATAGCAACGTAAATAACATCGGACGATTAACGATATTGCCATCAACATATGTCGGCAGTCCGCGGCACATGCATGAATATACGCAAAATAAAGGGTGTTTTTTTATAGAGGTACAGAACTTTAAGTTGCAATAAAACAACGATGGATTATTCGATTGACATGAATTTTATTTATCCGAAAGATAATCTTGTGGCATTACATTTTAAATAAGATTTCTGGCATATGACCGCCACGGCTGGACGTCCAATTTTCGATGACTTTTTCCAAAATTTGTGGCCGTATATCGGCAATAACACGGCGAATGTTGTCTTCCAAATGGTCAAGCGTTTGTGGCTTATCCGCATAGACCAATGACTTTACATAGCCCCACAGAAAGTAGTCTAGCGGTGTTAAATCACAAGATCTTGGAGGCCAATTCAAAGGTCCAAAACGTGAAATTAGGCGGTCACCAAACGTGTCTTTCAATAAATCTATTGTGGCACGAGCTGTGTGACATGTTGCGCCGTCTTGTTGAAACCACATCTCCTGGACATCATGGTTATTCAATTCAGGAATGAAAAAGTTAGTAATCATGGCTCTATACCGATCACCATTGACTGTAACGTTCTGGCCACCATCGTTTTTGAAAAAGTACGGGCCAATGATTCCACCAGCCCATAAAGCGCACCAAACAGTCAGTTTTTCTGGATGTAACGGTGTTTCAACATACACTTGAGGATTACCTTCACTCCAAATGCGGCAGTTTTGTTTGTTGACGTAGCCATTCAACCAGAAGTGCGAAGACGATAAAATGGACGTAGTGCGCGATACGTTTTCCGCACGGAACCATTATTTTCGAAATAAAATTGCACTATTTGCAAGCGTTGTTCAGGCGTGAGTCTATTCATGCTGAATTGCCAAACCAAACTGAGAATAAATCACTTAACAGCTGTTAAATTGGTCCCCATCTTGAAAAGTAATGCCAACTTAAAGTTCTATACCTCTATAAAAAACACTCTTTACAATGTCATTTATGCGTAAATACGGCAGACCTGACTTATTTCTGACATTTACGTGTAACTCGCATTGGGCCGATATCACAAATAACGTATACGATGGACAGAAGCTAACAGATCGACACGACATCACCGCCCGTGTATTCCGTCAAAAAGTCAATGCATTGATGGATATGATTGTAAAATTGAAAATGCGCTGTTGGATGTATTTGGTTGAATGGCAGAAAATATCATTGCCGGATGCTCATATTTTGATATGGCTGGTGCGCAAAGTTACAACGGATCACATTTATGACATCATATCAGCAGAAATTATAGATGAAGCCACATATCCAGAATTATTTGAAATTGCAAAAAAAATATGATTCACGACCCGTACGGTGAACTAAATATGAATTCGCCGTGCGTAATCGATGGAAAATGTTCAAAGATAATGGCCATACTGCAGCAATCAGAATTCAAAATCAAGACGTTGTCACTGATAATCGTTGGGTAGTGCCATATAACCCATTGTTGTCAATCAAATACATCTGCAAGTATGTCAACAAAGGCAGGGATATGGCTGTTTTTGGAGTAGCTAATGACAACACAAACGATGAAATTGCACAATACCAAATGGGCCACCACATCAGCACAAATGAAGCTCTTTGGAGAATTTTTTCCTATCCAATTCAAGAGTGATATCCAGCAATTATTCATTTGGCAATTCATCTTGAGAATGGTCAACGCGTTTATTTCACGGATCAAAGTGTACTTCCGAGAGCTGCACAACCACCAGCAACGACATTGACTGCATTCTTTGAATTGTGCGAAAGTGATGAATTTGCAAGAACTTTCAGATATCCCACATTATTTTACTATGCAGGCATTAATTTTTTTTTTTTTTGCAGATAATATGAGCAGACTATATACTTATACAGTTCATCCAAATAACGGCGAATGTTATTATATGCGATTGCTGTTGGTTAATGTAGCAGGACTACGTTCATTTCAACATTTGCGTACAGGTAATGGTCAATTGTGTCAAACATATCGTGAGTCATGTCAGCTTTTGCATTGGAAAATGACGCACATTGGAATTTAACACTTCAAGATGTAGCGATTACTTTTTCACCGCATCAAATACATATGTTAATATCAACATGTTTTCCATCGAATCCAATTTAATTGTGGAATTAGAAATGTACAATGAGGCATTGAAAGCGATTGAAGATTTTTGCCTTACAATTGCAAATAAAGCATTAGGGAATTAGGCTTACCTTCTCCAGATCGTCCAATGCATTATTTATTTCATCGAGAATTACAACGTGAACAACAATACCATCACAATGAATTGCAAACAGTTGTAAATTTTAATGTTCCAAAATTGAATGATCATCAAAGACATGTTTCAGATACCATTATGCAAGCTGTAGACAATCATACTGGTGGACTATATTTTTTGGTGGTACGGGAAAACGTTTGTTATTTGATTAATTTTGGCAGTCATTCGATCGCAACAAAATTGGCACTTGCTTCGCCTGGAATTTCTGCTACTTTATTGGATGGCAGACGAACAGCACACTCCACATTAAAATTGCCGTTGACTGTCCAGGTTTGTTTCCATTTATTTATTGATTCGAATTAAAAAAGCGAAATATATGAATATTCATTTTTTTCAAGACTTTTTTACCTACAAGTGATTGAAAATACCACATGCAATCAGTCTACGATCGGTGTTCAAACCATTCAGACGTTCTAATCCACCTGTTCCTGTGTTTGCTTCTACTTGCTTGCGAGTGCATAAAAAACTAACGTTTGAGTATTAAGAGAACTCAGTGAGCGAAATAACAAAAACAATTCTTAATAAAAAATTTTATACAGCTAGTTTGACCTCTAAAATCTAAACTTCACTGTTTAAAAGTTTGATTTTTGTTTTTAATTTTTCATTAAAACAATTAAAAATATTTTAATTATGGCGAAACCACCTGACATTTGGAGTCCTAATTATAATTATGACCAATCAAAATTTCTAGTAATAACTAGAAATGATAATGACAAATTTACTAATGTGTCTCCGTTTGTTATTAAAAAATCAATTGACTATACCTGTAATGGGGAAGTTGAATTTGTAAAAAAATTACGCGAAGGATCACTTTTAGTGAAAACTAAAAACTCCGCTCAAACAAATAATCTTCTTAAACTAACATCTATGGCCATATCTGCCGAAGCAGTTATCACTGTGAGTGTCTCTGAACACAAAAAATTAAATTATACCAAAGGTGTTATATATTCAAATGAACTAAGAAATATTAGTGAAGACATCATTCGTAATGAACTTAAAATGCAAAACGTACATGAAGTAAAAAAAATTTAAAAAAAAGTTGACAATGAATTAAAAGAAACTGGCCTTCTTATAATTACTTTTATCTCTCACACATTACCTGAGTACATAAATATCGGTTATGAGAAAACAAAAGTGAGAGCATATATTCCACTTCCTTTGCGATGCAATAATTGCTTTTATTTTGGACATATATCCAAAGCTTGCTCAAATAAAAAGTTATGTGGTAACTGCGGAGAGAATATCATCTTGACCCTGAGAAAAAAGAACTATGCACAGCAAGCAAATCATGTATTAATTGTAAGCATTTTAACATAACAGGACATCATCAACATAGTGCTTTTGAAAAATCGTGCCCTGTTTTCATAAAACAAAAAGAATTACAATGCATTAAAACAACAATTAAATGTGATCACAAAACTGCGCTTAATATTTACAGCAACAATCACTTTCATAGTGAACCACTATTCTCCACCACTCTCAAGTTCCACCCAACTCTTACACGCAATGACCTTCCTAATAAACCTGTTACTAGGAGTAACACACAAACAAAGTTTTTAACTGAGAATAACAAACAACTCCCGAGAGTTATACCAGAGATAGATTGTTACATATCATGACGCTCTTGTGGATTCCATCGATGTGGAGTCAGATAGAGCTGAATTGAATAAAGTGGCTCCCAAACCTGTTAATAAAAAAGCAACTATATATCCTAGAAATTTAACAAATAGACAAAGAGCACTAGAATTAAAAATTCAAAAGAAAAAAATATAAATGTAATGAATACTGATGATGAGCAATGTAGTTTTTCAAATATTTAATTATTTATGACTTTAAGTATTATTCAATGGAATATAAAAGGTTATGCGAATAATTATATTTCACTTTCTTTGCTTATATATAAATACATACCTAAAATAATTGCATTACAAGAGACGCACGTAGTACTTAACAGTAATTATATATAAATACAAACCTAAAATAATTGCATTACAAGAGACGCACTTAGTACTTAACAGTAATTTTCCTGTACCTAGCAATTATCTAGTACTATCAAACAATGTCAGCAGCTCCTCCAATGGTGTTATTTACTTATTCATAAATCAATTCAATGTAAACCTCTCTCTTTAAATAACGATTTTACTGCAATTGCTGCTGAAGTACATTCCAAATTAAAATTCCAATTAATCAATGCATATATCGGTCCCAAGGAAAAATTTTCTTCCAATAATTTACTATCAGTTTTAAATCCAGCCAATTCTCCAACTCTTTTATTGGGAGACTTTAATAGCTGGCACAATAACTGGGGCTCTCCCAAAAACAATTCTAGAGGCAACAAATTAAATAAATTTATCCAAAAAAACAGTTTCATCCTACTAAATAATGGACAGCCCACTCATTATACTACTCATCACACTTTCACCCATATCGACCTATCATTTGCTACTCCGTACATTCACATTGGAGCAAATTGGTCAATTGACAATGATTTACATGGAAGTGACCACTATCCTATATTTATTAAGTTATTTAACAATAATCAAAGCGGGAGGGAATTTGGTTACTTTTCTAAATTTAAAACTAAATCGGCAAATTGGTCTCTTTTTGAAAAGTATTCAAATATTTTTAATAACGCTATAACACCCAGTCTAAATATCAACAATTTGCAGTTTAAATTTAAATAAAATAATATTACAAAGTGTATATAGAGCAATACCTCTTTCTAAACCTACTCTTAATAAACACAATATTCCTTGGTGGAGTAATGATCTAGATATACTTCGGAAGGATAAAATCAAATGTTGGCAAATTCTTAAACGATACATATCAGAGGAATCAGTAATCAATTACAAAAAAGCCAATGCGAAATTTCGTCGTGAGCTTAAATCTGCCAAACGTCGAAGTACATTTGAATTTACCTCTGAAATCGAACCCAGAACTCCACTTAACAGAGTATGGTACAACATACGACGATATTGCGGTCTAAATCCTCAAAATGATATTCACTGCATTAACATATCTCCCAATTCATCGAATATTACAAATAAAAATGAAATAGTTGAATTATTAGCAAGAACTTGGTCGAGTGAGTCTGAAGACTCTAAATTCACTCCCGTATTTCGTACAGCCAAAAACAATGCACTAAATTTTTCACTTAGCTATAAGCCCAATACGAATGCTTTAACATTAGAAAAAGAAATATGCTTTATTGAGTTTAATAATGCTTTAAATAGCCTCAAGGGTAAAACTCCCGGTCAGGACAAAATTAACTACCCTATGATTAAAAATGCTTCCATTAACCTTAAATATCGAATCATTAATCATTACAATAACATATTCAATAAACTCTTACCACAATCATATAAAATAAGTACTATTATTCCTATTCCTAAACCTACAAAGAACAAAACTGGCATAACTAATTATAGACCTATCTCGTTAAATCCTTGTTATGCAAAGGTCATGGATAAAATAATTTCTAATAGACTATGGTGGTTTATTATAAACAATAATCTCATTAATCAAAATCAAGTTGGCTTTGTTAAAGGTAGATCAGTTTCAGATAGTCTACTTTATGAATCGCTTAGTAAAAAGAGGCATATATCAATTCTTTCGTTAGACTTCACTAAAGCATTTGATAAGATTGGTATACACTCTATACTTGACCAGCTTGTAGAGTGGAAACTTGGTCCAAAAATTATTAATTACATTAAAAATTTTATGTCCAATCGTAAAATAAAGGTACGTTTAGCTGCTATTTATTCAAAGGAATATCCATTATTTAACGGTATTCCTCAAGGGTCTCCAATTTCTGTAATTTTATTCCTAATTGCATTCAATAAACTTTCAAGCATTATTTCATTAACTAAAAATATTAAGTTTTCTGCTTATGCTGATGATTTTAATTTAATTATTGATCTTAAAAAACAAAATTTTAGATTGGTGTAATTATTCCGGTGCTCTATTTCACCTACCAAGTGTAAACAACTACATATATGCAAAAAATCTAATTGTAAATGTACCTTAACAACTAACATGCTTAGTTGTCCAGTTGTTAATAACTTAAAGATACTTGGTATTTATTTAAACAGTAAGTACTCATGGAATTCTCACATAAAAGAACTTTCCTTATCCCTCTCAAAAAAACTTAATATAATTAAATGTCTTTCGAGTAAGAAACTTAATTGTAATACTCAAACTATTGTTAACGTTATAAAGTCTGTACTTATCTCAAAAATTGATTATGGTCTTTACCTATACGGTCTCCAAATACATATCTCAAAAACATTAAAAGCATACTAAATTCTGCTATAAGAATAGCTCTAGGAGCCTTTTGTACATCTCCTATCAATAACCTGTTATTTGGAGCTAATATTGTTCCGATAGACGTAAGGTACAAAATTTCAGTCGCAAAATTATTTACAGTTTTATCTAACTCTGCTAATACACCTCTTGGAGATATTATAATAAAATGTATGAGACAAGTTCCTCAGAAAAATCACTCAGTGATTCACAAAATTATTTATCATTGTCAAGACCTTCAACTACCATTTTTACCAATTAAGAAATCCAAAAGTAAGCTTCCATCATGGTTTCTTAAAAATAACATAATCGATTATAGCCTCGCTAAGTTAAAAAAAATTACTACCCCACCCCAAATCTATATCGATAAATTTTTAATTCTTAAAAACAGAAATTTTGAAATTTTCAATACTGCCAATATATTCGTCAGTCTTTTCTGCCGAAATAATAGCAATACATGAGGCAATTCAGATAGCTATTAATAATAAAGGAAAGTTTTGCATATGCACTGACTCACTTTCATCTCTCAACGCCATTTCAAATACTTTAAACAATTCTTTTTACGCATCTACTATAAGAAATCTTCTTATCAAGTATGCGAATAGAATAAAATTATTTGGATTCCGGCACACATCGGAATAAAAGGGAACGAATTTGCCGACCAAATTGCGAAAAGTGCAACAATTTCATCTGTTATTGGATCAAATAACTTTAACAAATCAGATATAATAAATTTTATCAAATTTCATTTTTCCAATAAAAATGCACAAGTATTTCAAAAAACTTCAAACTGGTACAAAAATATTAATAACAATCGCAGCACAAATTATGATATTAACAACCTAAATAAAACTTACTACTTATCTAGATATGATGAAACCAAATTAATTCGACTGCGTATAGGTCACACAAACATCACACACAAACACTATATTGACAAACATTCTCCAAATAAATGCCAATTCTGTAAAACAAACAAAGAAACATCTCTTGAGCATATTTTAATTCATTGTTCATTCTTTAATCAAATTCGACAATCAGTATTTCAAAATGAAAATCCATTGAATATAATTATAATATTATATTATAATAAAAGTATTGTTTAGTTATTGGATGTCAAAAAGTGAATGATTATTTCTTTATTCAAATTCTTTCTTTTATACAATTTTTTTGGTTATATACATTCTTATTTACTATATTACATTTAACACTATATATTAAGTATATGTAGATATATAAACGCATTATGTATATATGTAAGCGCTTTCGAATTCAATTGCTCGCTCACACATATACATATATAATAAGTGTGTAAAAATGCATTCTCAGCATAAACACTTCAAGTGGAATTATTATTGCTGCGTTTGATTATTTGTTTATATTATTATATATCTACATTGGTAAAAAGTGTGGGAAAAGAATTTATTCAACAGCAATTACATAATTAGTGCTTGATATATTACACCTCCTTTCCCAAATATACGTTTCTAATAAATGAATAAGCGATTCTATTTCATTTAATGACTTATATTTTATTGCTCTATATTTTTTTTTTTTATATTTGGTAATTACTTATGTTACAAAGTTGTGGTTTTGTTTACATTTATTTTTGTTTTTAAGTGCTCAAATTTTATTTGTTTGTTTGTAAATGTAAATAAAGAATTTATTGTAAAATTTTATGAATAAGTGCAATGAACATTTTCGTCTTTATGAGTTTCATATTTGTATACATTTTAAAATTTTACTTTATATTTTTATGAGTTAAACAATAATGAAAAAGAGAAATGACATTATTCCAATAGCTTTAGCCAATTCTTATGTATTACAATTTTCTTATTTTTACTATTTTGTTCTATGTTTCCTAACGTATAATTGTAATTCTTATCAATATGTTTTATATTATATGGAATTAAAGTGTAATTATTATTTCTATCTATATTTCCTACCTTATAGGGCCCTTTATATCTACTTTCTAACTTATGACCTGCTTCATTTTTAACTAATACTAAATCTCCTATGTTTATTTCCTTATACTGAACATTTCTATCATAGTTAATTTTTTGTTTTTGTTTAGATTCCTGTACTAATTTCCTAGCTTTTTGTTGTGCTAATTGTAACCTATACTTAATTTCCTTATCATAAGCCTCATGATTATATACTGGGCTAATTACATTTTCTTTTAAAAATTCGTAAGTCAGAGGTGTCTTTCCAAAAACTAGTTCAAAAGGACAATAGCCGTGAACTGTTGAAGGTGTTGTATTGTAACAATACGAAAAATATTTAAGGTATTCATCCCAATCATCTTTGTCAATGGATATGTAGGAACGCACATATTCATTGAATGTTCTATGGTTGCGTTCAACAGTACCTAAAGTTTGATGGTGGTAGGGTGTTGAGGTTTTATGCTCTATTTTTAAGAGCTTACATAATTCCTTAAGTAAACTATTTTTGTATTCTGTTCCCATATCCGTTATAATTGTTTTCATACAACCATAAATCAGAATGAAATGTTCGAATACAGCCTTAGCAATTGCTACAGCATGTTTGCTTTGGACAGGCCCTGTAACCAAATATTTGGTTAGGTCACATATAATAGTGATCGCATATTCATTTCCATGTATTGATTTTGGTAATGGTCCTATTGTGTCAATTTGTACTATATCGAAAGCTTTTGGTGGTGTTTCCGTGATAGTCATTTGTTCTTTCGGGTGTTTATCGATTTTATTTTTATTGCAGTGGATGCAATTTTTTATATATTTTCTTATGTCATTTTTCATATTATTCCAGTAATATTTTTGTATTATTTTGCTTGACGTACGATTTATTCCTGGGTGGCCACCAAAAACAGGATCGTCGTGGTATTTATGAAGAATTTCTTTAATTTCTTTGTTATTTGTCACATGCTTAACCTCCGGAGTTAATACTATAATTAAATTTTTGAGAACTTTGGTACCAATTTCTTTAAATGTGTCTACCCGGGTATAATTATTCTTAAACAATTTGTCTCCTAAAGACAACTGTATTTTTCCGATTCCCAAATTGCCGGCTTCTTCCATAAGCCTGGCAAAGAATTGACCTAAGTCAATCTTCGCCTCAACAATTAGGTTTTTTATATTAATTTTGCTACAAATTTTCTTTCCCTTTTTTAAACATAATTTTGGAGGATCGAAAACGAGCTGGACTAGTCTTTTTACTTCAGATTTATTTAGCGCTTCATATATTATTGGGTTCTCTTTGTGACTCTTTATTTCTTCATTTTTGTTACTGGAATTTTTATTATTATAGTTTTTATTAGTTTCCGATCTAGTCGTAACTTTTAGTATTTTACACGCTTCTACAGATATTTCCTTTAGATCTTTGATATCTATGCGTGATAATGCGTCTGCTACATAATTCTGTTTTCCTGCTATATACTCCACCTCAAAATCATATTCTTCCAAATCCAATCTGATTCTAGTTAACTTTGTTGAAGGGGTTTTCATCGAAAATAGAAATGTTAAAGGTCTATGGTCTGTCTTAACCAAGAATTTTCTGCCAAAAACGTATGGTCTAAAATATGTTATGGCCCAATGAATGGCCGCCAATTCTTTCTCAATTGTTGCTTTATTAACTTCACCTTTTGTGAACGATCTAGATGCATAGGCAATTGGTAATTGCTTTCCTTCATACTCTTGACTCAAAACTGCCCCACAAGCATAACCGCTAGCATCTGTTGTTATGCAAAATTGTTTACCGAAATCAGGATATTGTAGAATATAAGGACTTATTAATGCAGCCTTCAAATATTCAAAGGATTTTTCACAATCTTTTGTCCAATCGAAAACTACATTTTTCTTACAAAGTCTTGTTAATATTCTAGAGTACTCTGCAAAATTTGGAATGAATCTTCTATAATAATTGCAAAATGCGACGAATCTTTTTGCTTCATCTGCATTTTTAGGGATTGGGTAATTTTTGACAATTTCGAACTTACTGGGGTCTGGTAAAATTCCTTTACTTGTACATTTATGACCAAGGTATGTTACTTCCTGGCTGAAAAATAAGCATTTATTCGGGTGTAATTTTAAATTATACTTCCTACAAGTTTCGAATATATCCCGTAAGTTTTTAATCATATGCTTTTCAGAGCATCCCAATACGACCAAATCGTCCATGTACAAAAATGCTTGTGAAGGCTTTAAGCCTGCAAATGCTAATGTCATCATTCTTTGGAATGAGTTTGGGGCTACTTTAAGACCATACGGCAATCTTTTGAAACGATAAGTACCATTATCTGCTGTAAAGGATGTGATATCCCTTGACTCTGGGCTTAGTTCTATTTGGTGAAAGCCGGACATTAAATCTAAGCATGAAAAATATTTAGCTCTTCCTAATTGATCTAGTATGTCATCAATTCTTGGCAATGGAAATTTATCTGCAGTTAGTTTTTTATTTACTTGTCTGTAGTCGACAACCATTCTCCATCTTTTTTCTTGGTGATTTGGGAGTGATTTTTTGGGTACTAATAAAATTGGACTATTAAATTCTGATATTGAAGGTTCTATTATGTCGTCTTTAATTAATTTATTTACTTGTTTATTTATTTCGCTCTTGTGGGCTTCTGGTATTCTGTAGTTTTTTACGTAAACAGGGTTATTGTCATTCATATGAAGTTTTTGTTTGTAAAAATTATTAGTGGTAATTGGTTCTGTTTCTAATGAGAAAATGTCTAGGAATTCTGCACATAGTGCATTAAGTGATTTATTTTCAAAGTGTGGAAAATTTTTATTTAATCTTTCTAATTTTTCTTTATTGTTAGCCTCTTTTTCAAATCTATTATTATTTATTATTGTATAATCGCTCAAATTTTCTGTGCGTATATTGAAGTCTTTGAGTACTGTATTTTTATCGGTTGTATTTATAATTCTAACAAGTGTTTCGTTTGAATTTGCTAAGGTGTTTGCAATAAACATGCCTTCAGATAATTCTTGTTGTGGAATTAGTAGTTCAGAATTGTGATTTTTAATGTGGATTTGTCGGACTACTTCCGATCTTGCTGGAATTGATATACTGTTTATTGTTGGGTTATTAGTCATTTGAATTATTATATTTTCTGGGTAATCATATGGTCTTAATATTAGGGTGTCCCCTTCTTTTTGGTAATCTAAAATGCAATTATATTTTTTAATAAAATCCAAACCTAATATTCCATCGCATGGAATTGGAAAATTGTCCTCTACTACATGAAATTTGTGTTTAATCAATAGGTAATCATCTTTTAAATCTGCTTTAACCGTACCAATAGTGCTTGTAATGCCTTGACCAATTCCTTTTAAATCAGTTTTTTGTGAATTATTAATAGTGACATGACTGTCAATTTGACCCTTTTTTATAATTGAAATATCTGCTCCTGTGTCGATCAGTAGGGTTGTGATAGAATCATTCAGAGTTGTCCTGGAAGATATGTAGCTATTGAGGTGTAAATTGAAAACATATATTTTTTTATTTAATGAGGTGGAGTTTGTTGGTTTTCCTGTTGGGTAACATTTCTTACATTTCTGGTGTTATTACGGTTATAACCTCGTGATCCAAAGCTTCTACCAGATCTTTGGTTATTTATTCGATTATTATTATTGTAGTTGCCATAATTGCTAAATGTACGCCTCTGATTTCCTCTATAATTATTATTTTGATAATTTCTGCGGAAGTTACCTCGAAAGTAATTTTGTTGGCGTATATGCAAGAGTGAATTTGGGTTGCCAGTTATTTCTGTGCAACTGTTGGTAAATTTTGATATTGCTTCGTTCATTGAAGTGAACGTTCCCGCTTGCATAATTGTTTTTACTTTATCGTTGGAACAATTTTTACACATAGCCTTTACAGCTGATTGTGTAGCATACTTGTTTGCTAACTCTGGTGTTAGTCCGTCAGATATGTATGCTCCTTCCAATGATTTTGTGAGCTTTTCAATCTTAGCAGTGTATTGATTTGCTGTTTTACTGCGTTGTTGGATGTTCAGGAGTTTTGCTGTCAAAACTTCCACTGATTCACCCTTAATATTTGACTTTAATCTTTGTTTAATTTCCTGAATGGAAGATTCAGTGCTTATAATATTTCTAGCTGTCCCCCTGAGTTTAGTCTTTATCATAGATACTGCGATGGCCTCATGACTATCCTTGATTTGCTCCAGGATATCAAGGGCATCCAGAAAACTGGATAGATTTTCAGATTTTCCATCGAAATCTGGTAAGATCGATGATGCAGTTTTAATAAATTCTACGTTTGTCAATGGCATTTTGTTGCGAATTTTTATCAATAATTTCAATTTTTAAAGCTTCCTCTAAATTGGGTTGAGTCTCGGGCAATAAGACAGAAAAATTTATTTCAATTTCTTTTTCAAATGTATTTGGGACCAATGCCTCGATGTTATATCTACCTAGTGAGGATACTAATTTGTCCCTGACACTGGAAAAATATTGTTGTGCTTCTAGCTGATGATTGGCAGTTAATTTTTTGTAGACTCCTTGTATAGTCTTTCCTATGTTATTTAATGACTGTAATATTGTGTTGAGATGCTTTAACACAGTTACTCGTTGTATGGTTGTATTCTTATTAATACACTTATAAGATTTTTCTGCCAAAGTCTTCTCTTCCACCAGTGTATTTAGAATGGTTTCCCATCTGTCCATTGGGGTATATATTTTTCCCTTGGGTTTAGACTTTGTCTAGACCATCTGCTCGGCTCATGTATTTTTTCTTTAAAAATTTGTTGTGAGACGAATATAATTTGAGTAATAAATTGAGACAAGTGCAAATTGTTAATATTATTAACAAGATTTTAATAAAATTTAGTGTCTCAGTGTGGTCAACTATTTGGATTGAATTAATTATATTAGCATTAGGCTTTTCTAATTTGGATTCTTGGCCTCCCATTGCAAAAAAAAAAAATTTTTTTTTTTTTTTTTTTAATGCAAAAATTTATAAATTTTTATTTTTATTTTATTTTATTTCTTTATTTACCTTTTATTTTTCTAATCTTATTTTTTAAACGGATCCTTTCTTCCGTACTTGTAGTTAAATTAATTTTTTGGTATAAAATTGCTATGGTTTTTCTGAGGTTAAATTTTTTTCCTCCTCTCTTTCTATTGTTCTTTGTAGGTTTTGGAATTATTGGTTCCTGTACCTTGGATAATTTATTCCTACGTCTATACTCTTCTATAGTAATTGGCTTAGGACCCTGTCTGAACTGTTCTAAGTTTTCCAAAGCTGATTTAACTACCTTATCAAATACTTTGTCAAATTCTTTCTGATCTTTTATTTCCTCCTCTAGTGACATAATGGGGTGGTTAATAAAAATAATATTCTTTATCGGAGAGAGAAAAAAAAATTATTTTAAACAGCAGGAATGTAATTCTTGCTCGTCAATAGGCTGCCGTTAGGCTGGCCAGAATTATAATAATATATATATATATGGTTTAGTAGGTATATATATATGCTTAACACAACTTGTTGATAATAGAGCACTTAATAAAATTTACAAATAACTATTGGCTTTCAATATCAATTTTGAGGAAATATCAATTTTAGTACAAAAGAAATGTTTTTAAGTGTGATGAGTGGTTGAGTGAGTTTCACTGCTTCAGTATAAACTGTATTTATGTATGTAGATAACTCCAAACACAATAACGACTTCTAGCTGCTGATAGATTTATTATCCTTGTGCACATTTTTATGTTGTTTTTCAGATGTTTGAATTGTCCAGTTGAAGATAATTTCGCTTGCTGCTTGGCCAGTGACTGGAACACAGTGTCACCTTGTTGATTATTTATGCTTTTTACTGCTGCTGCTATTTTCCGCTGTGATTATGATAAACTCACTTTCCGCTGTGATTATGAATAGACTTTTTCTCACTTTTGCGATAACTGCTGCTGCTATTTTCCGCTGTGATTATGATAAACTCACTTGCTTTTTTGTTAATATTTTTATTTTTATTCTTGATTTTCCGACTTATACTCTGAAAATTTTTTTTTTTATTCAAGAGTTTGCCTTATATAGCATTCGGCTGTCCTTCCATATAACTTTCGGCTGATTAGCCAGTTTTGTTATTGGGGATTCGCCATTTAGCTTTTCGGCTGTCGGTATTTTTAATTTCAAGAATTTGGCAGGATCGCCATATAATATTATATTATAATAAAAGTATTGTTTAGTTATTGGATGTCAAAAAGTGAATGATTATTTCTTTATTCAAATTCTTTCTTTTATACAATTTTTTGGTTATATACATTCTTATTTACTATATTACATTTAACACTATATATTAAGTATATGTAGATATATAAACGCATTATGTATATATGTAAGCGCTTTCGAATTCAATTGCTCGCTCACACATATACATATATAATAAGTGTGTAAAAATGCATTCTCAGCATAAACACTTCAAGTGGAATTATTATTGCTGCGTTTGATTATTTGTTTATATTATTATATATCTACATTGGTAAAAAGTGTGGGAAAAGAATTTATTCAACAGCAATTACATAATTAGTGCTTGATATATTACATAATATCTAATGTTTCTCCTTTTAATTTGTATAAAATAATTAATTTTCTTAAATTATCGAAACTGCTATACCAAATATGAAATGTAATTTTTATTTTATTTTACCTTTACATCTATTCATAAGTTAAATATACACAATTTTATTATACCAAGTAGTCTATAAGACAATGCAATTAATAAAGCTGAAGGCCTTAGTAGCCACGGCTTCATTCTATGTATGTAGATTTAGGTTTTATACTTAAGTTGACATAATTTTATAAATAAATAAACCACATGCAATATCTCAGGAAATTCGGCTATGACTAAAATTTTGCAGCAAACAGGAATATTTTCATTGGATGAATGTACAATGACTAATAAAAAATCGCTGGAAGCATTAGATCGGACTTTGAAATATGAACTTGGCAATCAAAAAATATTTGGTTGTGCATTAATTTTATTGTCAGGCGATTTTCGTCATACACTACCCGTGATTCCTCGATCAACACCAGCGGATGAGATCAATACATGCTCAAAGTCATCGATTTTGTGGCGACATGTTGAAACAATGACACTGAATATCAACATACGTGTTCAGTTGAAAAATGATCAATCTGCAGATCGACAATTGTTGGCATCGGCAATGGCAAAGCTCAAAACACCAACGGATTAATTACGCGGTAGAACAATTTTTGTATTTAAATGCACCAAAACTTTGCAATGGTACACGACTTGCAGTAAAAAATTGATGCCGAATTTGATTGAAGCCTCAATATTGACTGGCTAAGCGAAAGGCTCATACCTCGAATTCCAATGATACCAACAGACATGCCGTTTGAATTTAAGCGATTGCAATTCCCCGTAAGACTATCATTTGCTATGTCGATCAATAAAGCACAAGGGCAAACGCTTAAAGTGTGCGGTTTGAATTTGGAAAAGCCGTGCTTTACACATGGCCAGTTATAGGTAGCATGCTCAAGAGTGGGAAAGCCAAATTATTTATTCATCTATACTCCAGATGGAAAAATCAAAAATATTGTTTATCCTAACGTGCTGGTTTAAGAATAAGATGTTTTCTTGACATTTCTTCATACAAAGCTAGCAGTTCGCATTAGATTTTATTGGTATTTTTATAGGTGTAGCCAAGCATGCCGGGGTCGCTAGTATTATATAAGTATTTATTTGAATATGCACTTTGAATTACAAAAGAAAACTGTTTAGTTAATCGATATCGATTATGGTATGTATATAAACCATATAAGAAATAAAATAAAAATTAGAATGAAATAATTCTCACTCAATGTAAGTCTTTAATTCTCCAAACAGCGGTAGGAAATTTGAGATACTGCACTGAATTTAACAATTATAGTATAATAATGGAATGCAGATTTTTAGAAATGTAGTCGTAATAATTTTACGGTTTCCAAAAATTATAAAATAATTATTTTCATGAAATTTCTTTATCATATAAAGTTTGATCCTTGGCAGTGAAACACTACATCATTCAAACGACCACCTCATAAATTTTTGCAAAATTCAATCCGTTTGAGGTATTTTTCGACCACTTTTTAGTACATATTGGGCGGTATGTCAGCCATAATTGACGAATGACGAATTGCTCAAGAGTTAAAGGTTTATCCGCATAAACATCGTCTTTCGCGTCACCCCGCAATAAAAGTCCAACGGTGTCAAGTCGCATGTACTGGTGGCCAATTGATATCGCCGAGACGAGAGATTACGCGGCCGGGAAATTATTAAATTCGCTCATGTTGTGGGCCATGTGGAACCATCTTGTTAGACCATATGGTCAGGATGGATGAGAACACTCCAGCTGTGAAAGATTTCGATGCAGTACCCGCCTGTGGAAGCAGAAAAAGAGGAAGACTTCCACCCTTTGGAAAGGTCAGGTAGAGAAGGGACGGTCCGTATATTGTATCTCCAATTGAAGAAAAGAACAAACGATTGGCGCGCTGTTGTGAACTCAGCGTTAGGGGTATCTACACCAGTAAAGCTGAAGAAAAAGCCATATGAAAGAGAGTCGTTTGGTGCCAAACGAATCGGAGAGGTCCTAGCTTGTTGCAATGACTATTGTTATTACGCAGCGTCAGTTTGCATAGCCGTATGAGTTATTC
This sequence comes from Neoceratitis asiatica, assembly GCA_030068015.2. Classification (NCBI taxonomy): domain Eukaryota; kingdom Metazoa; phylum Arthropoda; class Insecta; order Diptera; family Tephritidae; genus Neoceratitis; species Neoceratitis asiatica. The sequence continues at coordinate 470,781 of CM061530.1, forward strand.
GGGGATTCCAAACTCAGATATAATGATATAGATTCCCCTTTTCGTGCAGTCGAAGGCAATTTCCAAATCAACAACGAGGTGGTGTATGTCGAGGCTTTCCTCTCGGGTTTTTTCTAAGAGTTGATGCGTAGTAAATATCTTATATTATGATAAGGTACCGTAAGACGTAGCAAGTAATTAATTTTAAATTGCATGGCAAAATGCCAAATTTCGAAACTTAATTTTAAGAGCAGTTATACATAACATAAAAAACTTCATGTAAATTTGATTTAAATATTGTAAATTAGGCTGTATAGCTTTTTTCCAAATAAAATTTTTCTGACTATACTTAAATCCCAATAATAACCCTGGGCCAGAATATCACCGGCTTCGCCTCACACTATTAAAAAAAATACCTTTATGAGTTGGCGGCCTATATGCAACACAACATATGAGATAGGTTTGCGACGAAATTATTTGGAATATATTGTACAATAATTATAAAATGTTTATTATCAAAATGTAATACAAAATATTAAAATATATATATAAAATAAGATCGTAAAGTTTGAAAAAAAGTTCAGCATGTAATAAATAAGTACCACATATTTTTCATTAGTATCAAATGATTAATACACTGAAAAATTTCCAGTTTAAACTTACAAATATCTCAAAAACTATAAGTCTCCACGCGTAAAGATTGATCCGTGCTCCTTGAGATCCCTCCCTTCGCTTGATACCTTTTTCACCATCAAAATCGGGGCTACCGCAAAAAAACTTGTAGCACACTAGAGTTTCTTGGCGACAACTTTTATGATCTCTCATATAAGCAACATCATCCTAACCTTTATTTACTTAAATATTTTTTTTGAATATTTTTTTATGTGGGCTGATTATGTGCCGATTAGGTGCAATATATTTGAACATATGTCAGAAGGTATTAAAAGTTATATATGTACCAGATATTTTACCAACGAATAATAAAGTTTTAATAATAATAATTGATGTAATAGAAATTACTATTATCGATAAATAAATTAACTTTTTAATCAATGCTGGTTAAACGACTAGTTTGATTGGACCTAATATTATACATAATTATTCAGCTTAGTCCATTATTAAAACCATGTAAAACATATTTTGAACTATATGAACCATTTTGCTGTTTATGTCACAATTTCAATTGTTATTTTAACACATTTGTTTTGACAGGCTCACTTTTTGCAACGAAAAATACTTTACTAGCTTCTCTTAAGGAGTAACTCATTAAATTTCTTGGTGGTGTAAATATTGATATATATCGGCTGTTGAATTACTTTTATGTAGCTGAGTAGTTTTAACAGGTTTATTCTAGGCACTACCTTATAAAAGCCCACAGCCTTTTAAAGTACAAAAATTTTAAATAATGCCTCTTGGAAACGCTCAAATAAACTTATTAAATTTGTATATGTATTGGTGTCATCGGTTTTTTCGTCTTCACGTACGATATACAAATTTGTTGTCGGTTCTGTTTGATGTGCATCAAAAAAATTTTATATGTAAATTTGACGGCCTTTAATTGGATCGTTTCCACTTACGCTTGGCAAAAACCAAAAAATCAGTCATTTTATCATGAACAATATATTTTGCATGTGATTAATATAATCATTGAGATAAGATGTATTTATTTTCCTGAAGATGGAGAAGAAGAGAACAAAACTTGCACTTATTAGACGGCACTTAAAATAAAACTAATCGATAGGTCGGCCAAACCAAGTATGTTATTGTATTTAAAACTTTATGAAGTATCTCATACTTCAGTCGTCGAAGGCGGTTTGACCCGCATTTTCACTCCGAAGGCATGTCCGTGTGGATCGATTATTTAGTGCCCTAGATTGAGCACCATATCCTTCCTTCATTTTCCATTCAACTTCGGTGGCCATAAAATTTGTCCAAGTTTCGCTTTCGTTAGCTTTATAGTGAAGGCCAACAGAGAAAATGGAAAAAACTGAAAATGGAATGTGTAATGGCTGTTTTACCCGTTGTCATTCTGATCCTGCTATTGATGGCAATTAAATTCAACCGCACTCTTTGCCTAAGAGTACTTGATTTCTTTCCGGGGATACCCTTTTCTTTTCGCAATTATTGTTTGTTTGATATTTTCTTAAAATGATTTGCTTATTTAAATTTTAATTGTATATCCCTGCAAGAACGGCCTGATGGGTTCACCAATATACTCATACAATTTCGGACAACAGCAAGTTGTGTTGCTTATATTTCTCTTCTAAGTACCTAAAAATTAAAAATGAGTGTGGTTGAATAGATTATCCGTTATATTTTAGCTTTTTATTTTCTATTAGAGCGCTTTTTAGTGCTTTTTTAAGCGACTTTTGTATATATAATAAAAAAAATTGCGAATATTAAATTGTGTGGTCATAAACATACTAGTATATATCAATTAGTTTTTCGAACAGTCTCAGCGGTAGAAGTTATGGCTATTTCGGAAACTACCCCATTTCCTCATCATACTATTAGGCTACGTGTGCGCCGGACGATATTATTGTTTTCTTTTTTATACTTTATAAACATATTTGTTTCTTGTTGATCTTCAGCAAGGATATCTAGCATGCTTTGAATGAATGCTGCGTCAATGCTTTTCTGGACTTAAATAAATTTCTTGTTTTCTTCCTAAATTTTCTCTAACCCACTTTTATAATCCTTGCTTATTAATAGCATCAGTTGTATCACCTTTGCCTACGTTTGGTACATTACAACATTTAAAACTCTTACCTTGAGTCTGGTGTCCTTTAGATGTGCTAGTCTCAAGTACAGGAGATTCATTGGTGGAAGTTTCAATGTTGGTAACAAATAATATGGAATCACTGGAAACTTAAAGCTCACCTTCATCATTATTATTCGCTTGAACAAACACATCTTCTGATGTATCCACCCGATAGCTTCGGAAACAGGTCACGTACCAAGCAATTCATTTAGAGAATAAAAGCGAGAGTAAGACTTTCTGCCAATAGTTGAGTTATTCCGCTTTACCTCTATAATTTTTTTTCAGCATTCCAAGCTTAATTTTTACTTGTTCACTGGATTTGTTAATATTTACTTCTATAATTTTTTTTCAGTATTCCAAGCTTAATTTTTACTTGTTCACTGAATTTGTTAATATTTGTAGCCTTAAATTTTTCTGCTAGACTTCTGTAAATAATATTGTTCCTTTTTGTTTTACCATCGGGCTGTGCTAACACATTTTGTTCCTTTACATTATCTAAAAGTTCCATTATTTATTTTTCTGTCCAATATCATTTATTATTTTGTTCTCCCATACTATTCACTTGAAATGCAAAACAATGCGCAGTCCACTCCAGTCCTTCACTCCAAATGCGGCAGTTTTGTTTGTTGACGTAGCCATTCAACCAGAAGTGCGCTTCATCGCTAAACATCGCTAAAATGGACGTAGTGCGTGATACGTTTTCCGCACAGAACCATTATTTTCGAAATAAAATTGCACTATTTGCAAGCGTTGTTCAGGCGTGAGTCTATTCATGCTGAATTGCCAAACCAAACTGATAATAAATCACTTGACAGCTGTTAATGCCAACTTAAAGTTCTATACCTCTATAAAAAACACCCTATACATGCAGTCTTTGTTCTTTTTCATGAATTGTATTCATGAAATTTCTAACGCATGAACGTTGTATATGTCTATCTCACTCGTATCTATTTTTGATAGGGCATTTATAAGCATTTTAGAAAACCATTTGTAGGCATAAGCGATTTTTAAATATTTATAAAACTCATCAAATAAAGTATTATATAAGTAATTTTCTAAACTTTATATAATTTTAGAATTATGTGAAGCCGTATATAACCTCTTAATAAAATTTATTATATAAATAATTTCATAAGAAATGATAAAAATAATTATTTACCATTGAATAAAAACACCATAAAAATTTGCTTTTGATTTTTAATTAAATATTTATCTATTTAAATTATATATTTTTTGAAACTACATATTATTATATAAATAAATAGAAAAGTACGTAAAATATTACTTATGTACATGGATTTTATAGTACTTATAGGCGTAACTACCAAACAGATATGAGAACTATTATGGGAAATAATTTTATTATTTATATATTTGTAAAATTATTTCTTTTTCTAAAACTATTTTTTGCCATACATGTGTTAGTTGATGAAAACTAGGATTTTAAATAATTCCGAAAGGAAAAAGTTGGAACTCTTTAAACATATAATTAATTATATAAATAATTTCTATAATCTGTCAAAGACAGCGTACCCAAATTAGTTCTGATTTTGTTCTGCTGGTGTTGTAATTGAGTTATGTACTAAATGGGTACGTGGTTTACGGAGTATAAGGGAGTATGGAAACTATCAGATGATTTCCCGGAACAAACCCACAGCTGAGGACAGCCTATGTATTTGACAAGGACGTATAGAGGTTGAATTTAGATTTTGACAGCTAGTATGGTGGAATATAGTGCAGCGCAAGGTCGCTTTGATATTTTGTTAAACAACTTAATAAATAGTTTGCCTAAAATTTTTAATTTCATGAATATATTTTATATTTTGTCGATAGGAAATATAAACCCTATAAAAATATTCTATATATACTTAGTAGTGGACATAAATACTGTTACACACATTTTATGCTATAAAATAAAAAATAATGAATGTTTTTGGACCAATTTTGTTTACATATTTATTGATATATATTGTATACAAAAAATTAGTATTCATTCGAAATGCCCGCCTTTGGCCTTTACGCACGTCTTAAGTCGGACTGGCCAATCATCAATAGCCGCACGCACCTCCTCCATTGGGAAATTGGTCACAGCACGAATCAAAGCTGTCTTAAGAGAATCAATTTTGGGGTACCTTTTGTGGCAACCCATGTCCTCTAAAACTGTCCACAATTTGTAATCCAGCGGGTTCAAATCAGGACTGCCAGAGGGCCACTCTTCAGAGGAAATGAATGCTGGTAAATTGTTTTGGAGCCAGATTTGGGTCGTTTTATCTTTATGGGCTGGCGCAGAGTCTTGCTGAAAAGTCTATGATTGGTTTTGGAACATGGAATGGATAAATGGTTTTACAACAGCTTCCAAAACGGTTTCTTAGTAAACTTTGGACGATGTTTTGACACCTTGTTCGCAAAAATGCAAGTCAGTTACCCCATCATAAGAGACACCCCACCAAACCATGACTGAAGCTGGGTGATGACCTTTTTCGACACGTGAAATCAGTTCAGATGCTTCCTTAGCTGACCGTGCATACACCCTATCATTTTTTTATTAAATTTTTCCTGCACGGTAAAAAAATTTTCATCGGTAAACTTTAAAGTACTTTAATATTATATTGAAATAATCGTGAAACTCGAAGTTTTATTTAAGCCATTTTTATTCAAATTGTAACTACAGAGAAATTCATCAAAAAATAAGTAGTATGCTTATAAACAATATAATAATATAATATTTGTTATTAAATATTGCAGAATATAATGGAGATATGCGAAGCTCACCAGCACAATACAAAATTTTGTGCTATTCGCAGGAGAATAAGTCCCAGAACTTCAGAAAATCAACTCATTGAAAAAATCAAAATACCGCGCTTGTGTATTCTATACACAAGATGTCGAGAGTGGGAACTGCGGCGTTCTTCGGCGACTTTTCCGCTTTACGGTAAGTGTTGCGCATGGGAAACAAAGCTGCTGACGCAATTTTATTTAATTACATACTGCTTTATAGAGCTCACAGATATCGCAGAGCTTAATTCTTCGATTTATTTATTATTTTCAGGAAAGGCTTGCGTGGACGAGAATCGATTAATAACGTGGCAAACGTGATGATACAATGTGATGGCAAATTTGGCTATTGTTTCTCTATACGTTGCTAAGTTAAGATCGCATGAATGTCGGCAATGGCATTTTTACGTTACGATAAGTTTTGGTTAATTGTTTGCTCATTAGAAAAACGTATATATGTAAGTGAAATGTGTTTGAAATAAACATTTTTTTTTTCTGAAAATTATAGCGCCTATAGTTTGTCGGAGAATTGAAACCCGTGTATATGGAATTGGAAAAACCTGTTGCCAGGTGCTATGTGAAAAGTTTCAACCATCTGAGGGGAGGTATTAATTACATATGCGAATGTATAATACATATGTTCATAGTCATGAACTTAAAATTATTTTCAGTAAATAAAAAAAATTAAGAAACTATCTTCGTTACTTATTTGGAATAGGACGGTTTGAATACATTTATACTGCTTTTCATATCTCACTACGGCTCTAACTTTTTTATAATTTTGAATTTTCCATACCAGCATAGATATGCAACGGGGCGTGTTACCGATATTTTAATGAATTTAATAAATACAAAGCTTTTGAATTCAAAATTCATTGTATATACATATATAAAGATACAAAAAACACAGGCAATTAATTTTCAGCAGGGTTATCTTGTACGGAAAAAGTATGAGTTACGGAAAATTTGTGAAAGCCAAAAGTGCAATATTTTAATTTATAATAGACATAGAAGAAAATACCAAATCTTATTTGATTTAATTTTTCTTTATTTCCATTATATATTTTTTGCTAAATTTTATTAAATAGCAAACTAAAATTCGATATATATGTTGCACGTTCCTTTCTGTATCAGAAAAAAATATAAAAGGTATTAAGGGAAATATTCTCAATTTAACAGAATTTTATTAGTCAATTAGATTTAGGTGAATTAGCATTATATTTTTAACATTTCATTTTTATAAAACATTTGTAATTATATGGACTCAGAGTGCAAAAGAAATTTTACTACTATAAATACTACATATAAAGGGTGTTTATTATAGAGGTATAGAACTTTAGGTTGCAATAAAACAACGATGGATTATTCGATTGGCATGAATTTTATTTATCTGAAAGATAATCTTGTGGCATTACATTTTAAATATGATTTCTGGCATATGACCGCCAAGGCTGGCGCGGATGTAGTCCAATCTGGATGTCCAATTTTCGATGACTTTTTCCAACATTTGTGGACGTATATCGGCAATAACACGGCGAATGTTGTCTTCCAAATGGTCAAGCGTTTGTGGCTTATCCGCATAGACCAATGACTTTACATAGCCCCACAGAAAGTAGTCTAGCGGTGTTAAATCACAAGATCTTGGAGGCAAATTCAAAGGTCCAAAACGTGAAATTAGGCGGTCACCAAACGTGTCTTTCAATAAATCTATTGTGGCACGAGCTGTGTGACATGTTGCGCCGTCTTGTTGAAACCACATCTCCTGGACATCATGGTTATTCAATTCAGGAATGAAAAAGTTAGTAATCATGGCTCTATACCGATCAACATTGACTGTAACGTTCTGGCCACCATCGTTTTTGAAAAAGTACGGACCAATGATTCCACCAGCCCATAAAGCGCACCAAACAGTCAGTTTTTCTGGATGTAACGGTGTTTCAACATACACTTGAGGATTACCTTCACTCCAAATGTGGCAGTTTTCTTTGTTGACGTAGCCATTCAACCAGAAGTGCGCTTCATCGTTAAACATCGCTAAAATGGAAGTAGTGCGCGATACGTTTTCCGCACAGAACCATTATTTTCGAAATAAAATTGCACTATTTGTAAGAGCTGTTCAGACGTCTCTTCATGATGAATTGCCAAACCAAACTGAGAATAAATCACTTGAAAGCTTTTAAATCGGTCGCCAGCTTGAAAATTAATGCCAACTTAAAATTCTATACCTCTATAAAAAACACACCTTATTAGTACTAAAGGGAAATATAGCATTATATGAAGGTTGTGCAAGCCCTTGCAGGCAAATCTCATTTCACCATACCATACGATACCTGCGACATCTCGTGATGCTATTTTGCAACGAGTGTGTATGAGATTTGAATTTTGTACGTCAAGTGTCAAAAAAAAAGAGTTTCCATACTCCCTTATACTCTGTGGTTTATGTTGCACTAGAACATGCTGGACTTGAAATAACACAGTTGTTGTTAATATTTCTCTTATTTACATTGTTCGTCACTCTAATAATCCTTGTTCGGCAAGTAATTCGACGGTCTACAGGAATTTATGGCCTATTAAAACGAAAAAATTAATGAAGGCGATTCGCAAAAGTGAAGTAATTTTTAGCGTACATGTGCAATGAGTGTGAACGCCTACGATATATTAAGAAAATCTAATAGGCCTTGGAGGCGATCAAACAATTAGGTCAGGCATTGCATGTTTGAGTGAAGTTCGTTAGTACCTTACCTGCAAAATATCAAATACAAGTAGAAAAACTCTAATATGGTTAAAAAAAAGCAGATGAAATCATGTGATCGAAATTCTCCACTTTTTCACACAGGGATATAATAAATATCATCGAAAATAGTGATACTAAAGTTTGTTTTAGTAGTTGTTTTAGAAAACTTAAGAAGCAAATTAAAAATACACATATTAAAACCTTGTATGTCTTTTATCACGTGTTTAAAGACTCCACATCCAATTTATTTTCTACAATATTTAAGAAACACCTATCCTGTGGCAAGTATTCTTGAAATATTCTATGAAGATGTTTTCGATATTTGCAATAAACCTATTTTGAGGTTTTACCATTTGACAATTGTTGTATTGTTTCTCCTTGGTAAAATAAAAATCTTTTTCTGCGATTCCCCCATCGAGCCTTTGTAAAGGCATTAAGCAATTATGTAGTTTAAAATATTTGTGGATTAAATAGCCGCAAAAAAATGCATTACGATGAGGAAAACTACTGTCACCGACTTCAATATTTACGTAATTGGATTTGAATATTTAGGAATGAGTATTCTGTATCTTGTATTCTGGAAACAGAGGAGCAATTTGTCATAACCAGTGATATATGGATACATGGATATACTTACCAAATGATGAAATTAATGTAACTATTCCACAACGATAAATAATATTAATAGTACGAAAATTTTAAATCTTCCGTTTTTTTCGCTGTATCGAATTTAAGTGATGTCACGCACGGTTATAAGCACTGTTAAAATTTACTGAAAAGTAAGGATTTAATAAATTTTAGCTTCTCGTCCTGATTGTTTCGTTGTTAAGTCTTTTCCTGAGTTTCTAGTAATTTGTTTCTTATAATATCTGAATTTTCCGCCACGTAATTATGAAATATATCGGTTGGCCTAGCATTGATAACTGAATAGTAGCTACAATTATATTTGCGGGTTGCTAAAATAACCAAGTCAATACGCAGCAAGCACACTATGCCATATATAACACGTTAAACCATCCGTGCTTCTACAAAAACTATGCTTTCGAAATTCAAATAAATTCCGTGAGTTTTTACAGGCCGAGTGACAAATCCTCACGGATACTTATCTATGCGTGCGCACAGCGTTCTCTTTTTTTTCAATTATAAATTATCTTCTTATATATTTGACTCTTTTCAATCGACTATTAATATGCGATATTTAATATAATATTTACGGAAACGAATGCGATCCAACTATCCATACTGATATTTCATATTTATGCGATATCCTAACACCTATGTACAGTGGCGGACAAAAGTCTACATACACCGCCTGTATTCGTTGTGTAGAAAGTACTATCACTTCGATGAACAATTTATGTATACAGTTGTATTTTAAATCCTTTTCTAATCACATGTATTAAAAGAAATCCATTCTCTAACATAAAATAAAACAATTATGGTGAAAAAAACGCAAAAATGTCCTTGACATAAGTCTATATACACCACGGGCTTACTAGCAGGTACGTCGGTATGCTGTGTTGTTATGGCGGTTAGGTACCTTTTTTTACTATTTTTCTAAATTATGTCTTCGCATTTGCTAGTATCGAATATATTTGTGATTTAGACGCATTAGCATCAACAAAGGCTCCTTGATAAGAAATATCCATTGACGTATTCAGCACAGAAAAGAGAAGAAATCGTATGGTGAAATTTCAAAAATTTTAACTTTAAGTCCACCAAAAGTACAGTATGAAAAAACTGCACTTTTCCTGGTAGCTTTTTTATTGTTGCATTTCCCCTTAAAAACGGAACTAACTAACCGATTTGAGGGTTGGTAGAACTTTCTTGTATTTTTCACTTTCTCTTGATATTTCAATCACCAAAGGAAACAGACGTTCCGCCGCCACACCGCAATTTTCAAAGGTAGAATTTATTTATATTTTATTAATCACTCTAAACAAATTGTTTTTAGAATTGTAAATAAATTATTAGTTCAAAAAACTAATAAAATTCGTTTTTTAATTTCTTCATTTTAAACGCAAGCAAAACCACTGGGGTATATAGTCACATATTGTGTCCTACACTACATACATAAAATAAAAAATTAAATAACATTCGCTTCAAGAAAGACTTCTTTCTCGAAACGAATGCAGCTTGGCTACATTTTTATGCTGACCAAACAATTGTGTTCACTTTGGAATGCAAGCGAATAAACAAACAAACAAACACACACACACACATACATTTACATAGAAGTGCCTGCGCGCACAGTTAAGTAGAGTAGAATGTAAGAATAAAGATATAAATAAAAGTTTAGTTTCAAGTTGAGAGCGGGGCTATGTGGCCGCGTTTTTGTTAGATTGAAATTCCGTTGCGCGATCGCGAAGAAAAAACCAAGTGGTTTCCGCGAGGCATCGTAAAACCCCCCATATTACTGGCGACGAGGATAAAGAACAACCCCCCCCCCCTTATTACTGGCGACGAGGATTACCCGCCTTACAAACAATTTAAAGTAATATAAAACAATCCAAAACAAGAATTTGTGCGGTGAATAAATGTGCCTGCTGAAGCGAAAGAATAAGCCAGCGGAAATCACCGAAACTACATAAAATTTATACCAATCTCCGGTAGTAACAAAACTTTTCTTAATAACAAAATCACTCGCTAACACAACAAGTCGGCTTACATCAGCTACCAGTCAGACAGTGCGTGAAGAAGTTGTGAAATCAAATTTGTTATAGACATTATTGGATATAAATCGGCGCATAATATTTTTGAATAGTGAGCCCTAGAGACAGATAAGAAAAAACTCGACGTCACGATATATTGTGCGAACGAATTGCGTGGCCGGCGAAATTAATACATCCTTGTGAAAATTGGCGACTCAGTTCAGAACAGCAACAATTACAACGAAGCAGCAACAATTACAACAAAGCAGCAATAATTAATTACAACGAAGCAGCAACAACAGTAACAGCAGCAACAGCTACAATCGCAGCAACAACAATAACTACAATCAACGTAAGCAGTAAATTATATAATTATACAAATATATATATATAAAGTAGAATTAAATATAAACATATTATATAAGTTGAATCTCAAAATAGTTATAAAGTAGTAAGAACAATACATTTATAATTATAGAGTAGAATATTAAAAAAAAAAAAAATATAATAAATATAAGATATATCGAAATATCGAATAGAAAAAACTAAATAAGTAAAATAAAATACGTGCGGTCAACTTATACCATACAAAAGTGACTAATAACAGTGCCTCTAAAAAGTAGGGAAATAGCGAATTAACCTCAAAACGGTTAATGTGTCTTTACTAAAATAGTGCTCGCAAAATTGTTCGTAACAATTTATAATACTAGGTGTCTCCACCAAAATATTAAACAGTATTTCTCAAACTGTACAAACAAACGAACAAACGAAAATTTTTGTTGCAAACTTGTGAGCGCAAGTTGCATACAAAAGTATTGCATACCCCAAAGGAATAATACCCAGTAGGGAAAAACAATCATAAGACCCAGTAGGAACATTTTACTCAGAACTCACCCAAAATTGGATCAAAGTAAATATAATTTTTTTTTTTAACTTCAGCTAATACAAATCCCTTTTCACAATGGATCCAAACATTGTTTCACATTTCCAACTCATTTTAAACTGCATTAATGGAATTGCAGAATATGACGGACGTGATCCGAATCAATTAACGGATTTTATTAGACAAGTTGAAGACATATTACCTTCAATAACAAGCTTTGACACAAATAATCAAAAAATTTTGTTTAACTATCTGAAAGGCAGATGCGTAGGAAGAACTAGAGAAGTAATTCACAGATATGGGCAGGTCAGTAATTGGGAAACACTAAAACCAATACTGTTAAGTAATTGTGGAGAAAAGAGAAGTTCAACGGAACTTATGGACGAGCTGAAGACCATCAGACTCGATTCCACGATAGAAAATTATCACTTCAGAATTAATAAAATTAGAAACAAACTACATAATAGAATTTTAGCGCATAATGATCTGAATTTTTCAACCGAGGAAGTCAATAGAATAGCGCTACAAGCATTCAAAGAACACCTTCCAGAACCTACAAAAACAATGATCATAGCTAGAAATCCTGATACTCTGGATAAAGCTTACAAAATAATTTTAGAAGCTCGCCATCAATCCTTCACAGCAGTCGGGCAAGAAAGGAAAGATCCTAACCCGAATAGCTATCGTAGGACTAATTTTAGCGATAACGCTAACAATAAAACACCTTTCAGACCCAATCAATATAGGAACAACGTCCCCAATTATAACAGGAACTATAACAATTACACGCCACATAATGGGTATAACGGTGGTTACGTCCCAATAAATGCGAACAATAATTATAATAACAATGGCAACAGATCAAGCCAAACAAGAATGTCGCATCAGACAACAAATACAAACTATAATAATCAACCGGGAAATTTTAACCCGCAGAGAAACTACAATCAAATGCCAAATTTCAATGAACCGGGAAATTATAATCAGTCAGGAAATTATAATCGGTCAGGAGTAACAACTCGTAATAGACCAGAACCGATGGACATCGGTAATGCAAATGCAAATTTTCGGTTAAACCCAGAAAACAACTACCCTATATAGTAATCGATACACACGTAAGAAAACTATATTTCATCATTGACACTGGAGCAGAGTTCAGTTTAATCAATGAGGGAGTATGTAATCCGAAATGGAAGAGTGAAGTGAATGTGCAAGTCACAGCACTGGGAAGAGAAACGCAAGTTAAGAAACTTTGCAAATTCCCAATGTTCAAGGAATTCAATGAAGAAGATTTCATGGGCGAATTTCTTGAATGTAACTTCAACAAAAATTTTGACGGATTAATTGGTAACAATATTCTAACGGAACTTAATTGCACAATAGATTACCCAAACAGAATTATAAAAACAAATAAAGCAACAATTAATTTTTATTTAACAAAAGAAGAAGAAATTTACAGCAGAATAAGTTATAAAGAAAATGAAGTGGAAATCTTCAATAATGCTGTAAAAGACAAATGTATCACAGAATTCGTTGATACTAATCACCTTAACGATACTGACAAAAATAGACTTATAAGTATACTAAGAAGACATAAGACCGTATTTTATAACGAGGATGATAACCTAACATTTACTAGCTCAACAAAACATAGAATAATGACTAAGAATGACATTCCGGTTTACTCTAAAATTTATCGATACCCAGAAATTCACAAACCGGAAATAGAAAAACAAATAGACCAAATGTTATCCCAAGGCATAATCAGAGCATCCTCTAGTCCTTACAACAGCCCTATTTGGCTGGTAGCAAAGAAGCTGGACGCATCCAACAAACAAAAATTGCGTCTTGTAATTGACTACAGGAAGTTGAATAGCGTAACTACGGAAGACAGATTTCCAATTCCAAATATAGATGATATATTTGACAAATTGGGAAGATGCCAATATTTTTCAACGCTTGATTTAGCCAAAGGATTTCATCAAATCGAAATGGACGAACGCGACATACATAAAACAGCGTTCTCCACTGCAAACGGACATTATGAATTTTTAAGAATGCCCTTTGGTCTGAGAAATGCACCGGCAACATTCCAAAGATTAATGAACGAAATATTAAAAGATTACATTGGAAAAATTTGTCTTGTGTACATGGACGATATCCTAGTATTTTCTACAAGCGTAGAAGAACATCTAGAATCGTTAAGTAAAATCTTAATGAGATTAAAAGAGAAAAACTTAAAAATACAAATAAATAAATGCGATTTTTTAAGACAAGAGACAAAGTTCCTGTGCCATTTGATTACAAAAGAAGGTATTAAACCAAACCCGCAAAAGGTGGAAGCAATAGAAAAGATTCTACTTCCAAAAAGCGTTAAGGAAATAAAAGCATTTTTAGGAATTACAGGATATTATAGAAGATTCATCAAATATTATTCGAAAATTGCGTATCACATGATTAAGTACTTGAAGAAAGATGCGAAAATAAATTGCAATGATAAAGATTATATAAAAGCATTTAATAAATTAAAAGAACTCATAAAAGCGGAACCAATTTTAATTCACCCAGATTTCAGTAAAGCCTTCACACTAGTGACAGATGCCAGCAACTTTGCTTTAGGCGCAGCATTACTACAAACCGATAAAGTTATCTGTTATGCGAGTAGATCACTAAACGGGCATGAAAAGAATTACAGTACAATAGAAAAAGAATTACTTGCGATAGTTTGGGCAACGAAATATTTCCGTCCATACTTATTTGGTCGTCATTTCACTATCAGGACAGATCATAGACCACTAATTTGGCTGAATAACTTAAAAGAACCAAATGCAAAACTCCAAAGATGGAAAATAAAGTTAAATGAGTTCGATTTTGACATTAACTACATAAAAGGAAAAGAAAACGTAATTGCAGATGGTCTAAGCAGACTAAATTATGAAAATAGTAATGCGATGGAGTTAAACCTAAATGAAATATTCAATGATGATGATATAAACACAATAAATAGCGCAGAAACCGATAGTACACACTACATAAAAATAACGGAGAACGCAATTAACATATATAAAAATCAACTTATAATTCAAAAAGCACAAAGACAATCAATAACAAAGAAAATAATATATCAAAAGAGGATAAGAAATACAATAAATGTAACACTCGAAAGTGACATTTTAAAATTAATGCAAGAAAATCTACCCGAAAAAGGATTAATCGTTATCTACTGCCCAGATGACCAATTATTCTTACAATTTCAAGAGCTATATATAAAATTTTTCGCAAACAACGCAAACTTAAAAGTAATGAGATCGAATACAATTTTAAAAGACATAACGGATAGAGGAGAACTTTTAACATTGATCGAAGAAAAACACTTAGAAAATAATCGCAGGGGAATAAACGAAACATTAGAGGAAATAAGGAAAACACACTACTACCCCAAACTACAAAAAGAAATACAGAAATACATCAATAATTGTGAAATACGTAACAAAGCAAAATTCGACAGGAACCCTATCAAACATAGTTTAAACATTACAAAAACTCCCAAAAAACATAATGAAATTGTTCATTTTGATATTTGGTACCCACAAAGAGGCGTAATGTACCTCACAAGCATTGATAAATTAACAAAATACGCAACAGCGAAATCATTAAAAGACAGAACTTGGATATCAATTATAAATGCCATAAAGGAAAGAATTCAATATTTAGGCAAACCGGAAACTTTAATAACAGACAACGAATTAGATACTGTACCAATCAAACAATTTCTAAAAGATAATAAAATAAACCTACATCTAATAACCACTTACAATAAAACAGGAAACGCAGATGTTGAAAGATTACATTCTACATTAAATGAACATTTAAGACTTTTTAATGCAGATACAAATAACAGCGATGAGCTGAAAGAAAAAGTATTCAAGGCAGTAATCGCTTACAATAACACCATACATTCTACGACAAAAAGGAGACCAATTGATTTCATAAATAACCTACTTTCTGAAAGGGAACTAACCGAGTTTGCGGAAAACCTACAAAAACAAAAAGAAGATAAAATAAATAATATTAATAATAAGGAGAATAGAGTAAACGTACAAGATTTTCAGAATAATTATATAAAAAACTATAGAGTTAGCAAAACCCAACCAAAATATAAAAGAGTAGACAACTTTAAAGAGGAGGGAAACCATTTAGTATCTAAGGACTCAAAGTTTAGGAAGACATATAAAACTCAAGTAAAACGAAAATTTAAATTTCAGAACCAAAATGGCGAAAATCACGATACTATTAATGATAATGACTACAATCAACGCATTTCTACAAATTAATAAACTGGAAAACGAAACGGGATACGCGAAAATAAGGATCAGAGAAATAGAGATAGTAAATCAGACAACAACGGTAATACATATAATACATCCGAAAGAATTTAAACAAATTATAAATAAAATAGAACATAATATAGAAAACAATCTCAACCAATTCACCATCAATGACAGGGAAATTTTATATGAGGAAATAAAAACTATTAAAGCAAAAATAAACACATTAATGCCAATAGAAAGAAATAGGAAACGTAGAGGATTAATAAATGTTATAGGAACCACACAAAAATGGCTTTTTGGAACAATGGATAATGAAGATAGGGAACATATATTACAACACTTAGAGATAACGGAGAAAAACAATCACAACATAATACAAACGATAAACAAACAAATATATATAAACGATAATTTCAATAAATCCATAAACTCACTTAAAAGGACTATAGAAAATGATAGAACGGAAATATTAAAAGCCTTTAAGGAAATAAAAACATCAAATGATAGAATCACAAAACACATGCTCTATTCTGATCAAATGCTTAAACTTAAATATCTAGAAGAAAAAATCGAACAAATCCAAGATAACATAGCCTCAGCAAAACACAATATATGACACCCTAGTATACTATCAACGGAAGAAATTGAAAGATTCAATATCGACGTCTATAAATTAAAGAACGTAGAAACAGGACTTCTCCCATATAAAGATGACTCATTAATCCTAGCTATAAAAATACCAATATCATACATCACAGCAGATCTGACACTAATAACCCCATTACCCAATAAGCAACACTTTGAAGTTATAAAAGAACAAGAATATGTTATCACAATAAGAAACAAAATATATAAATTTACAGAACAAGTACATTTTAAAAACCTGAAAGAAATAAGCATTTGCCCGCTTAATCAATGTAGATCCAAATACAATAACAAAACAACAATTGAAAATATCGAAGACGACACGATTTTAGTAAAGAATGCACACAAAATAGAAGTAAGACAGAATTGCGATAATAGAGAGATTGTGCTTGAAGGTAATGCATTAATAAACTTTTATAATTGTAGAATTCAGATAGGTAACGAACTATTTCAAAACACGAAAGTCATTGTTGAAGAAAAATATATCTACCCTGAAAAAGAAAATAACATATCACACTTTGAAAAACAAATAAATTTCGAAGAAATAATAATAAAACTAAAGGAAAATATTAACAAACTTGAGGAACTAAAAATACATAAAAATATAAATTATGGTATAAGTGCACTAATAATACTGCTGATAGCAATAGGAATCTTATTAACATGTATGATATATAATAAAAATAAGAAGAACACTAATGTAAACGTAGAACTGGCAATCCAATCTGCCCCAAATGATAAAAGCACTAAACAATCGGAAACCATAACTGGCCCACTATTAGGCCCAAAAATGGACAAAATAAAATAGAAACAACAACAATGTAATAATAAAAAAAAAAAAAAAAAAAACCTTTCGAAGAATCCAAAAACTGTTCAACAGGGACTGTTGAATCTAGGGGTGGAGGAGTCACATATTGTGTCCTACACTGCATACATAAAATAAAAAATTAAATAACATTCGCTTCAAGAAAGACTTCTTTCTCGAAACGAATGCAGCTTGGCTACATTTTTATGCTGACCAAACGATTGTGTTCACTTTGGAATGCAAGCGAATAAACAAACAAACAAACTGCGCGCACAGTTAAGTAGAGTAGAATGTAAGAATAAAGATATAAATAAAAGTTTAGTTTCAAGTTGAGAGCGGGGCTATGTGGCCGCGTTTTTGTTAGATTGAAATTCCGTTGCGCGATCGCGAAGAAAAAACCAAGTGGTTTCCGCGAGGCATCGTAAAACCCCCCATTTTACTATATACCATTATATACGTCACGGGTTTCCATGGTACTTCTTCGACCTAAGACGTACCAATTTTTATACGGTCCACAATCAAACATTGAAGTCGAAGTCATCACCACAAAATATCGTTCCGAAGTCAAGCAAAGCAACTTTCACATACACAACCAAAAAGTTTTTCAAAAGGTACGTGGGTGACTGCACTTTTGCACAATTTAAAATTCATTTCTTTTTATTATACGCGGCAATTTACAAAAAAAGCAATAAAACTCGACTGCTAATTCAATAACGATCGCGAGTGATTTTGTGAAAGTGAACAGTGATTTGCCAACATTCCACAATTACAAGTGCACAGTATTCACATCTGCATTCTTTATTAAAACACAACTTTTGTTGTTAGTGCAATTATTTTTGATAATTAATTACCAAACCACAATTTACTTTTTCGTGTCTGCAAACTAAATTAGACTTTTTTCTCACTCATTTTGAAATATTTTCGTGTAAAGTTCTTAATTATTCAAGTCACCGGCACTAACAACACTTTCTCACAGTCACTGGCATTTTTGTTTGTTTCACTTCACATTGAATAAATTCTGCTTCCACAAAATCACTGAAATCGTTATATCAGCGTCAGAAATATTAAGCTTAACTTTGATATATATCAAGATCCATATAAGTATCCACTTATACACATATCCCTCAAAGGTGAGTGGCGAGCATTTACCGCAATAGAAACTGTGTCAAAACAAATACATATACATATACATATACATAAATATATAATTATTACAATATAAATAATAATAATAATTTACTTATCGTAATATTTCAATTTAAAACTTTGCTGTACAAATTATTTCTGTGTGGTGGTTTCAAAAATTAGAAACTTTCAATAAATATACTTAAAAAAAAAAAGTTATATGTATACATAAAAATGGATACATTTATTCGCTTAGCCGATTCCATAGTTGAGTTCGAGGCAGACTATAATGTGTTGGATGAAACAGACCACACCAAATATGGCCTGATTCTTCAACAAGATGAACTCAAAGCGATTTGGAGAAAAGTAAAAATTTCTTATAAAGAACTTTTAAGTTCAAGCGCAGCAGATGCAAAGTCAGCAGCAATAAAAGCAAAATACAAAAGTTCGTGGTCATCTGTTTTCATGGCCGACATTCCGAGATATGTTCATGGTCATCTATATAAATAACAAAGGCATTACCCCTGTGGAAAAGCTGTTTTATTTAAATCAGAAGACACAAGGGGAGGCCAAAGGAATTGTTAGCAAATGCAACATCACAAATGAAGGCTTTAACACAGCTTGGAAAAACTTATGTGATAGATTCGAAAATAAACGAATCCTAGTGAATTCACAAATTAAAATTCTTTTTAATATACAGACGGTAGAAAGTGAATGCGGAGCTTCACTTAAAAAATTACAACGTAATATAAATAATTGCCTTTCAGCTTTACAGTATCACAGCATTGATGTATCCAATTGGGATGGACTGATAACTTATCTTTGCTCCACTAATTTGCCTGAAAGTAATTTAGCTTTATGGGAGCAAACCATACAAGACAAGTCAGAGATACCGAAATGGGACGACATGGATAGATTTTTATCTAATATATTCCAGACTCTGTAAACTATTTCCGATATACGGGCGGCAAAACATTCAAAAATTTCAAAGCCGCAAAATAATAAAATTCCAGAGCCGCAAAAAAGACTTGGTAGCTACCAAGCAACAATTTCTAACGATCTGTGCAAATTTTGCAAAGACTCGGATCAGAGGCTATCTGAATGCCAAAAATTTCTGAAATTAAAGATTCAAGACAGAATCGATTACATAAAGAAAATTCACAGCTGCTTGAACTGCCTATCCTCGGGTCATACGGTGACAAAGTGCAGGAGCTATTGTAACTGCAACATATGTCACCAAAGACACAATTCTTTTCTGCATTTACAGGCAGTTCAGCCAAAAATAGCAGTGAACAATAATGATAACATCGCATCAACTCGAGCAAAGGAGTACTACTAGCGACCGCGCGAGTTCACGTTTTTTACAATAACACAAATTTTTCAGCGTGCGCCCTAACAGAATCTGGCTCAGAATGCTCTCTCATTAGCAAGTGTCAAGTATCAATAACACAGTCTCTGCTCAAGTCAAAGGGGCGTGTTATATACAGCTGCGGTCACCAATTGACCCTTTAATTAAAATAGATACCACCGCGTTGGTATTACTGCAACTAACCGGAGATCTTCCATCATGCCAAATAGACATTATGGCCAAACAAGCGTTTCCGGGTCTGGTACTAGCAGACAAGCGATCTATGCAAACGAGCAAGTGGATCTCATCCTCGGTGGCGACATTTACGCCCAAATATTATTGGAGGGCATTAGGAAGAATGTACTGACAACTCTCCTCACTCAAGAAACTGTCTTCGGTTGGATATTGACCGGTCGGACTGCCACAGTTACCTCAAACAACAAATGCGTTTCATTTTACAGCGAAATCAACTTGGATAAATGCTTAGCATCGTTCTGGGAATTGGAAGATCTTCCACGGAAAATACTCTACAACGTTGATGAAGATTATTGCGAGCAGCTATACAGAAGAACAACTAAACGAAGTAAAGAAGGCAAATATATCGTCTCATTACCATTTAAAAAGGAATTTCCACATAACTTACGTTTAGGCCCATCACTGAAGATAGCTTGGTCGCAGTTTTTCTGCATTAAAACGCGTCTGACAAAGGATGCGCCTCTACAAGAAGAATACAATAGAGTTCTGGCAGAGTACGAAACTCTTGGACACATAAAGCGGATCTCAAATCACGTTCCCGGAGATGAATGTGACAACTACTTCCTTCCTCATAATGCAATTAGGAAGGAGGAGAGCACAACCACTAAAGTTCGAGTGGTATTTACCGCATCATGTCCAACCAAAAACGGAATAAGTCTCAGTGATATCCTCCACGCATTTCCAATTCCGCGAAGTGATTTAACAATTTTCTTATTGAGGTAGAGATTCTTTAAATTCGTATTTAATAGTGACATCGAAAAGATGTATCGCCAAATATTACTAAACGATGATCAACCCAAGTTCCAACGTATAGTTTTTCGAAAAAACCTAAGCGAACCATTCAGTCTGTATGAATTGAAAACGGTTACCTTTGGTGTTAACTGCGCACCTTACTTAGCGGTTAGAACTCTATTTCAACTGGCAGATGATAT
The DNA here is from genome assembly GCA_030068015.2 of Neoceratitis asiatica. Taxonomy (NCBI): domain Eukaryota; kingdom Metazoa; phylum Arthropoda; class Insecta; order Diptera; family Tephritidae; genus Neoceratitis; species Neoceratitis asiatica. The sequence goes on from CM061530.1 coordinate 492,005, forward strand.
AGACGATTTATACCCTCTTGCTTCCGATATTATTAAGAAATTAAATGTATGTCGACGATGTTTTAGCAGGAGGACACAGCATCGAACCTGCAATTAGAGCTAAGAATGAAATATTATCTGCATTACAATCGGTATTATTTCCATTTAGAAAATGGACTTCTAACACCGAGCAACTCCTAGAGGGAATACAAAATCACATACTCTTAATGAAGACTTTCTGGATTTCGAGGATACCAGCACCGCTAAAGCATTGGGCATCAAATGGAACGCCCATTCCGATACATTTTATTTTACCGCAAAGGCGCTAAAATCTGAAGTTTGCTTTACCAAAAGAGCAATACTTTCAGCTATTGCGAAACTTTTTGATCCATTAGGATGGCCCGCTCCGTTTCTGGTTACCGCAAAAATTCTAATGTAAAAAATTTAGTTAGAGGGAACAGGTTGGGATGAAGCGGTATCTGCAACGACGTCAGAACGTTGGCAGAGTTTTATAGAATATTATTCGGAAAGTAACAACATTCGCATTCCACGCTGGGTATATTTCTCTCCTACAGATCGAGTAGAAATTCATGGGTTTTGTGATGCCTCAGAGAAGGCATACGCTGCTTTGTGTAAGAAAAAATAATAAAATACATGTCAATCTCCTAGTCGCCAAGTCAAAAGTAGCTCCAGTGAAAACTATTTCGCTACCAAGACTAGAACTATGCGGAGCTGTATCGTTAGCAGATCTTGTTGATTCAATAGTTACAAACCTTAATTTAGGAGAAGTCAATAAATATTTATGGACAGACTCTACTATCGTTTCAGCCTGGATTAAGAAACCTCCCTGCTCATGGTCAACCTTTGTGGCCCATCGCGTAACAAAAATCGTAGAAAAAGTCGGATCTCAACATTGGCTACATGTTGATTCCGCATCGAATCCATCAGATTTAGCAAGTAGAGGCATTAACGCACATGAATTAATTACAAATTCGTTGTGGTGGTAGGGTCCTTCTTGGTTGCAAGTAGAAAGCTCAAAATGGCCCACACAAGAAAAAGATTATCTTACCGAGTTAGAAGAAAAAAGGATACAAGTTCACACGACCACGGCAGTTGAAATTGTTTATGATGTTCTTGAGAGATTTTCCGATCTACCAAGAGCTTTTAGAGTCTTACCTCACATATTAAGATACTAGAGCTTCTTTCCAAGCGAAATCTTGCTCGATTTCAGCAGATGAATTCAAAGCAACGACTCAGCGCTTAATAATTATATGCCAGAAGCATCACTATGGTCAGGAATATTCATTACTAAAATCGAAAAAAATTTATAAGCCCAAAAAGTGAAATTTTACCGCTTAATCCATATATTGACAGCGGAGATGTTTTAAGATTAGGGGGTCGACTTAACAAATCGTTAGATCTAGCTTATCACGAGCGCCACCCAATCACGCTCCCATATAATAGCAAACTATCTCGTCTGATAGTCCAATTCATCCACAAAGTGTCAATGCATAGTGAAAATCAGCTTATGCTGCGCCTAATACGAACGCAGTATTGAATAACGCGAGTTCAGAATCTGATTAAATCGACAATTCACAACTGTAAAATCTGCACGATTTACAGAAAATGTTCACTTACGCAACTTATGGGTGTACTTCCAGAAGAACGTACTACATATTCTCGACCCTTTACTAATACTGGAGTCAATTTCACAGGACCGTTCGACATTAAAACTTACAACGGACGAGGTTGTCGGGTGACAAAGGAATATGTATGTCTCTTTGTATGTTTCGCCACCAAAGCGATACATTTAGAAGCTACATCAGACTTAAGTACACAATCATTCCTCGCAGCCTTTGCAAGATTTGTAGGAAGACGAGGTTGTCCAAAAAAGGTTTTTTCCGACAACGGAAAGCCCATTTAAATCATTTAAAGCATTTATAGCCGAGGCCCGTAGCATCACTTTGACGAAATACATCCATCAAATGCTTACGTGGCATTTCATTCCCGCCTCGGCACCTCATATGGAGGGACATTTTTAAAAATTTGCCATATACCACAAATTTACTTTTGAGGAACTCTCGACTCTTCTATGCAGAATTGAGTCATGCCTCAACTCTCGACCACTCAGCCCGTCTTCTAACCAACCATCCGATTGGGAACCTCTAAACCCAGGTCACTTTCTTGTCGGCGGACATCTACTTGCACTGCCTGAAATAGACGTTGAGGAACATCGCGCTTCGATTTTAAATAGGTGGCAGCGACTAAAGGCCCTATACCATACCTTTTGTAAATGGTGGAGGATGGAATACCTAACCGAACTTCAAAAACACAATAAGTGGAAGTTTCCACAATCCAACTTAATGAATGGAGATCTCGTCGTTATAAAGGAAGACAATTTGTCACCAAATGAATGGAGACTAGGCCGTGTCGTAAACGTACACCCAGGATCGAACAACCGCGTACGAATCGTGGATGTCTTTACTGAAAAAGGACAAATCTCTCGGCCCATCGTGAAGTTGGTTTTATTACCATCTAACAGAACAAGTTCAATCAACGCTCACCCCTAACTAAAAAGGGACTCCACTTCCAACGAACCTACATCTACATCTAAAGCAATCTAAAACCAACGATGAATTCCACTTCTGTTTCGTAATTTTTTATTCCACTTTGCTGAAAGTAATTCTCGCAGGTAATTCCACTTCCTCTCATATCAGATGTCTTATCTGATAATAATTTTAAATCCGCATAAAATTTATTACAGAATCATAAAATTCTTTCACAGAAAGGTATAACCGATGTGATTCTGTATTACTCCTCGCACTTAAAGGCGGATAGCCGAAGAATTTAACCTTCGCTACCACTCGTGAGTAATAAAAAATCCATCAATACTTTTATAAGCATATTTAGAAAATACTATACGCACTTCATTGAACGCCTATAACTTGAGAACGACCAAATCAAATGGTACCAAATGGTACTAAATTTTTATTAAAGGAATAGTAAGAGAAGGTGTGAAGTTTGCATGAGATTGGCGCAGCCGTTCCAGAGATTTCACCATTTAAGTGAACATTGGTCGCTACCCATACCAAATTCATGCAACAACAACAACAAATACATTTAAAATTCCAAAATACGAGTATATTAAGAGAAAGAGTAAAAAATAAAAGAACTCTGTTTTCATCGACTAAGATTCGTCAGAAGGTTGACGGAGCAGAAAATGCTAAATTTAACTTCACTACTTAAAACCTACAGGATTTCTTTTATATGGCATTGTGAATGTATTCGCAAAGTTAACTTGGCTTAAATGAAATGCATATGTGCACTGGCACATTATATAGGGTGTTTTTATAGAGGTATAGAACTTTAAGTTGGCATTACTTTTCAAGATGGCGACCGATTTAACAGCTGTCAAGTGATTTATTCTCAGTTTGGTTTGGCAATTCATCATGAATAGACTCATGCCTGAACAACGCTTGCAAATAGTGCAATTTTATTTCGAAAATAATGGTTCTGTGCGGAAAACGTATCGCGCACTACGTCCAATGATACGGACCAATGATTCTACCAGCCCATAAAGCGCACCAAACAGTCAGTTTTTCTGGATGTAACGGTGTTTCAACATACACTTGAGGATTACCTTCACTCCGAATGCGGCAGTTTTGTTTATTGACGTAGCCATTCAACCAGAAGTTCGCTTCATCGGTAAACATCGCTAAAATAGACGTAGTGCGCGATACGTTTTCCGCACAGAACCATTATTTTCGAAATAAAATTGCACTATTTGCAAGCGTTGTTCAGGCGTGAGTCTATTCATGATGAATTGCCAAACCAAACTGAGAATAAATCACTTGACAGCTGTTAAATCGGTCGCCAATTTGAATAGTAATGCCAACTTAAAGTTCTATACCTCTATAAAAAAAAAAACCCTTTATATGTATGTACGTATATATGCAAGTTTGTTTAATATTAGTTTAAGATTAATTCGTTAAATAACCGCATATAAAACGAATAAATTTTGAACTTAGAAACTACTCAAGGAATTCGCAATCTCAAACTAACGTACTGTAGCATTCGATTGAACAGCAGCTGCTTGATTTCGACGTTCACGATCTGCATTTTCATCTAATTCCGTAATTGGTTTTTCTTTTTTGGTTCTTAATATTATTACTTCTGCAAAAATTTTCTTCCAGTGGATTCTAATTTAATATTTACATATGTGTTTCCATGAAGTTTTTCTAAAACTTTTTTCTGTCTTTTTTACACAAGCTAAATGCGAGGGAAAACACAGCATATTTTTTATTATATTACTACACCTTCTGCAATTCACTTTTTTTGTCTACTTTTCTTCTACATTCAATCTTTGTTTTCGGCACACCATCGTATGAAAGACGAAAAACACTCAGAGACATTTAAGTAGCCACAAAAAACTACACAAAGAAAACATGGCTGCGCTTATTGGCAACTGAATTACCATGAAAAATAAGCTATCAATTCCCAATTTTTCCTTTTTCCAACTATGTATATGCAAAAACACGTGCAAAATTGCACATCACATGCATGAGATACTACTTGTTTGTAATTTCTATTGTAGTTTACTTTTTCCTTCCGATAGAATATTTTCATTTACATACAACTTAGTCTTCTTGTTGCTGTAACGTTTCCCTGCCAACCAGCACTGGTTAAAAAACTAGATAATTTGAGCAAGTATTTGCTGAATAGTGGATAAAAAACTGGGTAACAGCATAGGCCTTTTATTAAAGGGAGTGCAGATTTTACCCACTTTTTCCGTGTACATGTGATCTTGCTGTCTTGTTTCACCCATTCAGTTTAGCCCATAAAGAAAACATATAACTGTCCTTTTCTAATTTCTCTCGTCAGATGGACACAGGGTTGCATTTTTTTTAAAGGCGAATTCATACTTACATATAATTCGCTCCTATATTTAAAATTAAAAACAGTTGTTTGCTATTTAAAAAAAAATTATTTATAAATTTATTTATTTTAAAAATATGATTACATATATTTAAATATCTAATTAACAATTATATATTTTAATCGATTTGTATCTAAAATTTTACAATTTATTATTATAAGTAATTATTTGTATTAAAAAATTACAATATGAAAATTTTAAATTAACTAAAATTCTAAATTCCGCAAACATGATCTGAAAATATAAAAAATGAGATATTAGAAAATAATGTAACATTAAAAAATCATAAAATAATAATAATAGATATTAAAAATTTAGTTACAGCGTAAAATTTGGTTAAAGGAATTTGAAAACTGGACAATTTTTTAAGAAAAAGTTTTACAATTTTACAATTTCATAACCAAAAGAAATATAATCGTATCATCTTTATTTTGATATATATTAAAATTTATTTCAACACTGAAAAAAGGAGTGTATTATACCAAGAAACTTGCACTTTTTACTTTAAATTTGCTTACACAGTGTACTTATTTACATGGTAATAAATTTAATAATTATGAATACAGCGACTTTTGTTTAAAATTAATCAAAATGTTTGGAGCTCCTTTCCAAAATAAGTGTAATTGATGTGTTTTTCATTGATAGTTGCTGTGCTTTAAAAAAAATAGCTCTGGGCCAGGCCAACACCGATTTTGACTTGCATAGTATATTCACGCAACACTTTTTATTTATATAATTTGCTTGCATATTTATTGTTAATTTATAGATTATTTCACGAAGCACGATAAAGCCAAGCATTTGTAGTTTGTTTGTTAGCAATATACAGGAGGACTCCCTGTACATATGTATGAAAAATTACAACTTTAAATATTAATAACTTTTAAACTATTTAAACTATTTTGAAAAAATACACATCATATTATTTAAACAAAAGCCACTGTTCTCATTATCACCGTCACATAATAATAATTTTTAAAACAACTGTTCACTGTATATGCGTAATTGAAAATTCTCGAATTCTGCGGTAAGCAAATCTGCAATGAAAGAAAAATTTTATATGAGCATAAATTATTGCCATTAAGATCACAGTTTTTATAATAATACTTACTTGTGTTGGCTTCTCTATGAATTTTGAACGCCTGGGAAATCTGAAATGAAAATGATATTAATAATTTAAATAATTTTAATAATTTCATTGAATTTCTTACCGCTGCTGTGCTGAAGGCACAATGGTATGTATTCGCTTGGAGTAATACCATTACATATGAATTTTCAAGATGGCTGTGATCACTGTTGCCACTCACGCATCGAAAATGCACCAAAATTATTACATATTTGCTCCTAAAAATATACATACTGTGACGAAAATCCCAAAAACGAAGGACAGGCATAATCCCAAAAACGAAGGACAGGCATAAGAAGTGGCAGAAAGATGCAAATTACCCTTACCAAGGACAAACAAAAGGGTACACAGTGTAAAGAAAATTCCACGTCGTTAAGGATAAACGGAGTAGCTGCAGCAACGGCAGGCAAACGAATAATCAGTTTATTCTTAAGCACGTGAACAGAATGTTTTGGTCATCCTCAGGTCTAAAAAGAGCGGCAGTCGCTATGTTCTCGATTCACGCTCTAGATAATTTCAGTTATCGGCTTTTCTCTTTTATCTGACATTCCCTTCGCATATCCGCCGTAATATGTAATTCTGCATTTAAAATAGTAAGTTTATTTGGATTTGTGAGATTCATATAATATTATGTACAAAATTATATGAAGGTAAGTCGAGAAAATTCGATTTTAAAATACTGCAATTATTCGTAGAAAAATTCTTCAATTTTTTTGCTAGAGTAATTAAGAAACAGTGATAAGTCTTTAAAATTTTATATTAACAAATGTTTACTAAATACACCATATTAACAATAAAATTGGTACATGATAGTTCGAACGGCAAGCATGACTGTGAGAATGAATTCGCTTCATGTGAGAACTTTGAAAATCCTATGTTTATTCTATGCTTTCTCTAACACACGCAGTTCTTAATAGAATACAAATTATTATTAGATTCGCTGTTCTAGCAGCACTAAGTTAAGGAAATTTATTTCTCTATTCGATCACAAAATTTGTAAATGTGTTCGTGAGAAGATAAAAAAGTTTGAATGTTTGGGGAAAAGTGGGTAGTCGTGGTTGGCAGGGTTTAGTTACAAGCATATATCCACACACAACAAGATTTCACAATTCACACCTACTCCTCAAAAAACCGTGTCCGTTTAGTATCAAAGAAAAAACTTGACAACTTATTGGAACTTATTTTGTTTGGAATGCACCAATTTTCCTTGCCGGCACATATATATATATATATTTATATACACATATTTACATTACACAAATATTTTCATACACTTATAAACATCGGCCTAGTAAATCTTTTTAATTTGCACATACGGGTTTGGTATTCAAGTTGTTGTTGTTGTCTTTGTTGTTCCTGCTGCTGCTTTTTGCTAGCCTGACGCACCGTCGCCTTTCGATGATACGTGCCGCCGTTCTTGTTCTGCGCCGCTGTCACACCACTACTTACTGCACTCGCGCTCATACTCGTACTGGTCGTTGGTGCATTTGTGCCTTGACTAAAAGTTTATGACGCATTATTGCCGGCATGAGGTATGGTGAAGAGATTGATGTGCAAATGACTGCATATCTCCAAACAGACCTTTGAGCAGTAACGTATTAGATCTTGAGTGCCCCAAATGAGTGTGAACCACAACAACCAAATCTCTTGCAACATAAAATTGAAATATTGATTGAAGAAGAGCAATGCTGGACCCAATTGTGACCAATCTAGATACCCCATTTCAGCTTGGTCATATGGGCAATCACCAACTTATTGGTGAGCTTAGCCGCTACCATACCAAAGGCCGATATATACTTATATAGTGATGCATGTTTGGTGAACCATTAAAGATAAAAGAAAAATATCACATTAATAAAATGTAGCGAATCTGGCATATATTATTACATACAAGAATTTGCAAGTGTTTCACGTAGTTTGAAGTCGCACAATTGCAATTGTGTATGTGCGTACAATGAGATGTATGGCTACTTTATTTTCGCCACAGTGTGGCACTATAATCCTGTTAAATGTGATGTAGATGAGAATCTGAAAAGATAAAAAAAAATCACATTAATAAAATTTCATATAAAAAATTTAAACTTACCATATGGAATACCGGATTTGAAAGGAGTATTGGCCGTAATTGCCATACATCAAAATGTCAAAGCGTGTAGTGTTGGATAACGTACATACAAATATCGAATTTAATCAGGTAACCATAATAAGTCATGTGGCCGATCATGGGATTGTCAAAAAAGGTACCAAATCTTTTTATTCGGCTTCTTTATTGTTACCACAATTATCTATTTTGTAAACACAGTTTTTTGACTCTGCTTCTATTACACCAGTTACACTCGTTACAGAAACATCACTAGAAAGTTCTATATGAATGATTAACGAACATTCAAGGTCGGTCTAGAACATGTTTTAGTATCGACGTCTCACTCTTATATTTGAAATTTTTTTTTTATAAGGAATTTTTTGTCGTCTAATCGTTGCAATTACGCAAAGAGTATGAAAAATTCGTTTCATATAAAAGCATTTTCAACTTCTACCAAAATACGCTCAGAGCGATTGCAATTATTAACTTATCATGTTGTCACGATTTTACCGAATCAACCTCAATGATTTCCCAAATGCTTAGGGTACGATCACTGTTGTGATCACGATTGTTAAATAAAAGTCGCCAACTATATTTGCAGTCTCTTATTCCATAAAGAATTTATTCAATGTCTTTTTTATTACTTCACAGTAATGTAATCACAAAAGCGTTCACTTTACGAACGATTGGCTTTGAAATTGTGTGTCGCTCTTATATACTAGTCGGTTGTTTGCAACCAACCGCCTGGAATGATCGAATCGTTCTCAACAACGAATGTTCTTGATTTACGCTCTAAAGCATGCCAACTATCGGCTTCTCTATTTCGTCTGACCTGCGCTTCTCCACAATTTATAAACAATTAATTTATGATTGGCAACGTTGGGATCATTGTACAGCCTCCATAGTAACCTAACTCCGTTTCCATTTTACTTCCTTCTTCAATCGGTTCCTTTTATCGGTTGTCCAACCAGGGTGCTGTGAAACAGCCAGGGTGTCGTAAATCACAGCCTGGGCTTTGTGAAGCAATGAATTCGAAGTAGGGTTGTTGCGTTGCAAGAATTTTTGTTAATAATATAAGAACATCAGGTATGTTTACACAAATTTTGAATATTTTCTTTCAATAGATTAATAAAACTTCTTGGAAAGATTTCGCTCAAATATGTGCAATCGTTTTTTTCCATAAATTTAGTAGAATATGAAAACTAATTACAAAGTTATTTACCAAAATATTAAAACTGAATCCGATGTGGGTACAACCCTGCGTTTGTTTGTTTATGTATATGTAATGTTTATTTCTCATTCATTTTGAAAGTTTTTCTCAATGTTAAGAGGCACATTTAATTTTGTGAAAATTTTGTTATATTTTTTATTTTTTATTTTCAGAAATTCAGCAGGAGGCGTAGGAAACATTGTAAGGTAAACTTGGATATGTTTTAGTTTTTATTTAAATTTTTCTTTTTGTCTTTTTATTTTATTTTTCTTATTTTGTGATATTTTAAGTGTAAATATTTTGAAATTGAAGTGCATTTTAATTTTTATTTTTTTATTTTTTTATTTTGCAATTGGTACCTGAATTTTAAACCATTTTGTTTAACTGTAGTTTGTCTAGTCAATTTTTATGTAAATACTTATGTATATGGGTGAGAATATGCCTATTGGGGAACCGAACACCAAAAAAAGATCGGTAATGCGCCTTTATTGCAACCTCAGTGGTGGTGTGGAATAGCAATAAATTTTAGAATACAATACAATGTACTTAACTTAACACATAAACAAATTGCTATAAACCGTAGTTGAAAATAAGTACATTGTACTGTATGCATATGTATTGTATATAACATGCTTGCTAAAATGTTTTTTATTAATAAAACTACAATATTCAATAAAACATATTTTGTTGGTTTCATTGACACATGTATTTAACACTTTTATTAAATTATATGAAGTTATATTACAAGAATAAAACAATTTTCATAAAAAATTAGATGCATTTTTTACTTGGATTAAAATTCCGCGCTTCAGGTACTTGTACACATACGAACTCATAAGACCCAAAATTAAGAATATTCTATACGGGAATATACGTACAACAACTTGATTTTATTAGGCGGAACTCACTGAAAACTGTATATAGCACACATTTTGTTTAAACATATATGGCAGATTTCAAACATGTATTTTGTAGAAGTTTCTGTGTATTTATTTTACATTTAAGTCATTAAATGTACTACCACCATTGCGACAAACCTTTCACAAATCACAGTATCGCGTATTTCCTTCTAGGGCACACTAAATTTACATGCCTAAGCATATCACCATCCCAATATAATAAAGCGGAAAATATGGTGGGATTTACATTTGTTGTTAGGTGACAGAATATTATTTGTCTTGTTGCAGCGTGTGTGTCTAGGTTCAACAAGAATCAATTTGCACTTGCCATTCTATCCATATGGTTTCGTGTAGCAGCTCATGGCACCGAGGTATAATATACGTATGCGTATGCATGCGGAGTACAGCAGTTCCTGTATCCATAAAACAAGAGGTTTATTAGCAAATAAGCGTTTTTAATAACGAAAACTATATTTACCTTCGTCTGCCAAACAATAAATCTGCAACTTGTTACGTATACAAAAGGAAATACAATAACCCAATAAAAACCTTTTGTATACGTCGTAGATCAAATATGGCTAGTAGTTCACTACTTCCTTTAACTATAAATGAAAAAGTTCATTAGTAAATAAGCGTTTTTAATAACGAAAACTGTATTTACCTTCATCAACAAAACAATAAATCTGCATATTGAAATGCGAATAGGAGGAAATACAATAAAGAAAATAATTACGCATGGTTGCATTTGTGATGTCCAATTCAATATTAGAATTACTTATTAAATGTATAAAAAAGTTAATAAACTATTCAAATATTAATGAAAATAACTTGTAAGTAATACTTTTAACATTTCCCATGTACTTAATAATGAAATAAATTATTATTTTTTCCAATTTCAGCATCATTTTATGTCATTTAGTTATAGGTACTTTTTTTTCTGCAATGTAATGCATGCTAATGCATCCCAGCGCTCGAAGTTACGAATGACAACCGAAATGAGAAACGAAAACGATCAGGTGATCTTAGCTGTTCGCCGGAAGCGGAAATAGACGAGAAGTTATGTTACTATGGAGGCTGTACAATGGTTGGGATATATTTCTCACTAAGCAAGAAAAGGGAATTACGTTTTTCCACACTTCATCTTAGAACATCTGATAATCATCCTGCGACCTCTAACGGATATTCATTAATACCGATTTAGGTATATTGATATTAGTAGAGTTTCGCACCATTCAATATTTCCGGTGGCTGGCTTGGTTGAACTTGCCATAATTATGGTTTCACCTTCTGTCGACACGGTGTACGACATTAAAGTAGCTCCCCTTAATATATGTCCTTATGTATAAGTTATACAGTGCGTTTCATTATTATAAGACACTCACATTTTTTGGAATATTTTTATTAAAAGAAAACGGATTTAATCCAAATTTGGTTTTAAAGTATATGTTCATAACGTAAATGTTTTCAGAAAATAATATCCTTAAAAATGCCTGTAAACAAATTGTTTTTTTATAAATTCGTATTTTTGGAAGCTTTTAGATTTTATTTAAATTCTTAATAATTAATAGATGCTCCATTGGCTTTTGCAACGCAAAAATGTCGTTTTTTCATTGATTCAGACAATTTTTTTTAAATAACTGACCAAGTCTATCCCATTCAGCCATTATTGAGGCCTTCAGCTCGTCAATGTTATTATATTGGCGATTATTTATATAGGCGCGACGTACCAATAATCGCCATACATTTCCGATCGGATTTATGTCCGGGGAGCAGGCCGGCCAGTTCATAGTTTGGATAGAGCAGGCATCCAAGAATCGTCTTGTTTCACGGCTGACATGGATGTGAGCATTATCCTGTTGAAAAACAAAAGGAATCTCTCTATTTTCTTCAAGAAAAGGTAGAAGACTGTTTTCCATTACTTGATTATACTCAGCACTGTTCATCCGAGTGGAGGTATCTTGCAATTCTAGAGTGGCTTTGGATATAAAGGCACCCCACACCATTAAAGAGCCACCACCGAAATTTCGCTTTGAAAACTATTGGGGATCTTTTCGTAAATCCCTCCAGTAGTGCCGGTAACCATCGGGGTCATCTATAAGTAGATTCCACTTTTTCTCAACAGAAAAAATGACCTTTGAAAACATAATTTTGAAACAAATAATTTAGAAATGAAGACGAGCAGGAGACAAAGAGCTTTAATTAGCTTTGATAATTTTCAGTGCCGGCAGCGGTTTAGAATACGCCATATTGTGGTCTTGGACACTTTATTGGCCATTATTCCAGTCAAGTTAGAGCAACTGAGCGAAGAATTCGAGCAGAAGTCGCTGCTCGCGATCAGAAAGTTTACATTTCCTCCCAGTTCGCTTAATAACATTATAACTGTTTGGATTTTTTATAAAATTTCGAACTACACATCGGCTTCTGTCAAGTTTTTTCGAAGTGAAGGATATTGTCATTCCAGACTCTTTTTATGCCAATATTTTTCCACGTTCCTCAACCGATAATGTCGTACCGCGCCGAATTTCATTTAAAATTAAATGTAAAATCAATTAGAACTCAAAACAATAGATATTGACACGTTACTTGTCTTTGAGAACCAATTTTCGACTAATGTCTTATAAATATGAAACAACGAAAATCGCAGCAAAACGGCACTCACCATGCAAAAGATAACGGTTATATGGCGTGACGCGAGATTCGGCGCCTATAACGGTATACCAAATGCAGAAAAGAGTACTAGCATCATAAATGCAAAAATAACTGTTTTAAAATGCTTCCACATGTTTCTATTAGAAAACAAAGCTGCATTTGCAAAGTGTCTTATAGCTATGAAACGCACTGTATATGCATGTGTACAATAAGCGGACAGAAATCGCCACCCAACCAATTCGATAGAGGGTAAAATACTGAATTCCGATATATATATATTCCGACAGATAAACATGATTCGTTTTGCCGCTATGTTAAAGAAAGCTGAGCAACAAGCGCATCGTTACCCACAACCGTGTCGCCTTTGCTATGGCAGGCACCCCATAAGGCTCTGCCCGGTATTTCTGTAAAAAATCCCAGAAAATAGACTTTGCGAAGCAATACTAGGCAGATATTGCGCGAATTGCCTGTCTCTATCTCATGGGGCCGAATCGTGCACGGGCACAGCAAGTTGTAGGCGATGCCACGAAAAGGATCACACGACACTACATCTCGACAAAGATAATGACGTCCAAATTGACACCAGGCCATAGTGTGTGCAAGTGGCCGAAGAAATGGACGCCGACACCACGATCTCACTTGATGTGTCCGAAATTGAGGAAGGCGAGATAGCTTGTGGAGCAGAAACTAGGCCTTCCCCAAAGGGGATCAGAATCCCGGTCCTTCCGACCTCTCCTGTCCCATGAGAGGCGCCGCCAAAGTGGAACGGAATCACGGTCTTTCCGCCCATATAACACAACCACGAGAAGACGTGGAGCGGAACCACGGTCGTTCCGCCCACTCCCCACAGTTACGCGAAGGCGTGGAGCGGAACCACGGACGTTTCGCCCACCTTCACAGGAACTTTGCCGCAGGAGGGAATCCCGACCCACACAACTACCAATAAACTTCAGAAGTGGGCAGCGCAATATTTCCGGGCCTCCATCGTTTGCCCTACAACGAATAGCACCTACGTAAATATCGTCATTACAGCCCATGTGCTAGTCAAGAAGAACTACATGCGTGTGAGTCCCGCAACAAATATTGACTCCTACATTGCGTCAAGCTATACCCACGTTCGCCTTGCGGATCAGCGAATCTACTATTCAGCACCGGTAAGACTCATTCTGGGCAGCTAATCCAACCGGACACGTTACCCAACACCTTTGGTCCCCTCGTCGCACAGAGCACGATATTTGGGTGGGTGCTGTCGGGATCGTGCCGGTCATAACAGCATGAATGTCCATTTTATTTATTTATTTCCTGCTGTTTTTTTATGAATATCTCACATTATAATGAATTTCTTAAAAATAGAAATAAAATACAATTAAAGTGCAAAAGTCAACCACGCCAATTTTTTATTTTTTCATAAATGGCTTTCTATTTCTTTAAAGTAGCCAGCAGGTTTTCATCAAAAGGAGGAACCTGATCTCCTGAACGAGCTGCAGAGGAACAACAAAATTTTCATTTTATATATATACTTAAATATTAATGTATATACATTACAATACCACAAGTGTGGCAGCGGTAGTACGTATTCGAAAGATGTTGCTTATAACAAGGAGCCGGTATGTTTAGACCTTCGTGCTAAATCCAACTTCTTAATACACCACCCTAAACTAAATGCACCGCGTTATACACAAATTTTCTTACACACACATACATGCACATATGCACTACCATATTAATATGAAAAACTGCACTTTTCCTGGTAGCTTTTTTATTGTTGCATTTCGTGTTGGCCGCCCGAAGAAACTAACTCGAAGAGACATCAGCTTTATTCTGAAGTTACTGCTCCAAAATTAGCCGAAAACATCGCAAACTCAACAAAAAAGTGTGTCCATCCAAGAACAATTCGAATAGCTCTGATCGATAACGGCCTCCACAGTCGAACGCCACGTAAAAAGTCTCTTAATTCTGAAAAAATCGTAAACTTCGCTTGGAGTTCGCTAGAGGACATTTAGACAAGGGAATGGATTTTTGGCAAAAAGTCTTGTTTACAGACGAATCGAAGTTCAATATATAAAAGTTTTGAGAAAAGAAAACACTCCACTTAACGCCAAAAATATTGTACCAACAGTGAAGCATGATGGCGGCAACGTAATGATTAGGGGAGCGGTTGCAGCATCTGGAGTTGGAAAGCTTGTTTTTATTGAGGGTAATATGGATCGGAATAAATATAAGTCATTGTTGGAAGCGAATCTGAAGCCTTCGGTGGATAGTTTGGAGCTTGGGGCATTCTGGACCTTTCAACAGGATAACGATCCAAAGCATAGGGCCCATATTGTTAAGAATTGGTTGGTTTATCATACTCCAAGGCAACTATATACACTACCTCAAAGCCCAGATTTGAATGTTATTGAACATGTTTGGGAGATTTTAAAGCAGAGGGAGCACCTTAAGTATATAATTAAATAAATAACTTTAATTTAGTAAATTATGATTTGTCAAAGGCGGCGTACTCAAATGAGTTTGTTGCACTTGTTGTTGTTGCTGCTGCTGGTGTCGCAACTGATGAGTTGATGTTGCAACACCTGATTTATTACACGGTTTTGTGGCTGATGTTGCACTTGAATATGCTGAATTTAGATTTTTACATGGTGGTGCTTGATGGCGTTGTTACTGAGGCTGCGTAACTTCGTATAATGATTGCGATCGGTATAACATGATGAATGGTCGTGGCGCTCTAAGTTCGTGTAAAACCATGAGTTAGTCCAATAGTTCCCACAGAGGAGTCTATTTGTAGGTACTCCAATGGACAATATGGTCCCTGAATATTTGCAGGGATGTCCCTACAAACAATTTTGAACCATATGATCCATTGGAGTACCAACAAATATACTTCTCTGTGGGAACTATTCGACCAATTTATGTTTCCATATAAGCTTAGCGCGGCACGAGCATCCTTCGCGTGTTACCGATTGCTATCTCTACACGAATTTACAATTGCGCAATAAGTTTTTTTTTCGTATACAGGAAATGCGTGAAAATGAAACTGAGTCAGTTTCGCTTCGCTGGTAAGCTCTCTGAGAACAAAAGAAGTGCGGAATTTATTATTATTTCAATGCAAATACGTACGCAAATGCGCAAACTAATAGATATTATATATTACTTAACAATAACCTATTAATATTTATATAAATTTATATAAAAAATATTACGTTTACTAATCGTCACGAAAGCAAGTGTCATTCGAAAATAAAAAGTATTGTGACGAAAATCCCATACCAAGGACAAACAAAATATTACGTTTTACTAATCGTCACGAAAGCAAGTGAAATTCGAAAATAAAAAGTATTGTGACAAACAAAACTGTTGACGATGTAAATGCAATTCCCGGAAGGACAGAAAATAAAGAAGCGGCTGTATAATGCAAATTACCCATACCAAGGACAAACAAAAGGGTAGACAGATTAAAAGAAATTCCACGTCATTAAGGATGAACGAAGTAGCTGCAGCTACCGCAGGCAAACGAACAATCAGCATATCCTTAAGCGCGTGCACAGAATGTTTGGGTCATCTACAGTTATAAAAAGAGCGGCAGCCGCTATCACAACAGGAGACGAGTAGACAACTTAGTGGAGTTAACACTGCTGTGAGCTGTGTGTGTTTGAGAAACGGATAAGCTGAGTGAAGCAGATAATAAGTGTGTATAAATAATTGTAAAATAAGCCGTTGGCTAAAGACAAAATTGTACAAATAAATTCCTGACGGTTAAGAAGCCGAACAAATAAATCTTAGGACTTTGTTTAGTAATCCAGTGATGGGACTCGAAGGTTTTGGAAAATAATCGAGGTGAATTTAGTAAATTCGTTACAATTGGTGTCAGAAGTGGGATTGCTAAATAAATTCCGAAAAAAAACAACAACAAAAATATTTGAAAATGGTCAAGATTCAAGGTTTAACGATACTACCACTCAAAAAGGAATTGGCGAAGAGGGGATTATCTTCAACCGGGAATAAGGCTGAACTACAATCACGACTGCGAGAAGCTTTGGAAGCAGAAGGCATAGATTTGAGCGAATATGAATTCTGCCGTGAGGACGAGGAGACATCCAAGAAAGAAATGGAGAAGGGAGAGGCTGTTGAGACTACGGAAGATTCAGAGCAGTCAGCAACTAAAGTTGAAGAAAAGGCTCCTAGCTCATCTACGAGTATGGACATGAACATGTTATTGGCAGCAATTTCGCAAATGAATGCCAACATGTCACAAAAGTTGGATGAACAGGATTCCAAGATGTCACAAAAGTTGGATGAACAGGATTCCAAGATGTCACAAAAGTTGGATGCCAAGATTTCGCAAATGAATGCCAACATTACAAAGAAATTACGCAAAAGTTGGATGATCAGGATGCCAAGTTGCTACAGAAGTTGGATGAACAGGATGCCAAGTTGCTACAGAAGTTGGATGAACAGGATACCAACATGTCACAAATGAATGCCCACATTTCATCGCAAATGCAAGACCAAGAAGCGCGTATTTCATCCCGGCTCATACAGCTTCAGGAGAGTATTGTTAAAGAATACACAGAACTCAAGAGACAGGACGTAATCGAGTAAAGGTAAGACAGAATAGAGGAGCTTATTCAGACCAAAGTCAACGAGTTAGAAGGTCAGCAAAGCAAAGTAGAGGAGGTAATTGCGACCAAAGTTAGCGAATTGAAAGGACGTGTCCACGAATTGCTTTCGAATCGTCCAAGCATTTCGAGGAGCACCCCTAGCATAAAAGCACCATCCTTTGACGGCACCACTCCTTTCCACATCTTTAAGCTTCAGTTCGAAAAGACGGCTAGAGCAAATAACTGGAGCATGGAGGAGAAATCAGCTGCACTATTCATGGCATTAAAGGGACCTGCAACGAAAATTTTGCAAATAATTCCTGCATACGAGAGAGATGACTATGAGGCACTAATGCGAGGCGTGGAAGGACGTTATGGTAGCGAGCATAGAAGACAAATCTACCAGATGGAATTAGAGAACCGTTATCAGATGTCCAACGAGACCTTGCAGGAATTTGCTTGTGAGATTGAGAGACTAGCTCCTTTGGGTTATGGAGATAGTCTTGGAGAATACCTCGAGAGGATAAAAATTCAGAGGTTTATCAGCGGAATAAGGAACAATTATAGCAGGCGAGAGGCGTATGCGAATCCAAAGCCAACATTTGCCCAAACTGTCTCGTATGCTCAGACAAAGGAAGCGGCCGAGGTTTTGTGCAGACCAGCGTACAAAGCGAACTGTGCGAAGTTGGAAAGCCCAGATGTGATGAAAGGGATCTGGGAAATGTCGAAAACTGCCAAACTGATGAGAACCAGGATTTGCTACAACTGTAGAAGGCCTGGACACTTAGCTCGCGATTGTAATATGGGTTCTACGAGACAAATCGATAACAAGGCGAGCAACGTTACTATCAGCGGATATGTGGATGCACATGAGCGAAAACTATCTGTGGACACGGGCGCGTCAAACTCCATCATTCGACCCGATTTAATCACCAGGGAAATAAGCCCATTGCATGGAGCTAAGTTGAAAACATTAACTGGTGAGGACGCCAGAGTTCTGGGAAAAGCAACGTGTAAAGTCACCATCGGGAATATGACAGTATTGCATGAGTTCCTAGTAGCGGAAATCTTAGATGAAGTCATAGTTGGTGTGGACTTTCTCCTTGGTCAAGGAATCGACCTAAGGATCGACCAAAAGAAAAGAGGGATGGAGTATGAAAATATGCAGTTACCGCTAAGTATTGGCCACGATCATGCGTACAACAGAAATGATGTGCCCCTGGTAAAGAACGAGCAGCAGAAGGGAAATACGTACGGAAATGGCAAGATGTCTCGTGCCCTAATGAAGAAGTTGAGAGAGGTACGCAAATCTGTTGAGCAACGCCCTAAGGTTATGAACAACAAGGTAGAAGGATGTATTAAGGCGAGGAATCCTGAAAGCTTTGAAAAAGGAGATTTAGTAATGCTGCACGATTCTCCTCGGAAGAAAATCTTGCACAGCAAGCGTGAAGGTCCATACAAAGTAATTGGGCGAATAAATAGTACGGACTATCGAATCCAGAACGTTGGAAAACCACGAGCCAAAATAAAAGTGGTTCACTTAGAAAGGCTCGCGGCGTTTGGAACAGATGGTATGTCTAATCGGGACGATCAGACTTAGGTGGAGGGCAGTGTGACGAAAATCCTATACCAAGGACAAACAAAACTGTTGACGATGTAAATGCAATTCCCGGAAGGACAGAAAATAAAGAAGCCGCTGTATAATGCAAATTACCCATACCAAGGACAAACAAAAGGGTAGACAGATTAAAGGAAATTCCACGTCATTAAGGATGAACGGAGTAGCTGCAGCTACCGCAGGCAAACGAAAAATCAGCCTATCCTTAAGCGCGTGCACAGAATGTTTGGGTCATCTACAGTTATAAAAAGAGCGGCAGCCGCTATCACAACAGGAGACGAGTAGACAACTTAGTGGAGTTAACACTGCTGTGAGGCGTGTGTGTTTGAGAAACGGATAAGCTGAGTGAAGCAGATAATAAGTGTGTATAAATAATTGTAAAATAAGCCGTTGGCTAAAAACAAAATTGTACAAATAAATTCCTGACGGTTAAGAAGCCGAACAAATAAATCTTAGGACTTTGTTTAGTAATCCAGTGATGGGACTCGAAGGTTTTGGAAACTAATCGAGGTGAATTTAGCAAGTTCGTTACAGTATGTTCGAATGTAATTTTTTGCATATACTCCAAAATATAATCCCCTGTAGGTACTCCATGGAGTACTCGGATGTTATGCAGCGGTGAATTATATGGTCCAGCCCTAGGACATTACAATGTCAATTGGACCATATATTTTGTATGGATTGTGGCAGGTTTTGGATTACTCTATTGTCCGCGTGGATTATATATTCCACGCGTGCATGGAGTACTCGCCTTGTTTGCAGGGAATGAGCGCGTACATACATGTATGTATGTATGAAACAGGAAAGAATATATTGTGGCGACAATGCGAAGCGAATGACAGATGAAAGAGAGGAGCCGACAACTGGCACGTTCTAGAGCGTAAACAAGGCGATTATCGTAAGCGACGATTATCGTAAACGACGCGATTATTCCAGGGGTTTCGTTTTTCAAGCAGCAAACAAGTATATAAGGACGACATACGACTGCAAGAGTAATCAGTTGTGAATTAAACTCGTGGAGATTACATTACAGTAAAGTAATAAAAACAGTACATTGTGAAAGTTGTATACAAGTGATTGTAAATAGTAACGTAAATTGTAATTGAATTGTGAATTACCGAATAATTAAAAGGACATTAATTAAGTCTTTATAAATAAAGAGACTGCAAATTAAGTTGGCGATTTTATTTAACAATCCAGAGGTCGTACCCGAAAGATTAAGGAAATCATCGAGGTTAATCAGCAAGATCGTAACAATTGGTGTCAGAAGTGGGATTGTTAAATAAATCCTTAAGAATAATAGTTGGAAGATGGTGAAGATTCAGGAATTGACGATACCTCCTCTCAAGAAGGAGTTGGCAAAGCGAGGTTTATCTACAACAGGAAATAAGGCAGAGCTGCAATCGAGACTGCGAGAGGCAATTGAAGTTGAAGGTATGGACTTGAACCAATACGAATTCCGCCGCGAGCATGAAGATGTATCCTTGAAGGACATTGGCAAAGAAGAGGCTATTGATTCTGCGAAGGAGTTGGAGCAGCCATCAAGTAAGATTCAAGAAGAGGCCCCTAGCTCATCTGCGGGTATTGACATGAACATGTTATTAGCTGCAATATCACAAAAGCTGGATGCGCAAGATGCCCGTAATTCTGCAATGAATGTCAAGATATCAGAAAAGATGGATGCAAAGTTTGATGGATTAGAAGGAACAATCGCGCAAATACAGCAAAATCTGGAGAAAGACAATGCAGAACTTAAGGAAAGACAGGATCTAATTGAGAGCAAAGTCAACGAATTGCACGGTCAGCAAGAAAAAATAGAAGAATTAATTGAAGCCAAAGTCAACCCATTGGAAGGTCGTTTCCGGGATTTGCAGTTAAATCGTCCAACCACTTCAGTGAATGCTCCCAAGGTAAAAACACCATCTTTTGACGGAAAAATTCCCTTCCAAGTCTTCAAGCTCCAGTTTGAGAAGACGGCTGAAACAAATAACTGGAGCATAGTGGAAAAATCTGCTGCACTATTCGTTGCGTTGGAAGGACCTGCGGCAGAACTTTTGCAAACTATACCTGATTATGAGAGAAATGATTACGACGGATTGATGCGAGCCCTGTAAGGACGCTATGGTAGCGAACACAGAAGACAAATTTACCAGATGGAGTTAGAAAAGCGCGAAAAAAACCCAACGAATCTCTACAGGAATATGCTTCGGAAATTGAGAGATCGGCTCAAGTTATACTCGTCTCACAACAACTTTTTAAAGAAAAAATAATATGAGCCGAGCAGATGGTCTAGACAAAGTCTAAACCCAAGGGAAAAATATATACCCCAATGGACAAATGGGAAACCATTCTGAATACACTGGTGGAAGAGAAGACTTTGGCGGAAAAATCCTATAAGTGTATTAATAAGAAATCAACCATACAACGAGTTACTGTGTTAAAGCATCTCAACACAATATTGCATTCATTAAATAACATAGGAAAGACTATACAAGGGGTCTACAGAAAATTGACTGCCAATCATCAGCTAGAAGCACAACAATATTTTTCCAGTGTCAGGGACAAATTAGTATCCTCACTAGGTAGATATAACATCGAGGCATTGGTCCCAAATACATTTCAAAAGGAAATTGAAATAAATTTTGCTGTCTTATTGCCGGAGACTCAACCCAATTTAGGGTAAGCCTTAAAAATTGAAATTACTGATAAAGATTCGCAAGCAGAAAGCAACAAAATGCCACTGACAAACGTAGAATTTATTAAAACTGCATCGTCGATTTTACCAGATTTCGATGGAAAATCTGAAAATCTGTCCAGCAAATCAAGGATAATCACGAGGCTATCGCAGTATCTATGATAAAGACTAAACTCAGGAGGACAGCTAGAAACATAATAAGCACTGAATCTTCCATTCAGGAAATTAAACAAAGGTTAAAGTCAAAAATTAAGGGTGAATCAGTGGAAGTTTTGACAGCAAAACTCCTCAACATCCAACAACGCAGTAAAACGGCAAATCAATACACTGCTGAGATTGAAAAGCGCACAAAATCGTTGGAAGGAGCATATATATCTGACGGACTAACACCAGAGTTAGCAAACAATTATGCTACACACTCAGCTGTGAAGGCTATGTGTAAAAACTGCTCCAACGGCAAAGTAAAAACAATTATGCAAGCTGGAACGTTCACCTCAATGAACGAAGCGGTATCAAAATTTACCAACAGTTGCACAGAAATAACTGGCAACCCAAATTCACTCTTGCATATACTGCAACAAAATTACTTTCGAGGTAACTTCCGCAGGAATTATCAAAATAGTAATTATAGAGGAAATCAGAGGCGTACATTTAACAATTATGGCCACAACAACAATAATAATAGTAATAACCGAACAAATAACCAAAGATCTGGTAGAAGCTTTGGATCACGAGGTCAGAACCGTAACAACACCAGAAATGTAAGAAATGTTACCCAACAGGAAAACCAGCAAACTCCACCTCAATAAATAAAAAATTATATGTTTTCAATTTACACCTCAACAGCTACATATCTTCCAGGACAACTCTGAATGATTCTATCACAACCCTCCTGATCGATACAGGAGCAGATATTTCAATTATAAAAAAGGGTCAAATTGACCGTCATGTCACTATTAATAATTCACAAAAAACCGATTTAAAAGGAATTGGTCAAGGCATTGCAAGCACTGTTGGCACGGTTAAAGCAGATTTAAAGGATGATTACCTATTGATTAAACACAAATTTCATGTAGTAGAAGACAATTTTCCAATTCCATGTGATGGAATACTAGGTTTGGTTTTCATTAAAAAATATAATTGCATTTTAGATTACCAAAAAGAAAGGGACACCCTAATATTAAGACCATATGATTACCCAGAAAATATAATAACTCAAATAATAAACCAACAATAAACAGTATATCAATTACCGCAAGATCGGAAGTAGTCCGACAAATCCACATTAAAAATCACAATTCTGAACTACTAATTCCACAACAAGAATTATCTGAAGGCATCTTTATTGCAAACACCTTAGCAAATTCAAACGAATTATAAATACAACAGATAAAAATGCAATACACAAAAACTTCAATATACGTACAGAAAATTTGAGCGATTATACAATAATAAATAATAATAAATTTGAAAAAGAGGCCAACAATAAAGAAAAATTAGAGAGATTAAATAAAAATTTTCCACACTTTGCAAATAAATCACTTAATGCACTATGTGCAGAATTCCTTGACATTTTCTCATTAGAAACAGAACCAATTACCACTAATAATTTTTACAAACAAAAACTTCATATGAAAGACAATAACCCTGTTTACGTAAAAAACTACAGAATACCAGAAGCCCACAAGAGCGAAATAAATAAACAAGTAAATAAATTAATTAAAGACGACATAATAGAACCTTCAATGTCAGAATTTAATAGTCCAATTTTATTAGTACCCAAAAAATCACTCCCAAATCACCAAGAAAAAAGATGGAGAATGGTTGTCGACTACAGACAAGTAAATAAAAAACTAACTGCAGATAAATTTCCGTTGCCAAGAATTGATGACATACTAGATCAATTAGGAAGAGCTAAATATTTTTCATGCTTGGATTGAATGTCAGCCCAGAGTCAAGGGATATCACATCCTTTACAGCAGATAATGGTACTTATCGTTTCAAAAGATTGCCGTATGGCCTTAAAGTAGCCCCGAACTCATTCCAAAGAATGATGACATTAGCATTTGCAGGCTTAAAGCCTTCACAAGCATTTTTGTACATGGACGATTTGGTCGTATTGGGATGCTCCGAAAAGCATATGATTAAAAACTTACGGGATGTATTCGAAACTTGTAGGAAGTATAATTTAAAATTACATTCGGATAAATGCCTATTTTTCAGCCAGGAAGTAACATACCTTGGTCATAAATGTACAAGTAAAGGAATTTTACCAATTTTAATAAGTTCTAATATTCTACAATATCCCGATTTCGGTAAACAATTTTGCATAACAACAGATGCTAGCGGTTATGCTTGTGGGGCAGTTTTGAGTCAAGAGTATGAAGGAAAGCAACAATTGAAAAAGAATTGGCGGCCATTCATTGGGCCATAACATATTTTAGACCATACTTTTATGGCAGAAAATTCTTGGTCAAGACAGACCATTGACCCTTAACATTCCTATTTTCGATGAAAAATCCTTCATCAAAGTTAACTAGAATCAGATTGGATTTGGAAGAATATGATTTCGAGGTGGAGTATATAGCAGGAAAACAAAATTACGTAGCAGACGCATTATCACGCATAGATATCAAAGATCTAAAACAAATATCTGTAGAAGCGTGTAAAATACTAAAAGTAGATCGGAAACTAATAAAAATTATAATAATAAATATTCCAGTAACAAAAATGAAGAAATAAAAAGTCATAAATAGAACCCAATAATATATGAAGCGCTAAATAAATGTGAAGTAAAGAGACTAGTCCAGCTCGTTTTCGATCCTCCAAAATTATGTTTAAAAAAGGGAAAGAAAATTTGTAGCAAAATTAATATAAAAAACCTAATTGTTGAGGCGAAGATTGACTTAGGTCAATTCTTTGCCAGGCTTTTGGAAGAAGCCGGCAATTTGGGAATTGGAAAAATACAGTTGTCCTTAGGAGACAAATTGTTTAAGAATAATTATACCCGGGTAGACACATTTAAAGAAATTGGTACCAAAGTTCTCAAAAATTTAATTATAGCATTAACTCCGGAGGTTATGCATGTGACAAATAACAAAGAAATTAAAGAAATTCTTCATAAATGCCACGACGATCCTGTTTTTGGTGGTCACCCAGAAATAAATCGTACGTCAAGCAAAATAATACAAAAATATTACTGGAATAATATGAAAAATGACATTAGAAAATATATCAAAAATTGCATCCACTGCAATAAAAATAAAATCAATAAACACCTGAAAGAACGAATGACTATAACGGAGACACCATCAAAGGCTTTCGACTGTCCAAAGCAAACATGCTGTAGCAGTTGCTAAGGCTGTATTTGAACATTTCATTTTGATTTTGGTTGTATGAAAACAATTATAACGGATATGGGAACCGAATACAAAAATAGTTTATTTGAGGAATTGTGCAAGCTCTTAAAAATAGAGCATAAAACCTCAGCACCCTACCACCATCAAACTTTAGGTACTATTGAACGCAGCCATAGAACATTCAATGAATATGTGCGTTCCTACATATCCATTGACAAAGACGATTGGGATGAGTACCTTAAATATTTTTCGTATTGTTACAATACAACACCTTCAACAGTTCACGACTATTGTCATTTTGAACTAGTTTTTGGAAAGACACTTCTGACTTACGAATTTTTAAAAGAAAATGTAATTAACCCAGTATATAATCATGAGGCTTATGATAAAGAAATTAAATATAGGTTACAGTTAGCACAACAAAAAGCTAGGAAATTAGTACAGGAATCTAAGCAAAAACAAAAAATTAACTACGATAGAAATGTCCAGTATAAGGAAATATACATAGGAGATTTAGTATTAGTCAAAAATGAAGCAGGTCATAAGTTAAAAAGTAGATATAGAGGGCCCTATAAGGTAGGAAATATCGACAGAAATAATAATTTTACTTTAATTCCATATAATGTAGAACATATTGACAAGAATTACAATTTTACGTTAGGAGACATAGAGCAAAATAGTAAAAATAAGGAAATCGTAATACATAAGAATAGGCTAAAGCTATTGGAATAAGGTCATTGATTTTTCTCTTTTTCATTATTGTTTAACTCATGAAAATATGATGCTCAAATAAATGAAAGTAAAATTTTAAAATGTTTACCTAAACAAAGCATACAAATATGAAACAAAAACGAAAATGTTCATTGCACTTACTCATAATTTTTACAATAAACTCTTTATTTACATTTACAAACTAACAAATAAAAATTTGAGCACTTGAAAAAATAAAAAAATAAAAAAAAAGTAAACAAAACCACAACTTTGTAACATAAGTAATTACCAAACATAAAAAAAAGCAATAAAATATAAGTCATTAAATGAAATAGAATCGCTTATTCATTTATTAGAAACGTATAAACGATTCTTTTTGGGAAAGGAGGTGTAGTATACCAAGCGCTAACCAAGTAATTGCTTTTTAATAAATTCTTTTTCCACGCTTTTGAATAATCTAGATATGTAATAATATAAACAAATAACCAAACGCAGCAGCGATAAGTCTAATCGAAGCGTTTATGCTGACGATACATTTTTACATACTTATTACATATGTATATGTGTGAGAGTTAACGACGTTAGCATAACTACGTCCATACATAGTTAACGACGTTAGCATAACTACGTCCATACATACATACATATATTGCATACACACATACTTAGCTAACAAACTTTGTTACATACATTTCATAAACTATAATATACAAATAAACATGTATATTCTTGTTCAGAATATACGAAGACGTAAACAATCTATTGATAAGCTATAATAAACAAACAATCATGTTTGTCTCATAAGTAACAAAGCAAAACAAACAAACATGTTTGTCTCATAAGTAACAAAGCAAAACAAACAAACATGTTTGTCTCATAAGTAACAAAGCATTATGATAACATAATGCTCAACATGTAAACATCTTTTTATCAAACAATAGTTAGAAATAGTATAAATAGTTGTAAGCGTAAAAATGTAAAGGCAGTTCTGAAAATAAAGGAAGACTAAATTAAGCTAATGCTTGTATTTTATTTAAACTTCCGGCACGGACTCATAACTGGGGGCTCAAACGAACCTTAAGCCATTTTTCTATGTAAAAGAAATAGAAAAAACTAAATCCACGGGAAGAAAGACTTCCAGCACTATACGTTTGAAAAAAGTGCCAAAAAATAATCAACGAAAATCAAGTATAGATCCTGAAAAAACGGAATAATACCGACAACATAAACCGGAATCGTAAAAAAGGCGACAAAACACTAGTTACTCAAAAAAAGTGTACAAATAAAACAAAAAAAAAACTCTGAAAATTTTAGACAAAAAAAGTGAAGTGAAAAATCTGGATACTTTACGGAGACTTCGGAGGGGAAAAAGCAGAAATCCTACGACGACCACAGAAATCTAAATAAGTTTACAATGGAGCATCAACTGGCCCAACTAAATGCCCAGTTCACCACACTGATGAACCAGATGCAGCAACAAACAATGGAATTCACGGAGAGAATTGCTGCACTGGAGCAACAAAACGCTCCGGAAGAATTAGTCTTATATGAGGAGGCAAAACTAAATATTACTGACGCCAAGGATATCGACCTTGAGCTATTCAAATCTCTACCGAAATTTGACGGGGATAAAGAACAATACCGATCATGGAGATCACAAGTGTGGACATTCATGGAAGCTATAAAGATCTTCCAAGATCACCCAAAATATTATAGTGCCCTGGGAATAATGCGGACAAAAATTACAGGACCCGCTGCTAACATTCTTACGAACCACAACACCAAATTGAATTTTTATTCAATCATCAACAGATTGGATTATACGTATGCAGATCAACGCCCACTATATGTGCTTCTTGATGAAATGAAGCGAATCACACAAGGTAGAAAAACCCTTGCAGAATTCCACAGTGAAGTTTCTAAGGCACTTAATTTAGCCCTATCAAAGATTGAGATGTCCAATGATGACAAAGGAATGATAGCATACGCTAATCAGGAGGCAGTAAGGACGTTTATTCTTGGGTTAAACTCCAAATATACAAGCGGTACATTGTACAGCCATAACCCAAAAAATTTGGAATCGGCATATGCGATAGCTTGTACCATTTTTCACGACAACGAGAATGAAGAATTCGAGACACGGTCCAGACCAGAAAGTAACAGCAGACGATATCAACACAGCACAAACCGAAACACCTACTCACAACAACATAAAGAGGAAAGATATTACAAGCCAAACGTAAGGATGCAGAACCATAACTACCAGGCAAGGAGTTTTAATCAACAACACCAACAACAACCACCACAACGACAACAACAACCCACACCTACTCCAATGGACGTAGACCAATCCAGGCAATATATACAGACAACCAGGTACAATAATGCCGTAAGTCAAAATCCTTTTAAATCAAACCATGCATATAAAAGAGATAGGGCATCTAACTACAATAACACAACTTCTCCGCCAGATAAGAAGTTCCAAAGAATTAACCAATTAAATAGAGAAGATCTAGAGTCAGTAGATGTATCTAATTATGAAGAACAATTTGAAACAGGCAGTACTTTTTTAGGCGAGTAAACGGGTTGCCTTGCTTACAAACAAAATGCGGCCTAACCGGCACACCCGTTACCTTATTAATCGACACAGGCTCCACTAACAATTACATAAACATAAATTGTAATATAGGAAAATCTATTAAATTGAAACCATTTAAAACCAAAACCTTACATGGTTACTCAATTGTAAATTCTAAAAAAATTATAACGATGTACGGGCATCATTTAACGTTCTATGAAATTAGGGAACTACATGACTTTGACATGATACTCGGAGAACAGGGATTACGCCAAATGAAGGCAGAAATTAGGTTATTTGACTATAGTTTGAAGTATCAAAGAAAAAGATCTTTGAAGTAGAACCCAAGATTAATTATACAATAAATAATGAAAAATTTAAAGATCAGGTGGAAGAGCTAATGAATAGAAATAATAATACAAATGGGAAATTGCCTTTTACAACCACAATACAAGCAGCTATCAAGACTGAATCGGAAGACCCTATATGGACAAAACAATATCCATATCCCATGTCCGATCACGACTTTGTCAAGAAAGAAATTGAGAAACTTTTAAACGACGGTATAATACAACCAAGCAAAAGCCCATATAATTCACCTATATGGACTGTACCAAAAAAGGGCACCGATGACCAAGGCAAGCCCAAACGAAGAATGGTTGTTGACTTCCAAAAGATAAATTCTCATACGATTACTGACAGATATCCAATCCCAGATATTAATATGACAATACAAAACCTCGGAAAAGCCAAGATTTTTTCCACAATAGACTTAGAATCAGGGTTTCATCAGATTTTAATTAAAGAATCTGATCGAGAAAAGACAGCATTCTCTGTCAACGGCGCAAAGTATGAATTTATCAGAATGCCATTCGGATTAAAGAATGCACCCTCCATATTTCAACGATGCGTTGACGACATTCTTAGAGAGTATATCGGAAAGTTCGCGTATGTTTATATTGATGACGTGCTAATTTATTCATCTACACCAGAAGAACATATGGAACACATCCGGATTATAATTAACGCACTTCATAATGCTAACATGAAAATTTCTGACGAAAAGTCAAATTTTTTCCAGGATTCAGTTGAATACCTTGGACACATTATAAAACATAATAGAATTACTGTAGACCCAAAAAAGTCGAAACTATAAAGAAATACCCAAAACCAAAAAACTTGAAAGAATTGAGATCTTTCCTAGGACTTGCTAGTTACTACAGGAAGTTTATAAAGGATTTTGCTAAAATCACGAAACCTTTAACGATTAATTTGAGAGGAGAATTAGGAATGGTATCAAAAAATCAAAGTGCTAAAATACCAATACAATTAGATATAGCAGCAGAAGAAGCCTTGGAAAAAATAAAAAACGCTTTACAAGAACAAGTTGAGCTTTTCCAGCCCGATTTCTCTAAACCATTTAGTTTAACAACCGATGCTAGTAATTTCGCTATCGGGGCAGTTCTGTCACAAAATCGCCACCCGATCGCATTCATTTCACGCACTCTGAATGAAACAGAACAAAACTATAGTACCAATGAGAAAGAACTACTAGCAATCGTTTGGTCCTTGCAAAAACTTAGAAATTATTTGTATGGTGTAGCAAACTTGACAATTTACACGGACCACCAATCCCTAATATTTTCAATTTCCGAAAAAAATCCGAATGCGAAATTAAAGCGTTGGAAAAACCTAATTGAGGAATACGGTGCCAAACTTGTATATAAACCTGGACACCAGAATGTCGTTGCAGATGCGCTTTCGCGACAGCAAATAAATACTACAACAAATTGCTCCGATCATTCACAACAAAGTTCTCCTGTCGAAACTATGAAGAAAGTTAAACAACCACTTAACGCTTTCAGAAATCAAATAATTATGTTACAAGATAATGCAAGGAATGAAGTCCTCAGTCAAACAATATTTCCTGGTCAGTTTAGACATACAATATTTTATAGAGATACCCCGGACTTACTATCTAAACTTAAAGATGTAGTTAACGCAAAAGTTACTAATGCAATAAAGATAGATGAGGAAATACTGTTTCACTTAAAGCAAGAAATTATCTCCGCCTTTCCAAATTATAACCTAGTGCTAGCCCAAAATAAGTTAAACGACGTAACTTCTTCAAACGAACAAAGAGAAATCATCACACAAACACATAAACGTGCACATAGGAACTACAAAAATAACACGCAAGAAATATTGTTGACTCATTACTGGCCCAATATTAAAGAAATGTGCCGTAAACTAGTCGTAGGCTGTGAAATATGTCTACAGCACAAATACGAAAGACAACCAAATAAACAACCTATTGGAAAAACTCCAATACCAACACAAGTAGGAGAGTATATACAGATGGATGTTTTCCATATTAATAATAAACAATACCTTAGTTCTACAGACAGATATTCCAAATACTGTTTCTTACGAAAATTGGACACAAAGACAAACTGTCACGAATACATAGAAGAAGTACTCACACAAGTTTACCCAAATGCCAAGTACCTCATGACTGATAACGAAAGTATATTTAAGAGCAACATAACAAAATTCTTGTACAGCCGGCTACAAATAACGCACTCTGTCACGCCTGTACATCATTCAACATCAAACGCTCAAGTTGAACGGATACATAACACTCTAATTGAACTTTGCCAAAGTTTAGCTGCAGAGAATAATACTGCTCCCGGTGACGAATTATTCAACGCAGTTCGCCAATACAACAGGACGATTCACTCCACAACAGGATATAAGCCCGAGGAGGTTTTTTACAACCGAGAAAAATATCCTGATATCAAGGACATACTTGAGGATAAACAAGAAAAACTACTCAGGCAACATAATAAAAAAAGGAAAACCATTATATACAAACCAGGTGATATAATTTATAGTCGAACAGATCGACGTAATAAACTCGCAACAAAGTATAATAAACACAAAGTAAAAGAAGATCGTGGGGACACAATCCTAACAGTGAGGGGGAAAATCATACACAAGGACAGTATAAGGAAAACTAGCACACCATGCAACGAATAGGCTTCCTAATTTTAGTAATAGTTACTCACGGATTTTGCGATAAAATAACAGATTTGACTGGTAAAAAATATGTACTTACTGAAGTAGATACTGTGTATACCTATGAGAGTTCAACATTTCTTTACCATGTATCAAATTTATCCATAATATTAGAACCATATGAAAGAATTGTGCGAAGTAAATATGAATCAACTCAAACAGATGAAAAAAATATAATAATTGATAAAATAGAAACTCTGAAGTCACAATTAATACCATCCGAGTATCGTGCCAAACGTGCCCTCAATTTTTTAGGTTCCGCGTTAAAATTTATAACAGGAATACCAGATCACGATGACCTTGTCGAAATTAAAACTGGAGTGAACCAGCTTATAGATAATAATAATCAGCAAAGGAAAATAAATTCCCGGTTTGAAAAAATTTTAGCAACATTAAATCCAGAATCAATTTTTGATCAGTCAGTACTTACAGAAATATATAACGAATTAGTAGCTATAACAAATACCATTAACTTTGCAAAAACAGGAAATTTCTTTTCTGGCACACTTAATTTTAGAGACGTACAGCAGGTAATAAAAAACGAAGTATATGACATTCCAATAATAAATGTACTAGAGTATTCCGATATACACATATGTACTTTTAATAATACTATTATTACAATCTATAAATACCCCATAATAACAAATAAATGTAAAATGTACAATTTAACCCCACTAGCCTTTAAATACGGAAAATATCAACTTCATAATAGAATTGCCTTGTGTAATAATAATTTCACCAATTTATCAAAATGCAAAAATTACGTAGGAACACATATTTGTAAAAAAGAACCAAGGGATAATTGTACTATCCCTTTGTTATTAAAACAAAAAGCCCATTGTAATATTATCCAAGAAAATAACTCTCCCTTACAAATATTAGATAATGGTAATATTATTATCGACAATGAACACACATGGAACGGAATTAGGGTAAATGGCCCACATTTAATCCAATTCAATTCCAATACAACTATTGATAATAAAACTTATATTAACCATAAGCAAGAAATAAAAAATGTAATACATGCTTATCAGAATGAAAAGGTTAATGTACTAAGAATTTTAAACTCTGAATCAGATTATAAATTTACTAATATACAAGAAATGTATAAATTATTTTTACCAATTGAGGAACATCCTTGGAAATTTACCTTATATTTAATCACAATCATAATTATATTAGCTTTAGTCACGTACTTAATTATAAAATTATATACATGCCGACAACTACAATTAAACACCAGACGCCAAAGAGAGTTCGAATTAGCTTATCAAACAGAGTTACAACGAATACAAAACCTAAGCCCGTTGAAATGAGGACATTCCATTTTCAACACAGGGGAGAGTTAACGACGTTAGCATAACTACGTCCATACATAGTTAACGACGTTAGCATAACTACGTCCATACATACATACATATATTGCATACACACATACTTAGCTAACAAACTTTGTTACATACATTTCATAAACTATAATATACAAATAAACATGTATATTCTTGTTCAGAATATACGAAGACGTAAACAATCTATTGATAAGCTATAATAAACAAACAATCATGTTTGTCTCATAAGTAACAAAGCAAAACAAACAAACATGTTTGTCTCATAAGTAACAAAGCAAAACAAACAAACATGTTTGTCTCATAAGTAACAAAGCATTATGATAACATAATGCTCAACATGTAAACATCTTTTTATCAAACAATAGTTAGAAATAGTATAAATAGTTGTAAGCGTAAAAATGTAAAGGCAGTTCTGAAAATAAAGGAAGACTAAATTAAGCTAATGCTTGTATTTTATTTAAACTTCCGGCACGGACTCATAACTGGGGGCTCAAACGAACCTTAAGCCATTTTTCTATGTAAAAGAAATAGAAAAAAAACTAAATCCACGGGAAGAAAGACTTCCAGCACTATACGTTTGAAAAAAGTGCCAAAAAATAATCAACGAAAATCAAGTATAGATCCTGAAAAAACGGAATAATACCGACAACATAAACCGGAATCGTAAAAAAGGCGACAAAACACTAGTTACTCAAAAAAAGTGTACAAATAAAACAAAAAAAAAAACTCTGAAAATTTTAGACAAAAAAAGTGAAGTGAAAAATCTGGATACTTTACGGAGACTTCGGAGGGGAAAAAAGCAGAAATCCTACGACGACCACAGAAATCTAAATAAGTTTACAATGGAGCATCAACTGGCCCAACTAAATGCCCAGTTCACCACACTGATGAACCAGATGCAGCAACAAACAATGGAATTCACGGAGAGAATTGCTGCACTGGAGCAACAAAACGCTCCGGAAGAATTAGTCTTATATGAGGAGGCAAAACTAAATATTACTGACGCCAAGGATATCGACCTTGAGCTATTCAAATCTCTACCGAAATTTGACGGGGATAAAGAACAATACCGATCATGGAGATCACAAGTGTGGACATTCATGGAAGCTATAAAGATCTTCCAAGATCACCCAAAATATTATAGTGCCCTGGGAATAATGCGGACAAAAATTACAGGACCCGCTGCTAACATTCTTACGAACCACAACACCAAATTGAATTTTTATTCAATCATCAACAGATTGGATTATACGTATGCAGATCAACGCCCACTATATGTGCTTCTTGATGAAATGAAGCGAATCACACAAGGTAGAAAAACCCTTGCAGAATTCCACAGTGAAGTTTCTAAGGCACTTAATTTAGCCCTATCAAAGATTGAGATGTCCAACGATGACAAAGGAATGATAGCATACGCTAATCAGGAGGCAGTAAGGACGTTTATTCTTGGGTTAAACTCCAAATATACAAGCGGTACATTGTACAGCCATAACCCAAAAAATTTGGAATCGGCATATGCGATAGCTTGTACCATTTTTCACGACAACGAGAATGAAGAATTCGAGACACGGTCCAGACCAGAAAGTAACAGCAGACGATATCAACACAGCACAAACCGAAACACCTACTCACAACAACATAAAGAGGAAAGATATTACAAGCCAAACGTAAGGATGCAGAGCCATAACTACCAGGCAAGGAGTTTTAATCAACAACACCAACAACAACCACCACAACGACAACAACAACCCACACCTACTCCAATGGACGTAGACCAATCCAGGCAATATATACAGACAACCAGGTACAATAATGCCGTAAGTCAAAATCCTTTTAAATCAAACCATGCATATAAAAGAGATAGGGCATCTAACTACAATAACACAACTTCTCCGCCAGATAAGAAGTTCCAAAGAATTAACCAATTAAATAGAGAAGATCTAGAGTCAGTAGATGTATCTAATTATGAAGAAAAATTTGAAACAGGCAGTACTTTTTTAGGCGAGTAAACGGGTTGCCTTGCTTACAAACAAAATGCGGCCTAACCGGCACACCCGTTACCTTATTAATCGACACAGGCTCCACTAACAATTACATAAACATAAATTGTAATATAGGAAAATCTATTAAATTGAAACCATTTAAAACCAAAACCTTACATGGTTACTCAATTGTAAATTCTAAAAATATTATAACGATGTACGGGCATCATTTAACGTTCTATGAAATTAGGGAACTACATGACTTTGACATGATACTCGGAGAACAGGGATTACGCCAAATGAAGGCAGAAATTAGGTTATTTGACTATAGTTTGAAGTATCAAAGAAAAAAGATCTTGGAAGTAGAACCCAAGATTAATTATACAATAAATAATGAAAAATTTAAAGATCAGGTGGAAGAGCTAATGAATAGAAATAATAATACAAATGGTAAATTGCCTTTTACAACCACAATACAAGCAGCTATCAAGACTGAATCGGAAGACCCTATATGGACAAAACAATATCCATATCCCATGTCCGATCACGACTTTGTCAAGAAAGAAATTGAGAAACTTTTAAACGACGGTATAATACAACCAAGCAAAAGCCCATATAATTCACCTATATGGACTGTACCAAAAAAGGGCACCGATGACCAAGGCAAGCCCAAACGAAGAATGGTTGTTGACTTCCAAAAAATAAATTCTCATACGATTACTGACAGATATCCAATCCCAGATATTAATATGACAATACAAAACCTCGGAAAAGCCAAGATTTTTTCCACAATAGACTTAGAATCAGGGTTTCATCAGATTTTAATTAAAGAATCTGATCGAGAAAAGACAGCATTCTCTGTCAACGGCGCAAAGTATGAATTTATCAGAATGCCATTCGGATTAAAGAATGCACCCTCCATATTTCAACGATGCGTTGACGACATTCTTAGAGAGTATATCGGAAAGTTCGCGTATGTTTATATTGATGACGTGCTAATTTATTCATCTACACCAGAAGAACATAAGGAACACATCCGGATTATAATTAACGCACTTCATAATGCTAACATGAAAATTTCTGACGAAAAGTCAAATTTTTTCCAGGATTCAGTTGAATACCTTGGACACATTATAAAACATAATAGAATTACTGTAGACCCAAAAAAAGTCGAAACTATAAAGAAATACCCAAAACCAAAAAACTTGAAAGAATTGAGATCTTTCCTAGGACTTGCTAGTTACTACAGGAAGTTTATAAAGGATTTTGCTAAAATCACGAAACCTTTAACGATTAATTTGAGAGGAGAATTAGGAATGGTATCAAAAAATCAAAGTGCTAAAATACCAATACAATTAGATATAGCAGCAGAAGAAGCCTTGGAAAAAATAAAAAACGCTTTACAAGAACAAGTTGAGCTTTTCCAGCCCGATTTCTCTAAACCATTTAGTTTAACAACCGATGCTAGTAATTTCGCTATCGGGGCAGTTCTGTCACAAAATCGCCACCCGATCGCATTCATTTCACGCACTCTGAATGAAACAGAACAAAACTATAGTACCAATGAGAAAGAACTACTAGCAATCGTTTGGTCCTTGCAAAAACTTAGAAATTATTTGTATGGTGTAGGAAACTTGACAATTTACACGGACCACCAATCCCTAATATTTTCAATTTCCGAAAAAAATCCGAATGCGAAATTAAAGCGTTGGAAAAACCTAATTGAGGAATACGGTGCCAAACTTGTATATAAACCTGGACACCAGAATGTCGTTGCAGATGCGCTTTCGCGACAGCAAATAAATACTACAACAAATTGCTCCGATCATTCACAACAAAGTTCTCCTGTCGAAACTATGAAGAAAGTTAAACAACCACTTAACGCTTTCAGAAATCAAATAATTATGTTACAAGATAATGCAAGGAATGAAGTCCTCAGTCAAACAATATTTCCTGGTCAGTTTAGACATACAATATTTTATAGAGATACCCCGGACTTACTATCTAAACTTAAAGATGTAGTTAACGCAAAAGTTACTAATGCAATAAAGATAGATGAGGAAATACTGTTTCACTTAAAGCAAGAAATTATCTCCGCCTTTCCAAATTATAACCTAGTGCTAGCCCAAAATAAGTTAAACGACGTAACTTCTTCAAACGAACAAAGAGAAATCATCACACAAACACATAAACGTGCACATAGGAACACACGCAAGAAATATTGTTGACTCATTACTGGCCCAATATTAAAGAAATGTGCCGTAAACTAGTCGTAGGCTGTGAAATATGTCTACAGCACAAATACGAAAGACAACCAAATAAACAACCTATTGGAAAAACTCCAATACCAACACAAGTAGGAGAGTATATACAGATGGATGTTTTCCATATTAATAATAAACAATACCTTAGTTCTACAGACAGATATTCCAAATACTGTTTCTTACGAAAATTGGACACAAAGACAAACTGTCACGAATACATAGAAGAAGTACTCACACAAGTTTACCCAAATGCCAAGTACCTCATGACTGATAACGAAAGTATATTTAAGAGCAACATAACAAAATTCTTGTACAGCCGGCTACAAATAACGCACTCTGTCACGCCTGTACATCATTCAACATCAAACGCTCAAGTTGAACGGATACATAACACTCTAATTGAACTTTGCCAAAGTTTAGCTGCAGAGAATAATACTGCTCCCGGTGACGAATTATTCAACGCAGTTCGCCAATACAACAGGACGATTCACTCCACAACAGGATATAAGCCCGAGGAGGTTTTTTACAACCGAGAAAAATATCCTGATATCAAGGACATACTTGAGGATAAACAAGAAAAACTACTCAGGCAACATAATAAAAAAAGGAAAACCATTATATACAAACCAGGTGATATAATTTATAGTCGAACAGATCGACGTAATAAACTCGCAACAAAGTATAATAAACACAAAGTAAAAGAAGATCGTGGGGACACAATCCTAACAGTGAGGGGGAAAATCATACACAAGGACAGTATAAGGAAAACTAGCACACCATGCAACGAATAGGCTTCCTAATTTTAGTAATAGTTACTCACGGATTTTGCGATAAAATAACAGATTTGACTGGTAAAAAATATGTACTTACTGAAGTAGATACTGTGTATACCTATGAGAGTTCAACATTTCTTTACCATGTATCAAATTTATCCATAATATTAGAACCATATGAAAGAATTGTGCGAAGTAAATATGAATCAACTCAAACAGATGAAAAAAATATAATAATTGATAAAATAGAAACTCTGAAGTCACAATTAATACCATCCGAGTATCGTGCCAAACGTGCCCTCAATTTTTTAGGTTCCGCGTTAAAATTTATAACAGGAATACCAGATCACGATGACCTTGTCGAAATTAAAACTGGAGTGAACCAGCTTATAGATAATAATAATCAGCAAAGGAAAATAAATTCCCGGTTTGAAAAAATTTTAGCAACATTAAATCCAGAATCAATTTTTGATCAGTCAGTACTTACAGAAATATATAACGAATTAGTAGCTATAACAAATACCATTAACTTTGCAAAAACAGGAAATTTCTTTTCTGGCACACTTAATTTTAGAGACGTACAGCAGGTAATAAAAAACGAAGTATGTGACAATCCAATAATAAATGTACTAGAGTATTCCGATATACACATATGTACTTTTAATAATACTATTATTACAATCTATAAATACCCCATAATAACAAATAAATGTAAAATGTACAATTTAACCCCACTAGCCTTTAAATACGGAAAATATCAACTTCATAATAGAATTGCCTTGTGTAATAATAATTTCACCAATTTATCAAAATGCAAAAATTACGTAGGAACACATATTTGTAAAAAAGAACCAAGGGATAATTGTACTATCCCTTTGTTATTAAAACAAAAAGCCCATTGTAATATTATCCAAGAAAATAACTCTCCCTTACAAATATTAGATAATGGTAATATTATTATCGACAATGAACACACATGGAACGGAATTAGGGTAAATGGCCCACATTTAATCCAATTCAATTCCAATACAACTATTGATAATAAAACTTATATTAACCATAAGCAAGAAATAAAAAATGTAATACATGCTTATCAGAATGAAAAGGTTAATGTACTAAGAATTTTAAACTCTGAATCAGATTATAAATTTACTAATATACAAGAAATGTATAAATTATTTTTACCAATTGAGGAACATCCTTGGAAATTTACCTTATATTTAATCACAATCATAATTATATTAGCTTTAGTCACGTACTTAATTATAAAATTATATACATGCCGACAACTACAATTAAACACCAGACGCCAAAGAGAGTTCGAATTAGCTTATCAAACAGAGTTACAACGAATACAAAACCTAAGCCCGTTGAAATGAGGACATTCCATTTTCAACACAGGGGAGAGTTAACGACGTTAGCATAACTACGTCCATACATAGTTAACGACGTTAGCATAACTACGTCCATACATACATACATATATTGCATACACACATACTTAGCTAACAAACTTTGTTACATACATTTCATAAACTATAATATACAAATAAACATGTATATTCTTGTTCAGAATATACGAAGACGTAAACAATCTATTGATAAGCTATAATAAACAAACAATCATGTTTGTCTCATAAGTAACAAAGCAAAACAAACAAACATGTTTGTCTCATAAGTAACAAAGCAAAACAAACAAACATTTTGTCTCATAAGTAACAAAGCATTATGATAACATAATGCTCAACATGTAAACATCTTTTTATCAAACAATAGTTAGAAATAGTATAAATAGTTGTAAGCGTAAAAATGTAAAGGCAGTTCTGAAAATAAAGGAAGACTAAATT
Source organism: Neoceratitis asiatica (assembly GCA_030068015.2). NCBI lineage: Eukaryota > Metazoa > Arthropoda > Insecta > Diptera > Tephritidae > Neoceratitis > Neoceratitis asiatica. Next base: position 531,742 of record CM061530.1, read on the forward strand.
AAGCTAATGCTTGTATTTTATTTAAACTTCCGGCACGGACTCATAACTGGGGGCTCAAACGAACCTTAAGCCATTTTTCTATGTAAAAGAAATAGAAAAAAAACTAAATCCACGGGAAGAAAGACCTCCAGCACTATACGTTTGAAAAAAGTGCCAAAAAATAATCAACGAAAATCAAGTATAGATCCTGAAAAAACGGAATAATACCGACAACATAAACCGGAATCGTAAAAAAGGCGACAAAACACTAGTTACTCAAAAAAAGTGTACAAATAAAACAAAAAAAAAACTCTGAAAATTTTAGACAAAAAAAGTGAAGTGAAAAATCTGGATACTTTACGGAGACTTCGGAGGGGAAAAAAGCAGAAATCCTACGACGACCACAGAAATCTAAATAAGTTTACAATGGAGCATCAACTGGCCCAACTAAATGCCCAGTTCACCACACTGATGAACCAGATGCAGCAACAAACAATGGAATTCACGGAGAGAATTGCTGCACTGGAGCAACAAAACGCTCCGGAAGAATTAGTCTTATATGAGGAGGCAAAACTAAATATTACTGACGCCAAGGATATCGACCTTGAGCTATTCAAATCTCTACCGAAATTTGACGGGGATAAAGAACAATACCGATCATGGAGATCACAAGTGTGGACATTCATGGAAGCTATAAAGATCTTCCAAGATCACCCAAAATATTATAGTGCCCTGGGAATAATGCGGACAAAAATTACAGGACCCGCTGCTAACATTCTTACGAACCACAACACCAAATTGAATTTTTATTCAATCATCAACAGATTGGATTATACGTATGCAGATCAACGCCCACTATATGTGCTTCTTGATGAAATGAAGCGAATCACACAAGGTAGAAAAACCCTTGCAGAATTCCACAGTGAAGTTTCTAAGGCACTTAATTTAGCCCTATCAAAGATTGAGATGTCCAACGATGACAAAGGAATGATAGCATACGCTAATCAGGAGGCAGTAAGGACGTTTATTCTTGGGTTAAACTCCAAATATACAAGCGGTACATTGTACAGCCATAACCCAAAAAATTTGGAATCGGCATATGCGATAGCTTGTACCATTTTTCACGACAACGAGAATGAAGAATTCGAGACACGGTCCAGACCAGAAAGTAACAGCAGACGATATCAACACAGCACAAACCGAAACACCTACTCACAACAACATAAAGAGGAAAGATATTACAAGCCAAACGTAAGGATGCAGAGCCATAACTACCAGGCAAGGAGTTTTAATCAACAACACCAACAACAACCACCACAACGACAACAACAACCCACGCCTACTCCAATGGACGTAGACCAATCCAGGCAATATATACAGACAACCAGGTACAATAATGCCGTAAGTCAAAATCCTTTTAAATCAAACCATGCATATAAAAGAGATAGGGCATCTAACTACAATAACACAACTTCTCCGCCAGATAAGAAGTTCCAAAGAATTAACCAATTAAATAGAGAAGATCTAGAGTCAGTAGATGTATCTAATTATGAAGAAAAATTTGAAACAGGAGGTACTTTTTTAGGCGAGTAAACGGGTTGCCTTGCTTACAAACAAAATGCGGCCTAACCGGCACACCCGTTACCTTATTAATCGACACAGGCTCCACTAACAATTACATAAACATAAATTGTAATATAGGAAAATCTATTAAATTGAAACCATTTAAAACCAAAACCTTACATGGTTACTCAATTGTAAATTCTAAAAAAATTATAACGATGTACGGGCATCATTTAACGTTCTATGAAATTAGGGAACTACATGACTTTGACATGATACTCGGAGAACAGGGATTACGCCAAATGAAGGCAGAAATTAGGTTATTTGACTATAGTTTGAAGTATCAAAGAAAAAGATCTTGGAAGTAGAACCCAAGATTAATTATACAATAAATAATGAAAAATTTAAAGATCAGGTGGAAGAGCTAATGAATAGAAATAATAATACAAATGGGAAATTGCCTTTTACAACCACAATACAAGCAGCTATCAAGACTGAATCGGAAGACCCTATATGGACAAAACAATATCCATATCCCATGTCCGATCACGACTTTGTCAAGAAAGAAATTGAGAAACTTTTAAACGACGGTATAATACAACCAAGCAAAAGCCCATATAATTCACCTATATGGACTGTACCAAAAAAGGGCACCGATGACCAAGGCAAGCCCAAACGAAGAATGGTTGTTGACTTCCAAAAGATAAATTCTCATACGATTACTGACAGATATCCAATCCCAGATATTAATATGACAATACAAAACCTCGGAAAAGCCAAGATTTTTTCCACAATAGACTTAGAATCAGGGTTTCATCAGATTTTAATTAAAGAATCTGATCGAGAAAAGACAGCATTCTCTGTCAACGGCGCAAAGTATGAATTTATCAGAATGCCATTCGGATTAAAGAATGCACCCTCCATATTTCAACGATGCGTTGACGACATTCTTAGAGAGTATATCGGAAAGTTCGCGTATGTTTATATTGATGACGTGCTAATTTATTCATCTACACCAGAAGAACATATGGAACACATCCGGATTATAATTAACGCACTTCATAATGCTAACATGAAAATTTCTGACGAAAAGTCAAATTTTTTCCAGGATTCAGTTGAATACCTTGGACACATTATAAAACATAATAGAATTACTGTAGACCCAAAAAAAGTCGAAACTATGAAGAAAGTTAAACAACCACTTAACGCTTTCAGAAATCAAATAATTATGTTACAAGATAATGCAAGGAATGAAGTCCTCAGTCAAACAATATTTCCTGGTCAGTTTAGACATACAATATTTTATAGAGATACCCCGGACTTACTATCTAAACTTAAAGATGTAGTTAACGCAAAAGTTACTAATGCAATAAAGATAGATGAGGAAATACTGTTTCACTTAAAGCAAGAAATTATCTCCGCCTTTCCAAATTATAACCTAGTGCTAGCCCAAAATAAGTTAAACGACGTAACTTCTTCAAACGAACAAAGAGAAATCATCACACAAACACATAAACGTGCACATAGGAACTACAAAAATAACACGCAAGAAATATTGTTGACTCATTACTGGCCCAATATTAAAGAAATGTGCCGTAAACTAGTCGTAGGCTGTGAAATATGTCTACAGCACAAATACGAAAGACAACCAAATAAACAACCTATTAGAAAAACTCCAATACCAACACAAGTAGGAGAGTATATACAGATGGATGTTTTCCATATTAATAATAAACAATACCTTAGTTCTACAGACAGATATTCCAAATACTGTTTCTTACGAAAATTGGACACAAAGACAAACTGTCACGAATACATAGAAGAAGTACTCACACAAGTTTACCCAAATGCCAAGTACCTCATGACTGATAACGAAAGTATATTTAAGAGCAACATAACAAAATTCTTGTACAGCCGGCTACAAATAACGCACTCTGTCACGCCTGTACATCATTCAACATCAAACGCTCAAGTTGAACGGATACATAACACTCTAATTGAACTTTGCCAAAGTTTAGCTGCAGAGAATAATACTGCTCCCGGTGACGAATTATTCAACGCAGTTCGCCAATACAACAGGACGATTCACTCCACAACAGGATATAAGCCCGAGGAGGTTTTTTACAACCGAGAAAAATATCCTGATATCAAGGACATACTTGAGGATAAACAAGAAAAACTACTCAGGCAACATAATAAAAAAAGGAAAACCATTATATACAAACCAGGTGATATAATTTATAGTCGAACAGATCGACGTAATAAACTCGCAACAAAGTATAATAAACACAAAGTAAAAGAAGATCGTGGGGACACAATCCTAACAGTGAGGGGGAAAATCATACACAAGGACAGTATAAGGAAAACTAGCACACCATGCAACGAATAGGCTTCCTAATTTTAGTAATAGTTACTCACGGATTTTGCGATAAAATAACAGATTTGACTGGTAAAAAATATGTACTTACTGAAGTAGATACTGTGTATACCTATGAGAGTTCAACATTTCTTTACCATGTATCAAATTTATCCATAATATTAGAACCATATGAAAGAATTGTGCGAAGTAAATATGAATCAACTCAAACAGATGAAAAAATATAATAATTGATAAAATAGAAACTCTGAAGTCACAATTAATACCATCCGAGTATCGTGCCAAACGTGCCCTCAATTTTTTAGGTTCCGCGTTAAAATTTATAACAGGAATACCAGATCACGATGACCTTGTCGAAATTAAAACTGGAGTGAACCAGCTTATAGATAATAATAATCAGCAAAGGAAAATAAATTCCCGGTTTGAAAAAATTTTAGCAACATTAAATCCAGAATCAATTTTTGATCAGTCAGTACTTACAGAAATATATAACGAATTAGTAGCTATAACAAATACCATTAACTTTGCAAAAACAGGAAATTTCTTTTCTGGCACACTTAATTTTAGAGACGTACAGCAGGTAATAAAAAACGAAGTATATGACATTCCAATAATAAATGTACTAGAGTATTCCGATATACACATATGTACTTTTAATAATACTATTATTACAATCTATAAATACCCCATAATAACAAATAAATGTAAAATGTACAATTTAACCCCACTAGCCTTTAAATACGGAAAATATCAACTTCATAATAGAATTGCCTTGTGTAATAATAATTTCACCAATTTATCAAAATGCAAAAATTACGTAGGAACACATATTTGTAAAAAAGAACCAAGGGATAATTGTACTATCCCTTTGTTATTAAAACAAAAAGCCCATTGTAATATTATCCAAGAAAATAACTCTCCCTTACAAATATTAGATAATGGTAATATTATTATCGACAATGAACACACATGGAACGGAATTAGGGTAAATGGCCCACATTTAATCCAATTCAATTCCAATACAACTATTGATAATAAAACTTATATTAACCATAAGCAAGAAATAAAAAATGTAATACATGCTTATCAGAATGAAAAGGTTAATGTACTAAGAATTTTAAACTCTGAATCAGATTATAAATTTACTAATATACAAGAAATGTATAAATTATTTTTACCAATTGAGGAACATCCTTGGAAATTTACCTTATATTTAATCACAATCATAATTATATTAGCTTTAGTCACGTACTTAATTATAAAATTATATACATGCCGACAACTACAATTAAACACCAGACGCCAAAGAGAGTTCGAATTAGCTTATCAAACAGAGTTACAACGAATACAAAACCTAAGCCCGTTGAAATGAGGACATTCCATTTTCAACACAGGGGAGAGTTAACGACGTTAGCATAACTACGTCCATACATAGTTAACGACGTTAGCATAACTACGTCCATACATAGTTAACGACGTTAGCATAAATACGTCCATACATACATACATATATTGCATACACACATACTTAGCTAACAAACTTTGTTACATACATTTCATAAACTATAATATACAAATAAACATGTATATTCTTGTTCAGAATATACGAAGACGTAAACAATCTATTGATAAGCTATAATAAACAAACAATCATGTTTGTCTCATAAGTAACAAAGCAAAACAAACAAACATGTTTGTCTCATAAGTAACAAAGCAAAACAAACAAACATGTTTGTCTCATAAGTAACAAAGCAAAACAAACAAACATGTTTGTCTCATAAGTAACAAAGCATTATGATAACATAATGCTCAACATGTAAACATCTTTTTATCAAACAATAGTTAGAAATAGTATAAATAGTTGTAAGCGTAAAAATGTAAAGGCAGTTCTGAAAATAAAGGAAGACTAAATTAAGCTAATGCTTGTATTTTATTTAAACTTCCGGCACGGACTCATAACTTGAGCGACCGATTGAATTCGAATGCGCTATACATGATGCGCTTACATATCTACATGTACCTAGTATAGAGTATTTAATATAATGTAGTAAATAAGAATGTATACATTCTGGTAACCCAATTGTGAGTGAATGTAACCGCAACTGGTTTGGCTTCCTGATTTGGAATTGTGTAGATCTAAGGCCATTTACTAAAGTAGTCCATAACCACAAGAACGTATTTGTTTCCCTTTGCGGTGCTCGATGGTGAAGTCATAACTTTGTAGTCTCTCAATCCACCGAGCTAGCTGCCCTATAGGATTCATGACCTTTAGTAGCCACTTCAGCGCTGCATGATCCGTTCTAACTCGAGAATGTTGATCATATAGATATTTGTGGAAGTGTTTGATGCAATCGACCAACGCTAGTAATTCTCTACTAGTTACGCAGTAGTTCCGCTCGGGTTTCCCAATAGATCGGCTATAGTAGGCAACTATCTTCTCCTGCCCATCAATCACTTACGAAAGCACACCTCCTATGCCGTAACCACTAGCATCTGCATCCAGAATAAATATTGCACCTGGAACCGGGCACGCTAGCTCACCAGCCGCCGTTTTCAATCCTGCTCCAGGTAATGGTCTCACTTCTTTAGCGATAAGGTCAGTTCGAATGATGGAGTGGGATGCACCCGTATCCACTGTTAATATTCGCTCTCGTCCATCCACATATCCATCAATAGTAATGCTGCTCTTTTTTCTACCAATTTGCGAGACGGAGATTATGGGGCATTCAATTGCAGGAGTCAGCATACGCCCCTTTAGACTGGCTCGTTTTAGTTTAACGACTGAGAAGTTGATGGTTCATCTTACTCATTTCTTCCTTCGATCTACTTCAGAGTTTTCAATATTTCCTTCATCACATCTGGTGTTTCTACCTCCACTTTATTGACTTTGTATGCTGGTGTGCTTAAGAGTGCCGCCGTTTTTATTGATTTGAGCATACGCAACAGTTTCAGCGAATGTTAACTTTGGGTTCGAAATTTCGAAAAAAAAAATGGTATGTCTTTTATTCCGCTTGTGAATCTTTGTATTTTAGCCTTTTCGACGTGCCTGATGTGTCCCGAATGGCTAATTGAGCCAATCTATCAATTTCCGAAGCATATTCATGTCATTCGGGAATAGTCTGCAAAATTTCTGCTGCAGGTCTTTCCAACGCAATGACTAGTGCAGCAGATTTTTTCTCTATGTTCCAGTTATTTGCTGTAGCCGTTTTTTAAACTGGAGCTTTAAGACTTGGAAAGAAATTTTGCCGTCAAAGGATGGTATTTTCACCCTGGGAGCGCTCACTGAATTGGTTGGACAAGTTAACTGTAGATCCCGGATACGACCTTCTAATTCCTTGACTTTGGTCTCAATTAGATCTTCTATTTTTTTTTTGCCGACCTTCCAAATTTGTTGACTTTGGTCTCAATTTTGCGGTATTTGTTCGATTGTTCCTTCTAAGGATGATAGCTGCTACCTCCGTTCAATCGTTTGTGCATCCTTTTTTTGTAAAATTTCGCTTTCGCTCATTTCTTTAATTATTTTGCCAACTTATTTTGGAACACTTCGAGGGGCTTGACGAATTGGCCTAGCGCAACCAGTATCAATGCATTATTTTACTACGTTGGTCCTGCCTGGTTTGTTGCCATCCTTGTCGAATATGTTGGAATATTTGCGGATAAGTTGGCTGGCCTTGTGCTTGTACTTGTCTTCCAACCCTTGCGTCTATGTATCTATATCACCCTCCATGTCCTTCCTGCCAAAAGAGCCGATTTCAGATGAATCATTGCAGTTGATGGCTTCCACCTCTTGAAATTACCCTAATACAGTTCCTCTAGGAATTTTTAGGGGTGATCTGAAGTCATTTAATATTCCCACTGGGATGCGTCCATTCTTTTGTGTCTTAGCCAGGGTTTTACCAATAAGTACGTCCGGTGTAGAATATTGTGCTTCTTCGACAACTCACAATTTGTTTGTCCCACAATCTCTATCAATCTTTGTCCAAACAACTGCTTCTGACACTTGCTTGCTGCTGTATGTTGAATTATAGCCAATGCTACTTCCATGTTCTTTTACTCCATAATTTGGTTGTTCAAGTCGATCTTGATACCTTGATCCATCAAGAAGTCTACTCGTATGATTACCTCATCTACAAGCTGTGTAACACCGTCACATTCCCTATTGTGACCTCACATGTTACTTCTCCCATCACTTGGTTGTCCTCACCAGCCGCCGTTTTCAATCCTGCTCCAGGTAATGGTCTCACTTCTTTAGCGATAAGGTCAGTTCGAATGATGGAGTGGGATGCACCCGTATCCAATGTTAATATTCGCTCTCGTCCATCCACATATCCATCAATAGTAATGCTGCTCTTTTTTCTACCAATTTGCGAGACGGAGATTATGGGGCATTCAATTGCAGGAGTCAGCATACGCCCCTTTAGACTGGCTCGTTTTAGTTTAACGACTGAGAAGTTGATGGTTCATCTTACTCATTTCTTCCTTCGATCTACTTCAGAGTTTTCAATATTTCCTTCATCACATCTGGTGTTTCTACCTCCACTTTATTGACTTTGTATGCTGGTGTGCTTAAGAGTGCCGCCGTTTTTATTGATTTGAGCATACGCAACAGTTTCAGCGAATGTTAACTTTGGGTTAGAAATTTCTAAAAAAAAATGGTATTTCTTTTATTCCGCTTGTGAATCTTTGTATTTTAGCCTTTTCGACGTGCCTGATGTGTCCCGAATGGCTAATTGAGCCAATCTATCAATTTCCGAAGCATATTCATGTCATTCGGGAATAGTCTGCAAAATTTCTGCTGCAGGTCTTTCCAACGCAATGACTAGTGCAGCAGATTTTTTCTCTATGTTCCAGTTATTTGCTGTAGCCGTTTTTTAAACTGGAGCTTTAAGACTTGGAAAGAAATTTTGCCGTCAAAGGATGGTATTTTCACCCTGGGAGCGCTCACTGAATTGGTTGGACAAGTTAACTGTAGATCCCGGATACGACCTTCTAATTCCTTGACTTTGGTCTCAATTAGATCTTCTATTTTTTTTTTGCCGACCTTCCAAATTTGTTGACTTTGGTCTCAATTTTGCGGTATTTGTTCGATTGTTCCTTCTAAGGATGATAGCTGCTACCTCCGTTCAATCGTTTGTGCATCCTTTCTTTGTAAAATTTCGCTTTCGCTCATTTCTTTAATTATTTTGCCAACTTATTTTGGAACACTTCGAGGGGCTTGACGAATTGGCCTAGCGCAACCAGTATCAATGCATTATTTTACTACGTTGGTCCTGCCTGGTTTGTTGCCATCCTTGTCGAATATGTTGGAATATTTGCGGATAAGTTGGCTGGCCTTGTGCTTGTACTTGTCTTCCAACCCTTGCGTCTATGTATCTATATCACCCTCCATGTCCTTCCTGCCAAAAGAGCCGATTTCAGATGAATCATTGCAGTTGATGGCTTCCACCTCTTGAAATTACCCTAATACAGTTCCTCTAGGAATTTTTAGGGGTGATCTGAAGTCATTTAATATTCCCACTGGGATGCGTCCATTCTTTTGTGTCTTAGCCAGGGTTTTACCAATAAGTACGTCCGGTGTAGAATTTTGTGCTTCTTCGACAACTCACAATTTGTTTGTCCCACAATCTCTATCAATCTTTGTCCAAACAACTGCTTCTGACACTTGCTTGCTGCTGTATGTTGAATTATAGCCAATGCTACTTCCATGTTCTTTTACTCCATAATTTGGTTGTTCAAGTCGATCTTGATACCTTGATCCATCAAGAAGTCTACTCGTATGATTACCTCATCTACAAGCTGTGTAACACCGTCACATTCCCTATTGTGACCTCACATGTTACTTCTCCCATCACTTGGTTGTCCTCACCAGCCGCCGTTTTCAATCCTGCTCCAGGTAATGGTCTCACTTCTTTAGCGATAAGGTCAGTTCGAATGATGGAGTGGGATGCACCCGTATCCACTGTTAATATTCGCTCTCGTCCATCCACATATCCATCAATAGTAATGCTGCTCTTTTTTCTACCAATTTGCGAGACGGAGATTATGGGGCATTCAATTGCAGCAGTCAGCATACGCCCCTTTAGACTGGCTCGTTTTAGTTTAACGACTGAGAAGTTGATGGTTCATCTTACTCATTTCTTCCTTCGATCTACTTCAGAGTTTTCAATATTTCCTTCATCACATCTGGTGTTTCTACCTCCACTTTATTGACTTTGTATGCTGGTGTGCTTAAGAGTGCCGCCGTTTTTATTGATTTGAGCATACGCAACAGTTTCAGCGAATGTTAACTTTGGGTTCGAAATTTCGAAAAAAAAAATGGTATGTCTTTTATTCCGCTTGTGAATCTTTGTATTTTAGCCTTTTCGACGTGCCTGATGTGTCCCGAATGGCTAATTGAGCCAATCTATCAATTTCCGAAGCATATTCATGTCATTCGGGAATAGTCTGCAAAATTTCTGCTGCAGGTCTTTCCAACGCAATGACTAGTGCAGCAGATTTTTTCTCTATGTTCCAGTTATTTGCTGTAGCCGTTTTTTAAACTGGAGCTTTAAGACTTGGAAAGAAATTTTGCCGTCAAAGGATGGTATTTTCACCCTGGGAGCGCTCACTGAATTGGTTGGACAAGTTAACTGTAGATCCCGGATACGACCTTCTAATTCCTTGACTTTGGTCTCAATTAGATCTTCTATTTTTTTTTTGCCGACCTTCCAAATTTGTTGACTTTGGTCTCAATTTTGCGGTATTTGTTCGATTGTTCCTTCTAAGGATGATAGCTGCTACCTCCGTTCAATCGTTTGTGCATCCTTTTTTGTAAAATTTCAGCCAAATTTTGTGAACTACGGGCATCCTGTGCATCAAACTTTTGTGAAATCTCGACAACCTGTTCATTCATCTTTTGTGTCATCTTGGCATTGATTTGTGAAATTGCAGCTAACACATGTTCATGTCCAGGTGAAATAGGAGCCTTTTCTTGAATCTTACTGATGGCTGCTCCAACTCCATCGCAGAATCAACAGCCTCATCCTTTTCTATATCCTTCATGGATAACTCTTCATCCTCGCGACGGAATACATAGTGGTTCAAGTCTATGCCTTCAAATTCCTTTGATTCTCGCAGCCGTGATTGCGGCTCTGCCTTATTTCCAGTTGTAGATAATCCACGCTTTGCTAATTCCCTTTTTAGGGGATGTATCGTCAAATTCTGCACCATTTTTCAATTCATTCCCTTTGAGTTTTATTTAACAATCCCTCTTCTGACACCAATTGTTACAATTTTGCTAAGTTAGCTCGATGATTTACCAGATCGTTCGGGTCCGATCACTGGATTGTTAAATAAAAGTTGACAACTATTTTTGCAGTTTCTTGATTATAAAGAATTTACTCATTTTCCTTTTATTACTCAATAACTATCAATTCACTTCACTATTTACAATCTTTTGTAATACAACTTTCACAATGTACTATTTTTACTTCACTGTAAAGTTATCACCAACGCGTTCACTTTACGACCGATTCCATTTTGCAGTTGTGTGTAGCCCTTATATACTAGTCGAATGGTCGGAACTAACGCCTGGAGTGATCGAATTGTTCTCAATAACAAGTGTTCTGGACTCATATCCTAGAACATGCCAGTTCTGACATTCGCTTCACATTTTCGCCACGTAATTAGTTAAGGAAGTTTTAGAGAGTGGTACTCTCATTTCATGTACCTCCGTTGTTCAGAACATGTATTTGTCATTCGTGCTCTCAGTAAAAGCAACATACGAGTAGGAACATCGTACTGTCCTACAAGTAGATAAACTATCATGTGGTCAAAAACAGCTGAGATCACCTGATCGAAATAGTCCACTTTTTCACTCAGGGCTTAAACTAAATTGTATGATTCAAAAAATAACAAAACGAAAATCATTCCCAAAAAAAGGTTAATTAACTATAAAAACTCAATAAAACCAAACCATTTTCAAATATATCATATAATTCAGTTACATGTATTCTACACAAACTACTAAGTCATATGTAAATATCTGAAACGTTCACAAATATTTAATTCATACCCGCCTTAATAATAAAGTTAATATATACATTACATCTCCATCAATATATTCGTTTGGTATTTAATCTTCAACAATTTAAGGTAAACTTTGTAAGCAAATTTAAAACCTTTATCGAAAACATATTTAGCACGGCAACCCACTCGATTAAAAACTAGCGGTTTTGCTCAAAATTCAGGAAAATATAGCAAAATAGTTGATAGGAAACCCGCGGCTCGTGCCTGCGGTTAGTGCCTATCCCCAAAGCCGCTTTTTCATTCCATTCTATTCTTATTGCGATATCTGTTCTTCACACAGCATTCTGTTAAACATGTATGGGTAAAAAACTGAGAATAAGTGGGTGAAAATTATGAGTTTTGTTTCTTGTAGATCTGTGCTTACAAAGTAACGCAACCCCTTTTATTTAATATTTATTGGTATTGTAAATATTAATGATAAAAACTATTGCAAAATTCCTCTTTCCGCGACTCTTAATAAAAAAAAAACATCTTCAAACTCCTATTTGAAAAAAAACCCGTCCATTTAGTTCACTTTAACAAAAGTCGCACATAATTCCCATAAACTGAAGTTAGATGCTTTTTCAATATAGCATTTCGTTACTTTTTTGTAATTAACTAAAAAAGTGTTTGGAAAACTGCACTTCCCCCGATTTCTAATCAAGGTTCTCACTAAAAAAGTGTTTGGAGAATTACACTTCCCCCGATTTCTAATTAAAGTTCACTTGAAAACAAATCTTTGGTATGCTTCTTTATCAATTTTAATAACATTTTAACAAAAGTAGCTATACTGGAAATCACCAAAATATTATTTTATAAACCCTAATACCCCACATTCACCAGCAAACTGCTTTCGTAAAAAATGTGCAAGCTGCGGAGCACTTAAAACTAATAATTCATCCACCATTCAAAAAAAAACTCTGAAAAGTTAACAAAAATTCTCCTCACTACTAAATACAAAGAACCAACTATCCGATGCATTAACAACAATATTAATGTAGATGTGGCGTGTCGATTTTATCTCATAAATTTATTTATTTTATTACGAAATTACTTTATTAAACATACGATTTCTTGATCTGCACAAGCTGTGTACAAAGAAAAACCAAGAAGTGACTCGTATGACTTTACTTCAATGTCATTATATCAGAAAATAAAATGAGATTTATCGCTAGGCTTATGTACTAAATATTTCGGGATATTAAAATAAAGTAAAGAGGAATTATTAAGCGTGAGAGTGAGAATGAGTGGAGAGAGAGAAAACTAACAGAGTTCGCTTAAGATAAACAGGGTGCACCACATAGACATATTACGTAACCAACCAAAACTATTCATTATACTTCACTAATCGCATCAGAAAATATTCCGAAAACAAGAACTATGAGTCCTAATATAAAGCAAAATTTCAACATACAAAATGCAGCCTCCGTTTTCAATACTAAAAAACAAACATTCTCATCAGTGCAACACCAACAGAGTTCGCTTAAGATAAACGGGTGCACCACATAGACAAATTACGTAACCAACCAAAACTATTCATCATACTTCACTAGGCGCATCAGAAAATATTCCAAAAACAGGAGCTATGAGTCCCAATATAAAGCAAAATTTCAACATACAAAATGCAGCCTCCATTTTCAATATTAAAAAACACACATTGTCATCAGTGCAACACCAACTTGTCCGCCACACATCCCCTTTCCGAATGTCAGGCATATTCCACTTACTGAACAAACCCCTGAAGCCGCCTTCCTTCTGTCATACCAACATTGTTGTGGCGAAAATGGGAAACGAATGTTAGATGAATGAGAGAGGCCAAAACTGGCATGTTCTAGAGCGTATATCGAAAATATTTATTATCGAGATCATCCAAGGCATTGGTACGAGCAATCGGCTTAGTATAAAAGAGCAAATCACAACCAAAGATGACTAGATACGAAACTCTTTGTTTCGTGAGAGCGCTCTGAAAATCCACATTTTTTATAACATTTTCAAACCGTGCCACTGCGATGAAAAAGTTTCACTTTGGGATTTCTGGAAGTTTTTTGGGCATTTTTTGATAATAAAAAATTGTAAAAATTAATATTTCTGCACATTTAAAGCTGTGTTTGGAAAATATTTGACTTCAATAAATACAAACAACATTTGTTCTTAATTTTAACATACAAATTTATCGTGCTCAATGAAAAATTATTGATAACCTAAAATGGTTTTCTGATGAAAAATGGTGCGTTTCATTATTGACGAAGTGGTACTGCGGCTTGTTTACCATCAGCTGTTCAAAATTCCTTCATTTGGCTTTGTTACCAGCACAAAGAAAATAATCGAGGAACGCAATTTATCTACATTTTAGAGAGTTTCGTATCTAGTCATCTTTGTCACAACTGCTGTGATTGAGTAATAAATGAACGTTGAGTAAATTCATTATAATTAAGAAGCTGCAAGCATAATTGGAGACTTTTATTTAATAATCCAGTGATCGGAGGAGTTACTTAACAAAATCGTAAAAATTGGTGTAGAAGTGGGATTGTTAAATAAATCCCAGCGGATAAGAATTGAAAAGTGGTCAAAATTCAGGGCTTGACGATAACTCCTCTAAAAAGGGAATTGGCAAAGCGAAGATTTTCTACATCCACAAATAAGGCGGAGCTGCAATTACGGTCGCGAGAAGCAATGGAATTCAAAGGCATTGACGTGAGCTAATACGAATTCCGTCGCGACGACGGAGAGACATCCATAAAGGATGTAGAGAAGGAAGAAGCTGTGGATTCTTCAAAGGAGTTGGAGCAGCCATCAAGTAAGATTGAAGAAGAGGTTCCTGGCTCATCAACGGGTATGGACATGAACATGTTCAAAGCTGCAATTCGACAAATAAATGTCAACATGTAACAAAAGATGGATGGACAGGAATCCAAAATGTGATGAAAGTGTGATTCACAGGATGCCCGTAGCTTACAAAATATGTATGTCATGAATGTCAGCATTACATCAAAAAAGCAAGACCAGGAAGCACGTATTTCATCCCTGCTCGTACAGCTTCAAGAGAGTTTTGTTAAAGACTCCGCTGAGCTGAAAGTAGGACAGGATAAAATCGACGAGCGGCAAGATAAAATAGGGGAGCTAATTGAGACCAAAGTCAACGAATTGGAAGGTCGTGTCTGCGATTTGGTTTTGAATCGCCAAACCACTTCAGTGAACGCTTCCAGGGTAAAAACATCATCCTTTGACGGCAAAATTTCTTTCCAGGTCTTTAAGCTTTAGTTGGAAAAGACCGCTATAGCAAATAACTGCACCATAGAGGAAAAATCTGATGCATTATTCGTTCCGTTGGAAGGACTTGCAGCGGAATTTTTTTAGACTATTCTTTGCAGCGAGCACAGAAAGCTTATTTATCAGATGGAATTAAAGAAGCGCCACCTTCCGAAATTGAGAGGTTAGCTATAGTTTTAGCTATTGGGAATACATTTGGGGAGCACTTTGAAAGGGTAAAAACCTAGTGGTTTATCAGATGGAAAGACTCGATCTGGTGCCAGCATGAAAAATCGAGTGGAAAACCCGGCCACTTCGAGAGGAAATGTAAGACAAGCTTTAACATAAGCAACAATTCTGGAGAACGCACACGAAGGGCTGAAGAAAGTGATATTGACTCTAATCAATCGGTCAACTAAAGCGAGCCAGCCGAAAGGGGCGTATGCTGGCTCCAGCAATTGAATGCCCTATAATCTCCGTCTCACAAATTGGTAAAAAAAATTAGCAAAGTTAGAAGACAGTCTTTGGAAATTCACGGGAATGCCATTTGGATTATGCAACGCTCTTGCCAATTTTGAAAGACTAATGGACTATGTGCTCAAAGGACTACTTTTGCAAGACTTGTTTGATATATCTTGATGACATCATTGTATTGGGAAAAAGCTTTGAGGAACACCTGAATAATTTGGAAGAAGTTTTCCAGAGAATAGCTAGCGCTGCTCTTAAACTAAGTCCTAAGGAGTGCTCTTTATTCAAGAAGAAAAAAGTGGAAGCAGTGAAAGATTGACCAAGACCCAGAAATTTGCAAGAGTTAAGAAGTTTTCTTGGGCTGTGTACTTACTATCGCCGATTTGTTCCGAATTCGTCCAGCGCAGCTAATAGTCTCCATGAGCTCACTAGGAAAAACAGATCTTTCGAGTGAAAAACTGAACAAGAGGAGGCTTTTCGAGCTTTGAAAGAACGGCTATGCACCCGCCTATGCTAGCGTACCCGGTTCCAGGAGCAACATTTATTCTGGATACAGATGCTGGTGGCTACGGTAGGAGGTGTACTTTCGCAAGTGGTTTATGGGCAGGAGAAAATAGTTGCCCGTCTGTTGGGAAACCAGAGCGGAACTACTGCGTAACTCGAAGAGAACTAAAAGCGTTGGTGGATTGCATCAAATACTTCCACAAATATCTGTATGGTCAACCTTTCACAGTTAGAACGGATCATCAAGCGTTGAAGTGGCTACTACAGTTCAAGAATCCCGAAGGGCAGCTAGCTCAGTGGATTGAGAGACTGCAAAGTTATGACTTCACCATCCCGTCGACCATGTAACTTGGAATGTAAGCACTGCTCAAAATCCGACGGTGAGGAAGACATAAAAGACGTCCGGCTAACGATAATTACACCAGCAGATGATAGAGAATAAGCCACTTAAGGAAATGTTAGCAGGAAGATCCGGACATGAAGTTATTAATGCACGGATTGGAGAGGAATAGATGGCCAAGTAAGGAACAAATGGCAGCGAAGAGTCCTATCGCGAAGGCATACTGGGCCCAATGGAGTGGTTGAGAGTTGATATCTGGCTGTTTGCACAGAGTATGGGAAAGTGAAGATGGCCATTGCTCTCGAAGGCTAATAGTAGTTTCGGGGTTAAGAATTCCAGATGTTCTCAAGGACTTCCATAATGGTCCTAGTGGAGGGAACCTGGGCATTACGAAAACGCTGAATCAATTGATCGGTGAGTGGATGGCGAATGTTAACTTTGGATTAGCATAAGTCTCTCGCTTGGTGTACACGTCCTTAATTCCGCTGATGAAACTCTGGATTTTTTATCTTTCGAGATATTCAGCCGACGCGTCCCCAATGGCTAAATGAGCCAATCTCTCGATTTCAAAAGCAATTCCTGCAGAGATTCATTGTGTTTTTGGTCACGCTATTCCAGCTCCATCTGGTAAATTTGACTCCTATGCTCGCAACCATAGCGTCTTTCCAGGGCTCGCATTACTGTGCCATAGTTATCTCTCTTATATTCGGGAATAATCAGCAAAATTTCCGCTGCAGGTCTTTTCAACGTAACAAATAGCGCAGCGGATTTTTCCTCGACGGCCCACTTATTTAACTCAGCCGTCTTCTCGAACTGGAGCTTGAAGATCTCGAAAGGAATTGTACCGTCAAAGAATGGTGCTTCTACGTTCATTGATCTGATTGGAGGATTCAAATGCAAATCTCGGTCACGAAGTTCGAGCTCGTTGATTTTGGTCTTAATTAGCTCCTCTAATTTGTCTTACCGCTCCTCGATTTTATTCTGTTTTTGTGTAAGCTCTGCGTTTTCCTTTAACAGATTTTCCTGTATTTGTGCAATTATCTTTTCTAAGGATGATATCTGCTTCCTCCGTTCAATCATTTGTGTATCCAACTTTTGTGTCATGTTGGTATTGATTTGAGAAATTGCAGCCAACAACATGTACATTTCCATGCCCGTAGATGAGCTAGAAGCCTTTTCTTGAATCTTTATTGATGGCTGCTCTAACTCCTTCGCAAAATCAATAGCCTCTACCTCGTCTACATCCTTAAAGGAGATATCTTCGTCCTCGCGTCGGCTCAAGTCGATACCTTCGACTTCCATGGCTTCTCGCAGTCGCGATTGCAGCTCTACCTTATTCCTGTTTGTAGATAATCCACGCTTAGCCAATTCCCTGTTGAGAGGAGGTATCTTCAAACCCTGGATTTTTACCATTTCCAATTATTATCCTTTGGGATTTATTTAACAATCCCACTTCTACACCAATTGTTACGATTTTGCTAATTCAACCTCGATGATTTCCCAAATCCTTCGGGTACGATCTCTGGATTGTTAAATAAAAGTCACCAACGTTATTTATAAAGAATTTATTAAATGTCCTTTTATTAATCAGTAATTCACAATTCAATTACAATTTACTTTACTATTTACAATCACTTGTATACACCTTTCACAATGTACTGTTACTTATTACTTCACTGTAATGTAACCACCAACGCGTTAACTTTACGACTGATTGCTTTTGCAGTCGTGTGTCGCCCTTATATACTTGTTTTCTGCTTGAAAACGAAACCCTGGAATAATCGCGTCGTTACGATAATCGTCTCGTTACAATCTGGAAAATGCCAGTTGTCGGCTCCTCTCTTTCATCTGACATTCGCTTCGCATTTTCGCCACACTGCCCTCCACCTAAGTCTGATCGTCCCGATCAGACACATTCGCTGTTCCAAACGCAGCAAGCCTCTCTAGGTGGACCACTTTCATCTTGTTTCTCGGCCTCCCTACGGTTTGGATTAGATACACTACGTCGTTTAGTCATTTGATTATAATGTATGGACCTTCCCAATTGCATTGAAGTTTTGGGGACAAACCTCTCTACCGTTGTGGATTGTACAGCAACACCAAATCTCCATTTTGGAAGCCTTCGGAGTTCATCGCCTTGTCATACCTAGCCTTCATTTTGTCACTCATAATTTGAATTCGCTGTCTCACAAGAGCATGTACATATCTCTCTTAACTCTTCATCGAGAACAGAACACGCTTCCTTCCCAATTCTTCTCGCTTCACCAGTTATTCCAAATTTTAAATCGCTGGGCAACCGAAGCTCACTACCAAACAATATCCTCGCGGGTGTTTGACCTGTTGTTTCATGCACTGCGGACCGATATCCCATCAGGAAAAGCGGTATATGTACATCCCAATCATCCTGATGCTTCTCCACTACTTTCCGCAAGTGCTCCTCCAGGGTCCGCTTGAATCGTTCTACCCTTCCATCTGATTGAGGATGCAGGGCTGTCGTTCGGGTTTTTAGAATACCAAGTATCAGGCACATCTCATGGAACACCGCCGATTCAAAGTTTCTTCCTTGGTCTGAGTGCAATTCTATAGGCGCACCGTATCTGGTAACCCAATTTTGAGTGAATGCATCCGCAACTGTTTTCGCTTCCTGGTTTGGAATTGGGTAGACCTCAGGCCATTTACTAACGTAGTCCATAACCACAAGAACGTTTGTTTCCTTGTCTGCTCAGAGGGAATGGACCGGCTACATCCATGGCAACCCGCTCAAATGGTGCACCTGAGTTATACTGCTTTATCTGCCCATGACGTCGTTACTTGGGCCCTTTAGCTGCTATGCCCTCCTTGCAATTAGCAATCCACTCACCGACCGATTGACGACAGCTAACCCAATAGAATCGCTGCTTGATCTTTTCCAGCGTTTTTGTAATGCCTAGGTGCCCTCCAATAGGACCATTATGGAATTCCTTAAGAATATCCGGAATTCTTAATCTCGCAACTACTATTAACTTCCGAGAGCACTGGCTATCTTCACTTTGCCATACTCTATGCAAACAGCCAGATATCAACTCTAAACTGTTCCATTGTGCCCAGTATGCCTTCACGATGGGACTTTCCGCTGCCATTTGTTCCTTACTTGGTCGTCTATTCATTTCCAATCTGTGCATTAATAATTCCAAGTCCGGATCTTCTTGCTGACATTTCCTTAAGTGACTTGCCTCCCACTCTTCTGCTGGTGAAACCGTCATTAGCCGGACGTCTATCATGTCTTCCTTACTCTCGGCTTTTGAGCAATGCATACATTCCAAACTACATGCTCGACGGGACATAGCGTCAGCATTTCCATGCGTATTACCCTTGCGGTGCTCGATGGTGAAGTCATAACTTTGCAGCCTCTCAATCCACCGTGCCAACTGCCCTTCGGGATTCTTGAACTGTAGTAGCCACTTCCGCGCTGTATGATCCATTCTAACTCGGAAGTGTTGACCATACAGATATTTGTGCAAGTGTTTAAAGCAATCCACCAACGCTAATAGTTTTCTCCGAGTTACACAGTAGTTCCGCTCTGGTTTCCCAATAGACCGGCCCATCAATCACTTGCGAAAGTACACCTTCTATGCCATAACCACCAGCATCTATGTCCAGAACAAATGTTGCACCTGGAACCGGGTACGCTAGCATAGGTGCAGTGCATAGCCGTTCTTTTAAAGCTTGGAAAGCCTCTTCTTGTTCATTTTTCCATTCGAAATATCTATTTTTCCTTGTGATCTCATGGAGACGAAATTCGGAACAAAGCGGCGATAGTAAGTACACAGCCCAAGGAAACTCCTTAATTCATGCAAATTTCTGGGTCTCGGCCAATCCTTCACTGCTTCTATTTTTTCCTTCGCAGTACAAACGCCTTTCGTGGTTACTTGATGACCTAAGTGATTCACCTCCTTCTTGAATAAAGAGCACTTCTTAGGACTTAGTTTAAGACCAGCCCCAGCTATTCTCTGGAAAACTTCTTCCAAATTACTCAGATGTTCGTCGAAGGTCTTTCCCAATACAATGATGTCGTCCAGATACACCAAACAAGTCTTCCAGTGTAGTCCTTTAAGCACATGGTCCATTAATCTTTCAAAAGTGGCAGGAGCGTTGCATAAACCAAGTGGCATTACCGTAAATTGCCATAGACCGTTGTCAGCACCAAACGCTGTCTTTTCTTTATCTTCTTCACTCACTTCTACTTGCCAATACCCGCTCTTAAGGTCAAGTGTTGAGAACCATTCCGTGCCAGTTAACGAGTCTAGTGTATCATCGATCCTGGGCAAAGGATAGCTGTCTTTCTTTGTGACATCGTTTATTCTCCGATAGTCCACGCAGAACCGCAACTGGCCATCTTTCTTCTTCACGAGTACTACCGGAGTGCTCCATGGACTTGCCGATGGTTCGATAACATCGCTTTCGCTCATTTCCCTAATTATTTGGCCAACAGTGTCACGTTTGGCTAGTGGAACGCTTCGAGGAGCTTGACGAATTGGTCTTGCGTCACCAGTATCTATGCAATGTTTCACTACGTTGGGCCTGCCTGGTTTGTTGCCATCCTTGTCGAATATGTTGCAGTATTTAGGGATCATCTGGCTGGCCTTGTGCTTGTACTTGTCTTCCAACCCTTGCGTCCATGCACGTATATCTTCTTCCATGTCCTTGCTGCCAATAGAGTCGATTCCAGATAAATCATTGCAGTTAATGATGGCTTCTACCTCTTGACATTGCCCTAATACAGTTCCTCTAGGAATTTTTATTGATGATCTGAAGTCATTTAATACTCTCACTGGGATGCGTCCATTCTTTCGTGTCTTAGCCAGGGTTTTTCCAATAAGTAAGTCCTGTGTAGAAATTTGTGCGGCTTCGACAACCCACAATTTGTTTGTCCCACAATCTCCATTAATTTCCGCCCAAACAACTGCTTCTGACTTTGGTGGAATCAGTTCACTGCCTTCTAAGACCACTTGTTTGCTGCTGTATGTGAAATCATAGCCAATATTTAGTTACCTCCATGCTCTTATACTCCTTAATTTTGTTATTCAAGTCGATTTTGATACCTTCATTCATCAAGAAGTCCACTCCTATGATTACCTCGTCCACAATCTGCGCGACTATAAAACTGTGTAACACCGTCACATTCCCAATTGTTACCTCACATGTTACTTCTCCCACTACTTTGGTATCCTCACCAGTTGCCGTTTTCAAAATTTTGCTCCAGGTAATAGTCTCACTTCTTTAGCGATCAGGTCATTTCGAATGATGGAGTGTGATGCGCCCGTATCCACTGTTAATATTCGCGCTCGTCCATCCACATATCCACCAATAGTAATGTTGCTCGTTTTTCTGCCAATTTGCGAGACGGAGATTATGGGGCATTCAATTGCAGGAACCAGCATACGCCCCTTTAGACTGGCTCGTTTTAGTTTAACGACTGAGAAGTTGATGGTTTATCCTCCTCAGCCTTCCGTTTGCGCTGTCCTTCCTGTATGCTGCGACCCGTTTTGCATTCGCGTGCGAAGTGACCAGGCTTCCCACATTTAAAGCATTTTCCAGCCTGATTTTTGCTACCAGAACGATTCATTCCTTCTAACGACTTCAGACTTCTCGATATTTCGGTCATCACATCTGTTGTTTCAACCTCCACTTTATTGACTTTGTATGCTGGTCTGCTTATGAGTGCCGCCGTTTCACGTTTTTGAGCAAACGCCACTGTTTCAGCGAATGATAACTTTGGATTCGCATATGTCTCTCGCTTGGTGTAAACGTCTTTTATGCCGCTGATGAATTTTTGTATTTTCACCCTTTCGAGATGCTCACCCGATGCGTCTCCGATGGCTAAATGAGCCGATCTCTCAATTTCCGAAGCATATTCCTGTAGAGATTCGTTGGGTTTTTTTCGCGCTTTTCTAACTCTATCTGGTAAATTTGTCTTCTGTGTTCGCTACCATAGCGTCCTTACAGGGCTCGCATCAATCCGTCGTAATCATTTCTCTCATAATCAGGTATAGTTTGCAAAAGTTCTGCCGCAGGTCCTTCCAACGCAACGAATAGTGCAGCAGATTTTTCCACTATGCTCCAGTTATTTGTTTCAGCCGTCTTCTCAAACTGGAGCTTGAAGACTTGGGATGGAATTTTACCGTCAAAAGATGGTGTTTTTACCTTGGGAGCGTTCACTGAAGTGGTTGGACGATTTAACTGCAACTCCCGGAAACGACCTTCCAATGTGTTGACTTTGGCTTCAATTAACTCTTCCATTTTTTCTTTCTGACCTTCCAATTTGTTCACTTTGGTCTCAATTAGCTCCTCTATTTTGTCTTGTCGCTCCTCGATTTGATCCTGTCTTTCCTTAAGTTCCGCATTGTCTCTCACCAGATTTTGCTGTATTTGTGCGATTGTTCCTTCTAATCCATCAAATTTTTGTGATATCTTGTCATCCTGAACATCCAACTTATGTGACATGTTGTCATTGATTTGTGACATGTTGTCATTGATTTGTGACATGTTGGCACTGATTTGTGAAATTGCAGTCAACACCATGTTCATGTCCATACCGGTAGATGAGCCAGGGGCATTTTCTTAAATCTTACTTAATGGCTGCTCCAACTCCTTCGCAGAGTCAATAGCCTCTTCCTTGTCAATATCCTCTTCATCCTCGGCGGAATTCGTATTGGTTCAAGTCGATACCTTCGACTTCCATTGCTTCTCGCATTCTCGATTGCAGCTCTGCCTTATTTCCTGTTGTAGACAATCCTCGCTTTGCCAACTCCTTCTTGAGAGGAGGTATCGTCAAATCCTGAATCTTCACCATTTTCCAATTATTATTTTTATGGATTTATTTAACAATCCCACTTCTGACACCGATTGTTACGATCTTGCTGAACCAACCTCGATGATTTCCCCAATCCTTCGGGTACGATCTCTGGATTGTTAAATAAAATCGCCAACTTAATTTGCAGTTTCTTTGTTTATAAAGAATTTAATTAATTTCCTTTTGATTACTCAGTAATTCACAATTCAATTACAATTTACGTTCCTATTTACAATCACTTGTATATAACTTTCACAATGTACTGTTTTTATTACTTTACTGTAATGTAATCTCCAACGCGTTTACTTCACGACTGATTACTTTTGCAGTCGTGTGTCGCCCTTATATACATTTTTGCTGCTTGACAACGAAACCCTGGAATAATCGCGTCGTTACGATTTTCGTCTCGTTTACGATAATCGTCTCGTTACTATAATCGTCTCGTTTAGGATAATCGTCTCCTTTACGCTCTAGAACATGCCGGTTGTCGGCTCCTCTCTTTCATCTGTTATTCGCTTCGCATTTTCGCCACAATATGATACGAAACTCTTTATCTCGGGAGAGCGTCGAAAAATGTGCATTTTTATAACATTTGCCGACGATGCCACTAGGGGTAAATTATAGTTGGGTGTAATTGTATCAAAAATTGGAGAATACTGTCCACGCTCTTAACCCGTCATTGAATTTAGTTAGCATACTCTTAAAATCCAATATTAAGAAAGTTACTGGGCATTTGAACGCGCTAGCTAATTTATAAATTAATACAAATACTTATTTAGTATTAATGTTACGTATCCACATGGAATTACGTGAATAAAATACTATAAGTTTCGCAAATAATGTTGATGATATTACTTTTGTTTTAACTTGGAATAATTTATATAAATTCTAAAAAACGCACTAATTTTTAAATAATTTGTTGGTGGATTGTATACGGTAGCTCGCTTTTTCCACTCACAGCTGTTTGATGGGCCTTGAACTTATAGTTTGAGCTGGCAACAAAACACAATCGAGGAACAAAGATAACAGATAAATGAGTAAGTTTCGTATCATATTATCTTTGGACAAAGATGACTAGATACGAAACTCTTTATTTCGTGAGAGCGCTCTGAAAATCCACATTTTTTATAACATTTTCAAACCGTGCCACTGCGATGAAAAAGTTTAACTTTGCGATTTCTGCAAATTTTTTGGGCATTTTTTGATAATAAAAAATTGCAAAAACGAATATTTCTGCACCTTTACAGCTGTGCTTGGAAAATATTTGACTTCAATGAATACAAACAACATTTGTTCTTAATTTTAACATACACGACTCCCACGACAGCCGGTTCTACGCACCGGAGTTGACCCGGATTTTATCCGGCCAAGGGCTGTCACCCTTTCGGCGACCTAACCCCGTTTAGGTCATCAGGTAATTTTAGCTTTAGTACATCAACGGAGCAACATCTCGCAGCAGGCCTGCTCCAAATCCTTCTCATCAGGGCTGGTGTAGAAACCAATCCTGGTCCGAGGGATTATTTCTGCTGCGTGTGCCATAGACGACTCCACCATTCCTCCACCTCGGTTAGATGCAATCAGTGCAATGGATGGAGTCATCTTAAGACCTGCTCAGGCCTTAAGACACATAGGGAGTGGACCACGAGTTACGTGGCCCCATGCTGCCAGCGCCCAGCTGCGCCTCTGGCCCATACGGCAGTGCCTTCTGCACACTTACCCACTTTGGGTAACTCCCCCCAGGCCTCCACGGCCCATCGGAGCTCCCCGCAGCATGACTCCCAATCATCTTCCCCCAACCCTCCCCCACCCCCATCCAGCTCCACATCCCGTGCGGGGGCTAATCAGCAGCTCTTAGTACCCCGCACAGTCTGCTCCGTGTGTCAGACCATAGTACGGCGGAACGTGACATCAGTCAAATGCAATTCTTGCACTGGCTGGTGCCACTTTCGGTCGTGCTCTGGCCTGCGCACCACTCGTGAGTGGAGTAGTGCTTTCGTTGCCCCATGCTGTAGGAGTCTGCCCCCGCCTGCAAACACTACGCAGCCGCCAACTACCACCAATGTGCGGCAACTACCACAGCGGGTTACACAGCTGCAACAGACAAGATCTACGCACAACTCCCTCACCCCCGTGTTACGAACGTTCCCCCGAGACACTTTAGACTAATACAATTTAACTGCAACGGACTCCAAGGAAAGATCGACGAGATAGTTGACTTCATGAGCCGGGAACGCCTGCCAATAGCCGCGATCCAGGAAACCAAATTAAGCGCCCGCTCAGATCTTCTGAGCCGGGCTGGCTATAACATCATAAGGAAAGATCGCGAACGAGATCATGGTGGAGGCTTGGCCTTCATTTTACATAACACCGTGCAGTATCGTCTTATCGACGGCGACATCGACCGCAGGGATACTACCCTAGAATGTCAGGGCATAGCTATCCGGTCAGGCGATGTCGAGCTCGAAATATTCAATATATACATTCCTCCCGTTACAAGTTGCCCGGTTGGATACCGTCCTGATAAAGGTGCGCTACTCAGAGGCGAAAACCGCTTGGTTTTGGGCGACTTTAACGCGCACCACGATCTTTGGCATTCCTGCCTGTCAAATGATCGTCGAGGAATGGAGCTGGCGGAACAGATAGACGATTCGACATTCTGCATAATGAATGACGAAGCCCCCACCAGGATTGTGGGCAACTGCCATAGCTCGCCTGACATTACAATAGCTAGCGCTGGTCTGATAAATTGCATAGATTGGCGACCTATGCTCACGCTCGCATCAGACCATTTGCCCATAGTCATCTCGATTGACAGGCCTCCCGACTTCGTTTCCGTGGACCACCGGACATTTGTTAACTTTAACAAAGCTAACTGGACCGGCTTCACGGAATTTACTGAGAACGCCTTCAGTGCTCTCCCCACTCCCACCAACGTCCTCCCTGCAGAAAAGCTTTTCCGCAAAATTGTCGTGTCTGCTGCCGCCCGCTTCATACCTGCAGGTCGAATCGCGGAAATCCGCCCCAATTTTCCCACCGAAGCGGCGGTTTTGGCGACAAGGCGCGACACGTTACGCCTGGCCGATCCCGGCGATCCCCGCATCAGGGAACTCAACGCCGAGATTCGGAACAAGGTAAATCTCCATAAGCGGAACAAGTGGGAGGAGCACTTAAGATCCTGCAATCTCTCCTCTGGGGTGACCAAGCTCTGGGCCACCGTCAAATCGTTGTCAAATCCGACGAGACGTGATGATCGGGTGGAAATTTCATTCGGTGATCACGCCTCGTCGGACCCGAAGAGGTGCGCGAGCTATTTTAGCCGGCTTTTTACACTGCACCCTTCGGTCGACAAAACGAAACGACGAATAACCCGCCGTCTGCGCAAACTGCCGAACACCAGCGCGACACTTGATTTCTCCAGGGAAGAGGTTCAGGGGGTTATCGGGAAGGCGAAAGCCTCCAAATCCATCGGCCCCGACGGAATAAGCATGCTGATGCTAAAACATTTGGGTCCAGCGGGAGCAGAATATCTCACCAAGCTTCTCAATCTGTCCCTGACCACCCTAACTATACCCGACGTGTGGAAACTGGGTAGAGTGGTCCCGCTACTAAAGCCGGGGAAACCCGCAAATAAAGGAGAGTCATATCGTCCGATATCCCTCCTTTCCCCAGTAGCGAAGACAATTGAGGCCTTGCTGCTCCCGTCCCTCACACACCACCTGAGCCCAGCTACACATCAGCATGGCTTCCGAAAAGTGCACAGCACCACAACTGCACTTAACGCCATAAACACCCAGATAATTCATGGCCTCAACCAAAATCGACCCTGTGCGCGAACTGTCCTAGTAGCACTGGACCTGTCGAATGCCTTCGACACAGTGAATCATTCAATGCTACTATCGGACATTGAGGATTCCTCATTACCGCCTAGGTTGAAGAGGTGGACCATGAATTACCTGAGTGGTCGACGATCATCGGTTGAGTTTCGAGGTCAAACATCTAAGCTACGGAAAATTAAACAAGGGGTCCCGCAGGGTGGTGTCCTCTCCCCAATGCTGTTTAATTTTTACATCTCGAGACTTCCTCCACCACCTGAGGGCGTCTCGCTGATCTCATACGCCGATGACTGTTCGATTTTGGCGTCTGGCCAGGATATTGATAACCTCTGTTCTTCAGTAAACAACTACCTCGCCGACCTTTCCAACTTCTTCGCTGCACGACATCTACATCTACAGCCTGCGTAATCCTCTGCCACCCTTTTCACCAGCTGGACGAAGGAGTACCGGCTAGAACTCGATGTGAAGGTCGATGGTGTAAAAATTCCGACCACAAATAACCCAGAGTTACTGGGAGTAACATTCGATAGCCTGCACTCCTTCACTCCGCATACGACTGCAATTGCCACCAAAGTACAAAGCCGCAACAAAATCCTCAAATCGCTAGCCGGTAGCACCTGGGGGAAAGACAAAGAAACGTTGTTGGCGACGTACAAGGCAATTGGCCGGCCGGTCGTAAACTATGCTGCGCCGATTTGGACGCCGGGGACTAGCACGACGCAGCTGAAGAAGCTACAGACCTGCCAGAACACCGCCCTTCGGACCGCGACGGGAAACCTCCTGATGGCGCCGGAGCACCACCTACACAGTGAAGCATCTATGCTCCCAGTTAAGGAGCATAATGTTATGCTGTGTAAGCAGTACCTGCTGGGATGCTACCGCATGGATCATCCCAACAGGCACCTACTGGAAACTGAACCACCACCTAGGCACATCAGAAAGGGAGTACTTGACTACCGCGACGACATACAGCAATACAGACAAGACCCGCTGGACAGGACGGCGTACAGACAGGCCATCAACACCATTCACCGAGAGTCCGTTAACACCTTCTTGAACTCTCTTCCAGTGAATGGTGTTCTCGGAGTCAAACCACCACCCATTGCAGAACAAGAGCTCGAGTTGCCTCGTGAGACCCGCGTAACCTTGGCACAATTAAGATCTGGATACTGCAGTAGGCTAAACTCCTACCTATCCAGACTCGACCCTGACATACCTAACACATGTCCCGCATGCAAAGAATCCCCGCACGACACTAACCACCTCTTTGCATGCCCACTTAACCCGACTCATCTAACACCCCTCTCCCTTTGGTCCGACCCCGTCGAAACAGCACGTTTCCTGGGCCTCCCGTTAGATGACCTCGATGACTAAAGCTGAACTTGCCTGACCCTAAACGGGACTAGGCTTGCCGCTACAACAACAACAACAACAACAACAACAATTTTAACATACAAATTTATCGTGCTCAATGAAAATTTATTAATAACCTAATAAGGTTTTCTGATGAAAAATGGTGCGTTTCATTATTGACGAAGTGGTACTGCGGCTTGTTTAACATCAGCTGTTCAAAATTCCTTCATTTGGCTTTGTTACCAGCACAAAGAAAATAATCGAGGAAGGCAATTTATTTACATTTTAGAGAGTTTCGTATCTAGTCAACTTTGCTTTGGATGCTAGCTTTCCACCAGAGTTCTTGGCACGGTAGGTTTTTTTTAATTTAAGTATGAACTAAATACACGAAAAATTGTAACAATGCAGGTTTTATGAGTATGATTTGTATGAGTGATAGACAATATTTGATATAGTTGTTTTTTCAACGTTGCATAAACGACTAAGGCTATTCTTACGGAAAGATTTATGAAAAACTTAATTTTGAGGAATACTCAAGGCTTTATATTTTTATGCCAAAGAAATTGTTCTGTTAAATTTAAAGTGTTAATGAGATGAAACTTTTCAACTCTAGTGTCTTTAAAAAAAAATTTAGTGGCTTTTGGCTTGGTGTGTTGCGTGTAACGTTCAAGGTTTTTCTTTTTATCGGGCTATGCGCAAGTTTATCAGCTTTTTCATATCTTATTAGTATTCGTTTTTCAGTATTACTGGTCAATAGTATTTCGTTTGTTTTATATTTCTTATCCGGAAGAAATCTCGTTCTTTCAATTCCAACGTGCGTGTAATATAAATATATAGATTTGTTGTGCGTGTGTGTCAATTTTTTTTTGTATGCTTGAAATAAGTAATTAAATGAGCATGATTTATATGTATATATTCAGCCCCAACTGAATTCGAATTAAGTTTTATGTTCAATTTAAACTTCATGAATGTTCAGAAAGATTTGGAGGGAGCGGCGGGGGTGTTAAGTGGTCAAACAGGAACAATTAAATTGATTTTTAAAATTAATTGTGACTAATATATTAAGGGGATTCTCTGTGTCTAGGAAATGCATGCTATGCAAATATTTCCTATGGAATTGTGCTAGAGATCGAAACAATAACAACACGGCACAGGGTTGCTCTTCTGCATGCAATTTGTGGCAAATAAATATACATAGGTTTGGATATAGAATATTTTGGGAAAATTTTAGTTTTCAGTCGCAGGCTTTCGGAAATAAATTGGGTATGGGGGGAAAGAGGAAGATCCCCAGATTCTAAAACTAACTTTCTTTTTTCTAGGAAACATAGTTTTTGAGTAATTTAATTTTAAAGTTTGCAAAATTTAATATACAATGACATCAAAATTGATGTTGCCGGATTGCTAAAATAGCAAATTAAAAATACTGTGCAAAGGGGAAGTCGATGTTGGTTCGGCCGTAGGCCGCCAATTTACAAAAGTATTTCACTTAAAAATACTGTGAAAGGCGAAGCCGGTGTTTGTTCGGCCCAGGGTTATTTTTTTTAAAGCGCGGCGAATCAACACCGGCTTCGCCTTGCACAGTATTTTTAAGTGAAATGGTTTTGTAAATTGGCGGCCTACGGCCGCGCTTTAGAAAAATAACCCTAGGTCGCATCAAAATCGGCACCGCCTTACAGAGTATGTCGAAGTGGAACACTTCGATATGATGATAACCTTCTTTAATAATAAAAAAGTAAATAGTGTTTTATAAGTACATATGTTTAATTGCCTCGATAAATTTCACAAAACTGCGAAATTCGCGGAGTTTTTGTAATTGTCTTGGCTGAGCTTTAGTTTTCAGTCGCACTTCATATTATAAGCAAATAAAAAGCAATTTCGTCATGAAACTTTGTAGGAATGATCAGAAGGATGTCTTTTTCCAATATTTTAAGAAATAAAATTTAAAAATCTAGTTCACAAGTTATTTGTTGTTAACAATTGCCAATCTTTTCGTATCATTTCCTTATGAAATTTTCACTTTTTTTCAACTTTCTTTTAACCAACGCGTATATTACTTCCACTTGATAAATTATTTTCACTTATTTTGTTTAGGAAAAAAGAAATAAAATAACCCAACACCGTTTTCATCTTGAACAGTATTCTTAAGTGAAACACCTTTATAAATTGGCGGCCTTCGGCCGCGCTTGGAAAAATAACCCTCCACCGGACCGACACCGACTTCGCTTTGAACAGTATTTCCATTAAAATTAAGTTAATAACAAATGTCCTCCAAATTTTTTCCATAAAATTTTATTAATTTTTTTCTGTGGTCATGCAACTCTGCATCGTACAATATTTTCATATTAATGCAGTATGGCAATACCCATTGACTGTCAGTGTGAAACATTACAATTGCAATTCATCAAAGAAAAGTTATGCATAAGTAAAATTGGTTTTATTAATTTAATTAAATAATATAGAAATCGAATAATCTGTGAAATAGTGAATAAAAACCTCAAAGAAACTTTCTTACACCATATATAAAACATTTGTGCGCGTGTTATATGAAAAATTTGCAATACAATAGTAAATTTTTTAACAACAAATTATGCGCAATTATATAAAAATATTATGAAAACTAAAACCAATTCGCATAAATAACATCTATAGTAACCACATTTGAAAGTTTCATAAATATAAGTAAAGTATTTTGGCTAATATAAGCATTGGAACCGGAGAGGAAACCTCAGCCAAACGTTATTAAAATGAACAAAAAAGCATATCAATAGATTCGTTTTGATGCGAACATTAATTATAGAAAGGGGGAAGACAAATTTTCCAAACACTTTTTTAGTTATTAACAAAATAAGTAACGAAATGACATAGTGAACATTTTTCCCTATAAATTTGTGCAAATTGTTGTTGCAGAAGGCTTTCATGCGAAGAAGCAGCTAACTTCGCTTTTGAGTTGAAGAGTTGCCATGCAAATGAGTTAATGGTAATTACGTGAGACTTTCGCTCAAAGTGAACCAAACTGATGGGTCTTTTTTTTCGTAATAGGTGTTTGAAGATGTTATTTCCATTAAAAGTAGCGGAAAGCGGAATTTTGCCTAAGCTTTTCATTATTAATGTTTAAAATAGCAATAAATATTAAAAAAAGGGGTTGGGCTCAAATAATTTGTAAGGCGGAGGCGGTGTTGGTTCGGTCCAGGGTTATTTTTTTTAATTAAAAATTTAATTTCTCACATAGAAAACTGGGTAATTGTCTAGAATAGCTTTTGTTAAAACGTCGTTAAAATTGGTAAAAAAGCACACCAGTAGATTCGTTTTCAATTGAACTTTAATTAAAATCGGGGGATGTACAATTTTCCACACACTTGACAGAAAAATAACCCTAGGTCGAATCAAAATCGGCACCGCCTTACAGAGTATGTCGAAGTGGAACACTTCGATATGATGATAACCTTCTTTAATAATAATAAAGTAAAGAGTGTTTTATAAGTACATATGTTTAATTGCCTCGATAAATTTCACAAAACTGCGAAATTCGCGGAGTTTTTGTAATTGTCTTGGCTGAGCTTTAGTTTTCAGTCGCACTTCATATTATAAGCAAATAAAAAGCAATTTCGTCATGAAACTTTGTAGGAATGATCAGAAGGATGTCTTTTTCCAATATTTTAAGAAATAAAATTTAAAAATATAGTTCACAAGTTATTTGTTGTTATTAATTGCGAATCTTTTCGTATCATTTCCTTATGAAATTTTCACTTTTTTTTCAACTTTCTGTTAACCAACGCGTATATTACTTCCACTTGATAAATTATTTTCACTTATTTTGTTTAGATTAATAAGAAATGCGACTTAAATCAACATTAACAAATTATATTATAATCAAAACAGATGCACACTAAAAAATGGTTGCAGTCTAATCATGAAGTTGTTGCCGTACTTATAAATTTCGCAGAGTTTTGTGATATTGATGGAGGCAATTGAACATATGTACTTATAAAACATTCTTTACTTTTATTTTATTATTAAAGAAGGTTATCATCATACCGAAGTGTTTCACTTCAACATACTCTGTAAGGCGAAGCCGATTTTGATACGACCTAGGGTTATTTTTCTAAAGCGCGGCCATAGGCCGCCCATTTACAAGAGTATTTCACTTAAAAATACTGTGCAAGGCCAAGCCGGTGTTGGTTCGGCCCAGGGTTATTTTTTAAAGCGCATTTCTTATTAATTTAAACAAAATAAGTGAAAGTAATTTATCAAGTGGAAGTAATATATGCGTTTGTTAAAAGAAAGTTGAAAAAAGTGAAATTTTCATAAGGAAATGATACGAAAAGATTGGCAATTGTTAACAACAAGTAACTTGTGAACTATATTTTTAAATTTTATTTCTTAAAATATTGGAAAAAGATATCCTTCTGTTCATTCCTACAAAGTTTCATGACGAAATTGCTTTTTCTTTTTTGCTTATAATATGAAGTGCGACTGAAAACTAAAGCTCAGCCAATATTTTTCCTATCGTATATTTTTTTTAATGAGTTTTTTTGGTTGTGCCATTGCACGGATAGGAAAACTTTGCTATCCTTTCACCGTAGCATGTATTTGCTAACCACAGAGAACACCCCTACTGCTTAACATGCCCACACACATTTGCAAATAAAGATGTTAAGGATAATAATTACAGTTTTCGGTAATTGTCTAGAATAGCTACTTTTGTTAAAACGTTAGGGAAACAATTCCTTTACGGTCCCAAAATTGGGCAAAAACTAATGATAGGGGTGGTTAGGGGTCCCTCCCCCCATTCTAAAACTGAAAATCAAACCACTTAGAAACCCTTAGTTTTCGAGATATTTAAAGTTAAAGTTGCAAAAAATATAAATTTTTTCCTTAGTTTTTGCTTATCAAAGCAACTACCATAAATTTTGGTGATGCCACCTGTAAAAAAAAGTTCCTAAAAAAATAATAAAAACACAAATTTTACAGTATTCAGTAAAACACATATATAAATTAGCGGCCTTCGGCCGCACTATATTGGCGGCCTTCGGCCGCACTTGGGGAAAATAACCCAACACCGTTTTCATCTTGAACAGTATTCTTAAGTGAAACACCTTTATAAATTGGCGGCCTTCGGCCACGCTTGGAAAAATAACCCTCCACCGGACCGACACCGACTTCGCTTTGAACAGTATTTCCATTAAAATTAAGTTAATAACAAATGTCCTCCAAATTTTTTCCATAAAATTTTATTAATTTTTTTCTGTGGTCATGCAACTCTGCATCGTACAATATTTTCATATTAATGCAGTATGGCAATACCCATTTACTGTCAGTGTGAAACATTACAATTGCAATTCATCAAAGAAAAGTTATGCATAAGTAAAATTGGTTTTATTAATTTAATTAAATAATATAGAAATCGAATAATCTGTGAAATAGTGAATAAAAACCTCAAAGAAACTTTCTTACACCATATATAAAACATTTGTGCGCGTGTTATATGAAAAATTTGCAATACAATAGTAAATTTTTTAACAACAAATTATGCGCAATTATATAAAAATATTATGAAAACTAAAACCAATTCGCATAAATAACATCTATAGTAACCACATTTGAAAGTTTCATAAATATAAGTAAA
Source organism: Neoceratitis asiatica (assembly GCA_030068015.2). NCBI lineage: Eukaryota > Metazoa > Arthropoda > Insecta > Diptera > Tephritidae > Neoceratitis > Neoceratitis asiatica. Next base: position 565,912 of record CM061530.1, read on the forward strand.
GTATTTTGGCTAATATAAGCATTGGAACCGGAGAGGAAACCTCAGCCAAACGTTATTAAAATGAACAAAAAAGCATATCAGTAGATTCGTTTTGATGCGAACATTAATTATAGAAAGGGGGAAGACAAATTTTCCAAACACTTTTTTAGTTATTAACAAAATAAGTAACGAAATGACATAGTGAACATTTTTCCCTATAAATTTGTGCAAATTGTTGTTGCAGAAGGCTTTCATGCGAAGAAGCAGCTAACTTCGCTTTTGAGTTGAAGAGTTGCCATGCAAATGAGTTAATGGTAATTACGTGAGACTTTCGCTCAAAGTGAACCAAACTGATGGGTCTTTTTTTTCGTAATAGGTGTTTGAAGATGTTATTTCCATTAAAAGTAGCGGAAAGCGGAATTTTGCCTAAGCTTTTCATTATTAATATTTAAAATAGCAATAAATATTAAAAAAAGGGGTTGGGCTCAAATAATTTGTAAGGCGGAGGCGGTGTTGGTTCGGTCCAGGGTTATTTTTTTTAATTAAAAATTTAATTTCTCACATAGAAAACTGGGTAATTGTCTAGAATAGCTACTTTTGTTAAAACGTCGTTAAAATTGGTAAAAAAGCACACCAGTAGATTCGTTTTCAATTGAACTTTAATTAAAATCGGGGGATGTACAATTTTCCACACACTTTTTTAGTTATTAACAAAATGAGTAGCATTATTATGCTTATTAGTTGTACTCATAATATGTGTTATTTTGTCAATAACTTAGTGAAATACACACAAAAGAACATGTAAATCGATGCATCGAGGAATAGTCTAATTATAGTCGGTAGGAGTAAAATTTTCCACCAATATTTTTAGTTATTAACAAAAATGTAAGGAAATGTTGTTGTTGTTGTTGTAGCGGCAAGCCCAGTCCCGTTTAGGGTCAGGCAAGTTTAGCTTTAGTCATCGAGGTCATCTAACGGGAGGCCCAGGAAACGTGCTATTTCGACGGGGTCGGACCAAAGGGAGAGGGGTGTTAGATGAGTCGGGTTAAGTGGGCATGCAAAGAGGTGGTTAGTGTCGTGCGGGGATTCTTTGCATGCGGGACATGTGTTAGGTATGTCAGGGTCGAGTCTGGATAGGTAGGAGTTTAGCCTACTGCAGTATCCAGATCTTAATTGTGCCAAGGTTACGCGGGTCTCACGAGGCAACTCGAGCTCTTGTTCTGCAATGGGTGGTGGTTTGACTCCGAGAACACCATTCACTGGAAGAGAGTTCAAGAAGGTGTTAACGGACTCTCGGTGAATGGTGTTGATGGCCTGTCTGTACGCCGTCCTGTCCAGCGGGTCTTGTCTGTATTGCTGTATGTCGTCGCGGTAGTCAAGTACTCCCTTTCTGATGTGCCTAGGTGGTGGTTCAGTTTCCAGTAGGTGCCTGTTGGGATGATCCATGCGGTAGCATCCCAGCAGGTACTGCTTACACAGCATAACATTATGCTCCTTAACTGGGAGCATAGATGCTTCACTGTGTAGGTGGTGCTCCGGCGCCATCAGGAGGTTTCCCGTCGCGGTCCGAAGGGCGGTCTTCTGGCAGGTCTGCAGCTTCTTCAGCTGCTTCGTGCTAGTCCCCGGCGTCCAAATCGGCGCAGCATAGTTTACGACCGGCCGGCCAATTGCCTTGTACGTCGCCAGCAACGTTTCTTTGTCTTTCCCCCAGGTGCTACCGGCTAGCGATTTGAGGATTTTGTTGCGGCTTTGTACTTTGGTGGCAATTGCAGTCGTATGCGGAGTGAAGGAGTGCAGGCTATCGAATGTTACTCCCAGTAACTTTGGGTTATTTGTGGTCGGAATTTTTACACCATCGACCTTCACATCGAGTTCTAGCCGGTACTCCTTCGTCCAGCTGGTGAAAAGGGTGGCAGAGGATTACGCAGGCTGTAGATGTAGATGTCGTGCAGCGAAGAAGTTGGAAAGGTCGGCGAGGTAGTTGTTTACTGAAGAACAAAGGCTATCAATATCCTGGCCAGACGCCAAAATCAAACAGTCATCGGCGTATGAGATCAGGGAGACGCCCTCAGGTGGTGGAGGAAGCCTCGAGATGAAAAAATTAAACCGCATTGAGGAGAGGACACCACCCTGCGGGACCCCTTGTTTAATTTTCCGTAGCTTAGAAGTTTGACCTCGAAACTCAACCGATGATCGTCGACCACTCAGGTAATTCATGGTCCACCTCTTCAACCTAGGCGGTAATGAGGAATCCTCAATGTCCGATAGTAGCACTGAATGATTCACTGTGTCGAAAGCATTCGACAGGTCCAGTGCTATTAGGACAGTTCGCGCACAGGGTCGATTTTGGTTGAGGCCATGAATTATCTGGGTGTTTATGGTGTTAAGTGCAGTTTTGGTGCTGTGCACTTTTCGGAAGCCATGCTGATGTGTAGCTGGGCTCAGGTGGTGTGTGAGGGACGGGAGCAGCAAGGCCTCAATTGTCTTCGCTACTGGGGAAAGGAGGGATATCGGACGATATGACTCCTTTATTTGCGGGTTTCCCCGGCTTTAGTAGCGGGACCACTCTACCCAGTTTCCACACGTCGGGTATAGTTAGGGTGGTCAGGGACAGATTGAGAAGCTTGGTGAGATATTCTGCTCCCGCTGGGCCCAAATGTTTTAGCATCAGCATGCTTATTCCGTCGGGGCCGATGGATTTGGAGGCTTTCGCCTTCCCGATAACCCCCTGAACCTCTTCCCTGGAGAAATCAAGTGTCGCGCTGGTGTTCGGCAGTTTGCGCAGACGGCGGGTTATTCGTCGTTTCGTTTTGTCGACCGAAGGGTGCAGTGTAAAAAGCCGGCTAAAATAGCTCCCGCACCTCTTCGGGTCCGACGAGGCGTGATCACCGAATGAAATTTCCACCCGATCATCACGTCTCGTCGGATTTGACAACGATTTGACGGTAGCCCAGAGCTTGGTCACGCCATAGGAGAGATTGCAGGATCTTAAGTGCTCCTCCCACTTGTTCCGCTTATGGATATCTACCTTGTTCCGAATCTCGGCGTTGAGTTCCCTGATACGGGGATCGCCGGGATCGGCCAGGCGTAACGTGTCGCGCCTTGTCGCTAAAACCGCCGCTTCGGTGGGGAAATTAGGGCGGATTTCCGCGATTCGACCTGCAGGTATCAAGCGGGCGGCAGCAGACACGAAAACTTTGCGGAATGTCTTTTCTGCAGGGAGGACGTTGCTGGGAGTGGGGAGAGCACTGAAGGCGTTCTCAGTAAATTCCGTGAAGTCGGGCCAGTTAGCTTTGTTAAAGTTAACAAATGTCCGGTGGTCCACGGAAACGAAGTCGGGAGGCCTGTCAATCGAGATGACTATGGGCAAATGGTCTGATGCGAGCGTAAGCATAGGTCGCCAATCTGTGCAATTTATCAGACCAGCGCTAGCTATTGTAATATCAGGCGAGCTATGGCAGTTGCCCACAATCCTGGTGGGGGCTTCGTCATTCATTGTGCAGAATGTCGAATCGTCTACCTGTTCTGCCAGCTCCATTCCTCGACGATCATTTGACAGGCAGGAATGCCAAAGATCGTGGTGCGCGTTAAAGTCGCCCAAAACCAAACGGTTTTCGTCTCTGAGTAGCGCACCTATATCAGGACGGTATCCAACTGGGCAACTTGTAACGGGAGGGATGGATATATTAAATATTTCGAGCTCGACACCGCCAGACCGGATAGCTATGCCCTGACATTCTAGGGTAGTATCCCTGCGGTCGATGTCGGCGTCGATAAGACGATACTGCACGGTGTTATGTAAAATGAAGGCCAAGCCTCCACAATGGTCTCGTTCGGGATCTTTCCTTATAATGTTGTAGCCAGCCCGGCTCAGAAGATCTGAGCGGGCGCTCAGTTTGGTCTCCTGGATCGCGGCTATTGGCAGGTGTAATATATCAAGCACTAATTATGTAATTGCTTTTGAATAAATTCTTTTCCCACACTTTTTAACAATGTAGATATATAATAATATAAACAAATAATCAAACGCAGCAATAATAATTCCACTTGAAGTGTTTATGCTGAGAATGCATTTTTACACACTTATTATATATGTATATGTGTGAGCGACCAATTGAATTCGAATGCGCTTACATATATCCATAATGCGCTTATATATCTACATATACTTAATATATAGTGTTAAATGTAATATAGTAAATAAGAATGTATATAACCAAAAAATTGTATAAAAGAAAGAATTTGAGTAAAGAAATCATCATTACGTTTTTGACATTCAAATTAAAACAATACTTTTAATATTAAATTATTATATGGCGATCCTGCCAAATTCTTGAAATTAAAAATACTGACAGCCAAAAAGCTAAATGGCGAATCCCCAATAACAAAACTGGCTAATCAGCCGAAAGTTATATGGAAGGACAGCCGAATGCTATATAAGGCAAACTCTTGAACAAAAAAAAAAAAATTCAGAGTATAAGTCGGAAAATCAAGAATAAAAATAAAAATATTAACAAAAAAGCAAGTGAGTTTATCATAATCACAGCGGAAAATAGCAGCAGCAGTTATCGCAGCAGTGAGAAAAAGTCTATTCATAATCACAGCGGAAAGTGAGTTTATCATAATCACAGCGGAAAATAGCAGCAGCAGTTATCACAGCAGTGAGAAGAAGTTTATTTAGCAACAAAAGTAAAATGCATAAATAATCAACAAGGTGACACTGTGTTCCAGTCACTGGCCAAGCAGCAAGCGAAATTATCTTCAACTGGACAATTCAAACATCTGAAAAACAACATAAAAATGTGCGCAAGGATCATAAATCTATCAGCAGCTAGAAGTCGTTATTGTGTTTGGAGTTATCTACATACATAAATACAGTTTATACTGAAGCAGTGAAACTCACTCAACCACTCATCACACTTAAAAACATTTCTTTTGTATTAAAATTGATATTTCCTCAAAATTGATATTGAAAGCCAATAGTTATTTGTAAATTTTATTAAGTGCTCTATTATCAACAAGTTGTGTTAAGCACATATATACTTACTAAACCATATATATATATATTATTATAATTAGATAAAAACTTCTGGCCAGTCTAACGGCAGCCTATTGACGAGCAAGAATTACATTCCTGCTGTTTAAACAAATAATTTTTTTTTCTCTCCGATAAAGAATACAATTGTTAACATGAACATAGATAGACAGATTAAAGAAGATAGCGCATTGCCCGATGACCTTGATTACGAGGCTATCAACAGTGCCATTGATAATTTAGATTTTGAAAACACACTCGAGGAACTTAGAAAATTAAGAAACTTAAAAGATTACAGCAAGAAAGAAAAAGAGTATTTAGTATGGTTGAAAAAATGGTGGGAGCACATAGGTATGACTAGGGAACCAACCCTTGAATACGTTAGGTATCCTACAACCTTGATGGAAGAAACTAGGAGAACCTTGATAAAATATAATCTATCGGAGCTATAGATAAAAGAATAATTACTTTTAAGCATAGGCTTGTTAATAAATAAAGAAATAAAATAAAATAAAAATAAAAATTTATAAATTTTTGCATTGAAAAAAAAAATTTTTTTTTTGCAATGGGAGGCCAAGAATCCAAATTGGAAAAGCCTAATGCTTATATAATTAATTCAATCCAAATAGTTGACCACACTGAGACACTGAATTTTATTAAAATCTTGTTAATAATATTAACAATTTGCACTTGCCTCAATTTATTACTCAAATTATATTCGTCTCACAACAAATTTTTAAAGAAAGACCGAGCTGATGGTCTAGACAAAGTCTAAACCCAAGGGAAAAATATATACCCCAATGGACAGATGGGAAACCATTCTAAATACACTGGTGGAAGAGAAGACTGGCAGAAAAATCTTATAAGTGTATTAATAAGAATACAACCATACAACGAGTAACTGTGTTAAAGCATCTCAACATAATATTACAGTCATTAAATAACATAGGAAAGACTATACAAGGGGTCTACAAAAAATTAACTGCCAATCATCAGCTAGAAGCACAACAATATTTTTCCAGTGTCAGGGACAAATTAGTATCCTCACTAGGTAGATATAACATCGAGGCATTGGTCCCAAATACATTTGAAAAGGAAATTGAAATAAATTTTTCTGTCTTATTGCCCGAGACTCAACCCAATTTAGAGGAAGCTTTAAAAATTGAAATTATTGATAAAAATTCGCAAACAGAAAGGCCATGAATTATCTGGGTGTTTATGGTGTTAAGTGCAGTTTTGGTGCTGTGCACTTTTCGGAAGCTATGCTGATGTGTAGCTGGGCTCAGGTGGTGTGTGAGGGACGGGAGCAGCAAGGCCTCAATTGTCTTCGCTACTGGGGAAAGGAGGGATATCGGACGATATGACTCCTTTATTTGCGGGTTTCCCGGCTTTAGTAGCGGGACCACTCTACCCAGTTTCCACACGTCGGGTATAGTTAGGGTGGTCAGGGACAGATTGAGAAGCTTGGTGAGATATTCTGCTCCCGCTGGGCCCAAATGTTTTAGCATCAGCATGCTTATTCCGTCGGGGCCAATGGATTTGGAGGCTTTCGCTTTCCCGATACCCCCTTAACCTCTTCCCTGGAGAAATCAAGCGTCGCGCTGGTGTTCGGCAGTTTGCGCAGACGGCGGGTTATTCGTCGTTTCGTTTTGTCGACCGAAGGGTGCAGTGTAAAAAGCCGGCTAAAATAGCTCCCGCACCTCTTCGGGTCCGACGAGGCGTGATCACCGAATGAAATTTCCACCCGATCATCACGTCTCGTCGGATTTGACAACGATTTGACGGTAGCCCAGAGCTTGGTCACCCCAGAGGAGAGATTGCAGGATCTTAAGTGCTCCTCCCACTTGTTCCGCTTATGGATATCTACCTTGTTCCGAATCTCGGCGTTGAGTTCCCTGATACGGGGATCGCCGGGATCGGCCAGGCGTAACGTGTCGCGCCTTGTCGCTAAAACCGCCGCTTCGGTGGGGAAATTAGGGCGGATTTCCGCGATTCGACCTGCAGGTATCAAGCGGGCGGCAGCAGACACGAAAACTTTGCGGAATGTCTTTTCTGCAGGGAGGACGTTGCTGGGAGTGGGCAGCACTGAAGGCGTTCTCAGTAAATTCCGTGAAGTCGGGCCAGTTAGCTTTGTTAAAGTTAACAAATGTCCGGTGGTCCACGGAAACGAAGTCGGGAGGCCTGTCAATCGAGATGACTATGGGCAAATGGTCTGATGCGAGCGTAAGCATAGGTCGCCAATCTGTGCAATTTATCAGACCAGCGCTAGCTATTGTAATATCAGGCGAGCTATGGCAGTTGCCCACAATCCTGGTGGGGGCTTCGTCATTCATTGTGCAGAATGTCGAATCGTCTATCTGTTCCGCCAGCTCCATTCCTCGACGATCATTTGACAGGCAGGAATGCCAAAGATCGTGGTGCGCGTTAAAGTCGCCCAAAACCAAACGGTTTTCGTCTCTGAGTAGCGCACCTATATCAGGACGGTATCCAACTGGGCAACTTGTAACGGGAGGGATGGATATATTAAATATTTCGAGCTCGACACCGCCAGACCGGATAGCTATGCCCTGACATTCTAGGGTAGTATCCCTGCGGTCGATGTCGGCGTCGATAAGACGATACTGCACGGTGTTATGTAAAATGAAGGCCAAGCCTCCACAATGGTCTCGTTCGGGATCTTTCCTTATAATGTTGTAGCCAGCCCGGCTCAGAAGATCTGAGCGGGCGCTCAGTTTGGTCTCCTGGATCGCGGCTATTGGCAGGTGTAATATATCAAGCACTAATTATGTAATTGCTTTTGAATAAATTCTTTTCCCACACTTTTTAACAATGTAGATATATAATAATATAAACAAATAATCAAACGCAGCAATAATAATTCCACTTGAAGTGTTTATGCTGAGAATGCATTTTTACACACTTATTATATATGTATATGTGTGAGCGACCAATTGAATTCGAATGCGCTTACATATATCCATAATGCGCTTATATATCTACATATACTTAATATATAGTGTTAAATGTAATATAGTAAATAAGAATGTATATAACCAAAAAATTGTATAAAAGAAAGAATTTGAGTAAAGAAATCATCATTACGTTTTTGACATTCAAATTAAAACAATACTTTTAATATTAAATTATTATATGGCGATCCTGCCAAATTCTTGAAATTAAAAATACTGACAGCCAAAAAGCTAAATGGCGAATCCCCAATAACAAAACTGGCTAATCAGCCGAAAGTTATATGGAAGGACAGCCGAATGCTATATAAGGCAAACTCTTGAAAAAAAAAAATTCAGAGTATAAGTCGGAAAATCAAGAATAAAAATAAAAATATTAACAAAAAAGCAAGTGAGTTTATCATAATCACAGCGGAAAATAGCAGCAGCAGTTATCACAGCAGTGAGAAAAAGTCTATTCATAATCACAGCGGAAAGTGAGTTTATCATAATCACAGCGGAAAATAGCAGCAGTAGTTATCACAGCAGTGAGAAGAAGTTTATTTAGCAACAAAAGTAAAAAGCATAAATAATCAACAAGGTGACACTGTGTTCCAGTCACTGGCCAAGCAGCAAGCGAAATTATCTTCAACTGGACAATTCAAACATCTGAAAAACAACATAAAAATGTGCGCAAGGATCATAAATCTATCAGCAGCTAGAAGTCGTTATTGTGTTTGGAGTTATCTACATACATAAATACAGTTTATACTGAAGCAGTGAAACTCACTCAACCACTCATCACACTTAAAAACATTTCTTTTGTATTAAAATTGATATTTCCTCAAAATTGATATTGAAAGCCAATAGTTATTTGTAAATTTTATTAAGTGCTCTATTATCAACAAGTTGTGTTAAGCACATATATACTTACTAAACCATATATATATATATTATTATAATTAGATAAAAACTTCTGGCCAGTCTAACGGCAGCCTATTGACGAGCAAGAATTACATTCCTGCTGTTTAAACAAATAATTTTTTTTTCTCTCCGATAAAGAATACAATTGTTAACATGAACATAGATAGACAGATTAAAGAAGATAGCGCATTGCCCGATGACCTTGATTACGAGGCTATCAACAGTGCCATTGATAATTCAGATTTTGAAAACACACTCGAGGAACTTAGAAAATTAAGAAACTTAAAAGATTACAGCAAGAAAGAAAAAGAGTATTTAGTATGGTTGAAAAAATGGTGGGAGCACATAGGTATGACTAGGGAACCAACCCTTGAATACGTTAGGTATCCTACAACCTTGATAGAAGAAACTAGGAGAACCTTGATAAAATATAATCTATCGGAGCTATAGATAAAAGAATAATTACTTTTAAGCATAGGCTTGTTAATAAATAAAGAAATAAAATAAAATAAAAATAAAAATTTATAAATTTTTGCATTGAAAAAAAAAATTTTTTTTTGCAATGGGAGGCCAAGAATCCAAATTGGAAAAGCCTAATGCTTATATAATTAATTCAATCCAAATAGTTGACCACACTGAGACACTGAATTTTATTAAAATCTTGTTAATAATATTAACAATTTGCACTTGCCTCAATTTATTACTCAAATTATATTCGTCTCACAACAAATTTTTAAAGAAAGACCGAGCTGATGGTCTAGACAAAGTCTAAACCCAAGGGAAAAATATATACCCCAATGGACAGATGGGAAACCATTCTAAATACACTGGTGGAAGAGAAGACTGGCAGAAAAATCTTATAAGTGTATTAATAAGAATACAACCATACAACGAGTAACTGTGTTAAAGCATCTCAACATAATATTACAGTCATTAAATAACATCGGAAAGACTATACAAGGGGTCTACAAAAAATTAACTGCCAATCATCAGCTAGAAGCACAACAATATTTTTCCAGTGTCAGGGACAAATTAGTATCCTCACTAGGTAGATATAACATCGAGGCATTGGTCCCAAATACATTTGAAAAGGAAATTGAAATAAATTTTTCTGTCTTATTGCCCGAGACTCAACCCAATTTAGAGGAAGCTTTAAAAATTGAAATTATTGATAAAAATTCGCAAACAGAAAGGCCATGAATTATCTGGGTGTTTATGGTGTTAAGTGCAGTTTTGGTGCTGTGCACTTTTCGGAAGCTATGCTGATGTGTAGCTGGGCTCAGGTGGTGTGTGAGGGACGGGAGCAGCAAGGCCTCAATTGTCTTCGCTACTGGGGAAAGGAGGGATATCGGACGATATGACTCCTTTATTTGCGGGTTTCCCCGGCTTTAGTAGCGGGACCACTCTACCCAGTTTCCACACGTCGGGTATAGTTAGGGTGGTCAGGGACAGATTGAGAAGCTTGGTGAGATATTCTGCTCCCGCTGGGCCCAAATGTTTTAGCATCAGCATGCTTATTCCGTCGGGGCCGATGGATTTGGAGGCTTTCGCCTTCCCGATAACCCCCTGAACCTCTTCCCTGGAGAAATCAAGCGTCGCGCTGGTGTTCGGCAGTTTGCGCAGACGGCGGGTTATTCGTCGTTTCGTTTTGTCGACCGAAGGGTGCAGTGTAAAAAGCCGGCTAAAATAGCTCCCGCACCTCTTCGGGTCCGACGAGGCGTGATCACCGAATGAAATTTCCACCCGATCATCACGTCTCGTCGGATTTGACAACGATTTGACGGTAGCCCAGAGCTTGGTCACCCCAGAGGAGAGATTGCAGGATCTTAAGTGCTCCTCCCACTTGTTCCGCTTATGGATATCTACCTTGTTCCGAATCTCGGCGTTGAGTTCCCTGATACGGGGATCGCCGGGATCGGCCAGGCGTAACGTGTCGCGCCTTGTCGCTAAAACCGCCGCTTCGGTGGGGAAATTAGGGCGGATTTCCGCGATTCGACCTGCAGGTATCAAGCGGGCGGCAGCAGACACGAAAACTTTGCGGAATGTCTTTTCTGCAGGGAGGACGTTGCTGGGAGTGGGGAGCACTGAAGGCGTTCTCAGTAAATTCCGTGAAGCCGGGCCAGTTAGCTTTGTTAAAGTTAACAAATGTCCGGTGGTCCACGGAAACGAAGTCGGGAGGCCTGTCAATCGAGATGACTATGGGCAAATGGTCTGATGCGAGCGTAAGCATAGGTCGCCAATCTGTGCAATTTATCAGACCAGCGCTAGCTATTGTAATGTCAGGCGAGCTATGGCAGTTGCCCACAATCCTGGTGGGGGCTTCGTCATTCATTGTGCAGAATGTCGAATCGTCTATCTGTTCCGCCAGCTCCATTCCTCGACGATCATTTGACAGGCAGGAATGCCAAAGATCGTGGTGCGCGTTAAAGTCGCCCAAAACCAAACGGTTTTCGTCTCTGAGTAGCGCACCTATATCAGGACGGTATCCAACTGGGCAACTTGTAACGGGAGGGATGGATATATTAAATATTTCGAGCTCGACACCGCCAGACCGGATAGCTATGCCCTGACATTCTAGGGTAGTATCCCTGCGGTCGATGTCGCCGTCGATAAGACGATACTGCACGGTGTTATGTAAAATGAAGGCCAAGCCTCCACAATGGTCTCGTTCGGGATCTTTCCTTATAATGTTGTAGCCAGCCCGGCTCAGAAGATCTGAGCGGGCGCTCAGTTTGGTCTCCTGGATCGCGGCTATTGGCAGGTGTAATATATCAAGCACTAATTATGTAATTGCTTTTGAATAAATTCTTTTCCCACACTTTTTAACAATGTAGATATATAATAATATAAACAAATAATCAAACGCAGCAATAATAATTCCACTTGAAGTGTTTATGCTGAGAATGCATTTTTACACACTTATTATATATGTATATGTGTGAGCGACCAATTGAATTCGAATGCGCTTACATATATCCATAATGCGCTTATATATCTACATATACTTAATATATAGTGTTAAATGTAATATAGTAAATAAGAATGTATATAACCAAAAAATTGTATAAAAGAAAGAATTTGAGTAAAGAAATCATCATTACGTTTTTGACATTCAAATTAAAACAATACTTTTAATATTAAATTATTATATGGCGATCCTGCCAAATTCTTGAAATTAAAAATACTGACAGCCAAAAAGCTAAATGGCGAATCCCCAATAACAAAACTGGCTAATCAGCCGAAAGTTATATGGAAGGACAGCCGAATGCTATATAAGGCAAACTCTTGAATAAAAAAAAAAAATTCAGAGTATAAGTCGGAAAATCAAGAATAAAAATAAAAATATTAACAAAAAAGCAAGTGAGTTTATCATAATCACAGCGGAAAATAGCAGCAGCAGTTATCACAGCAGTGAGAAAAAGTCTATTCATAATCACAGCGGAAAGTGAGTTTATCATAATCACAGCGGAAAATAGCAGCAGTAGTTATCACAGCAGTGAGAAGAAGTTTATTTAGCAACAAAAGTAAAAAGCATAAATAATCAACAAGGTGACACTGTGTTCCAGTCACTGGTCAAGCAGCAAGCGAAATTATCTTCAACTGGACAATTCAAACATCTGAAAAACAACATAAAAATGTGCGCAAGGATCATAAATCTATCAGCAGCTAGAAGTCGTTATTGTGTTTGGAGTTATCTACATACATAAATACAGTTTATACTGAAGCAGTGAAACTCACTCAACCACTCATCACACTTAAAAACATTTCTTTTGTATTAAAATTGATATTTCCTCAAAATTGATATTGAAAGCCAATAGTTATTTGTAAATTTTATTAAGTGCTCTATTATCAACAAGTTGTGTTAAGGACATATATACTTACTAAACCATATATATATATATTATTATAATTAGATAAAAACTTCTGGCCAGTCTAACGGCAGCCTATTGACGAGCAAGAATTACATTCCTGCTGTTTAAACAAATAATTTTTTTTTCTCTCCGATAAAGAATACAATTTTTAACATGAACATAGATAGACAGATTAAAGAAGATAGCGCATTGCCCGATGACCTTGATTACGAGGCTATCAACAGTGCCATTGATAATTTAGATTTTGAAAACACACTCGAGGAACTTAGAAAATTAAGAAACTTAAAAGATTACAGCAAGAAAGAAAAAGAGTATTTAGTATGGTTGAAAAAATGGTGGGAGCACATAGGTATGACTAGGGAACCAACCCTTGAAGACGTTAGGTATCCTACAACCTTGATAGAAGAAACTAGGAGAACTTTGATAAAATATGATCTATCGGAGCTATAGATAAAAGAATAATTACTTTTAAGCATAGGCTTGTTAATAAATAAAGAAATAAAATAAAATAAAAATAAAAATTTATAAATTTTTGCATTGAAAAAAAAAATTTTTTTTTGCAATGGGAGGCCAAGAATCCAAATTGGAAAAGCCTAATGCTTATATAATTAATTCAATCCAAATAGTTGACCACACTGAGACACTGAATTTTATTAAAATCTTGTTAATAATATTAACAATTTGCACTTGCCTCAATTTATTACTCAAATTATATTCGTCTCACAACAAATTTTTAAAGAAAGACCGAGCTGATGGTCTAGACAAAGTCTAAACCCAAGGGAAAAATATATACCCCAATGGACAGATGGGAAACCATTCTAAATACACTGGTGGAAGAGAAGACTGGCAGAAAAATCTTATAAGTGTATTAATAAGAATACAACCATACAACGAGTAACTGTGTTAAAGCATCTCAACATAATGTTACAGTCATTAAATAACATAGGAAAGACTATACAAGGGGTCTACAAAAAATTAACTGCCAATCATCAGCTAGAAGCACAACAATATTTTTCCAGTGTCAGGGACAAATTAGTATCCTCACTAGGTAGATATAACATCGAGGCATTGGTCCCAAATACATTTGAAAAGAAAATGGAAATAAATTTTTCTGTCTTATTGCCCGAGACTCAACCCAATTTAGAGGAAGCTTTAAAAATTGAAATTATTGATAAAAATTCGCAAACAGAAAGCGACAAAATGCCATTGACAAACGTAGAATTTATTAAAACTGCATCATCGATCTTACCAGATTTCGATGGAAAATCTGAAAATCTATCCAGTTTTCTGGATGCCCTTGATATCCTGGAGCAAATCAAGGATAGTCACAAAATCGTTGGAAGGAGCATACATATCTGACGGACTAACACCAGAGTTAGCAAACAAGTATGCTACACAATCAGCTGTAAAGGCTATGTGTAAAAATTGCTCCAACGATGAAGTAAAAACAATTATGCAAGCGGGAACGTTCACTTCAATGAACGAAGCGGTATCAAAATTTACCAACAGTTGCACAGAAATAACTGGCAACCCAAATTCACTCTTGCATATACGCCAACAAAATTACTGGAGTATATAGCAGGAAAACAGAATTATGTAGCAGACGCATTATCATGCATAGATATCAAAGATCTAAAGGAAATATCTGTAGAAGCGTGTAAAATACTAAAAGTTACGACTAGATCGGAAACTAATAAAAACTATAATAACAAAAATTCCAGTAACAAAAATGAAGAAATAAAAAGTCACAAAGAGAACCCAATAATATATGAAGCGCTAAATAAATGTGAAGTAAAAAGACTAGTCCAGCTCGTTTTCGATCCTCCAAAATTATGTTTAAAAAAGGGAAAGAAAATTTGTAGCAAACTTAATATAAAAAACCTAATTGTTGAGGCGAAGATTGACTTAGGTCAATTCTTTGCCAGGCTTATGGAAGAAGCCGGCAATTTGGGAATTAGAAAAATACAGTTGTCCTTAGCAGGCAAATTGTTTAAGAATAATTATACCCGAGTAGACACATTTAAAGAAATTGGTACCAAAGTTCTCAAAAATTTAATTATAGTATTAACTCCGGAGGTTATGCATGTGACAAATAACAAAGAAATTAAAGAAATTCTTCATAAATACCACGACGATCCTGTTTCTGGTGGCCACCTAGGAATAAATCGTACGTCAAACAAAATAATACAAAAATATTATTGGAATAATATGAAAAATGACATAAGAAAATATATAAAAAATTGCATCCACTGCAATAAAAATAAAATCAATAAACACCTGAAAGAACGAATGACCATAACGGAAACACCACCAAAAGCTTTCGATATAGTACAAATTGACACAATAGGACCATTACCAAAATCAATACATGGAAATGAATATGCGGTCACTATTATGTGTGACCTAACCAAATATTTGGTTACAGTGCCTATCCAAAGCAAACATGCTGTAGCAATTGCTAAGGCTGTATTCGAACATTTCATTCTGATTTATGGTTGTATGAAAACAATTATAACGGATATGGGAACAGAATACAAAAATAGTTTACTTGAGGAATTATGTAAGCTCTTAAAAATAGAGCACAAAACCTCAACACCCTACCACCATTAAACTTTAGGTACTGTTGAACGCAACCATAGAACATTCAATGAATATGTGCGTTCCTACATATCCATTGACAAAGATGATTGGGATGAATACCTTAAATATTTTTCGTATTGTTACAATACAACACCTTCAACAGTTCACGGCTATTGTCCTTTTGAACTAGTTTTTGGAAAGACACCTCTGACTTACGAATTTTTAAAAGAAAATGTAATTAGCCCAGTATATAATCATGAGGCTTATGATAAGGAAATTAAGTATAGGTTACAATTAGCACAACAAAAAGCTAGGAAATTAGTACAGGAATCTAAACAAAAACGAAAAATTAACTATGATAGAAATGTTCAGTATAAGGAAATAAACATAGGAGATTTAGTATAAGTTAAAAATGAAGCAGGTCATAAGTTAGAAAGTAGATATAAAGGGCCCTATAAGGTAGGAAATATAGATAGAAATAATAATTACACTTTAATTCCATATAATATAGAACATATTGATAAGAATTACAATTATACGTTAGGAAACATAGAACAAAATAGTAAAAATAAGAAAATTGTAATACATAAGAATAGGCTAAAGCTATTGGAATAATGTCATTTCTCTTTTTCATTATTGTTTAATTCATAAAAATATAAAGTAAAATTTTAAAATGTATACAAATATGAAACTCATAAAGACGAAAATGTTCATTGCACTTACTCATAAAATTTTACAATATTTTCTTTATTTACATTTACAAACAAACAAATAAAATTTGAGCACTTAAAAACAAAAACACAACTTTGTAACATAAGTAATTACCAAACATAAAAAAAAAATATAGAGCAATAAAATATAAGTCATTAAATGAAATAGAATCGCTTATTCATTTATTAGAAACGTATAAACGATTCTTTTTGGGAAAGGAGGTGTAATATATCAAGCACTAATTATGTAATTGCTTTTGAATAAATTCTTTTCCCACACTTTTTAACAATATAGATATATAATAATATAAACAAATAATCAAACGCAGCAATAATAATTCCACTTGAAGTGTTTATGCTGAGAATGCATTTTTACACACTTATTATATATGTATATGTGTGAGCGACCAATTGAATTCGAATGCGCTTACATATATACATAATGCGTTTATATATCTACATATACTTAATATATAGCGTTAAATGTAATATAGTAAATAAGAATGTATATAACCAAAAAATTGTATAAAAGAAAGAATTTGAATAAAGAAATCATCATTACGTTTTTGACATTCAAATTAAAACAATACTTTTAATATTAAATTATTATACAGGCGTTCCCGGCTCATGAAGTCAACTATCTCGTCGATCTTTCCTTGGAGTCCGTTGCAGTTAAATTGTACGAGTCTAAAGTGTCTCGGGGGGAACGTTCGTAACACGGGGGGTGAGGGAGTTGTGCGTGGATCTTGTCTATTGCAGCTGTCTAACCCGCTGTGGTAGTTGCCGCACATTGGTGGTAGTTGGCGGCTGCGTAGTATCTACAGGCGGAGGCAGACCAGAGCACGACCGAAAGTGTTACCAGCCAGTGCATGAGTTGCATTTGACTGATGTCACGTTCCGCCGTACTATGGTCTGACACACGGAGCAGACTGTGCGAGGTACTAAGAGCTGCTGATTAGCCCCCGCACGGGATGTGGAGCTGGATGGTGGTGGGGGAGGGGTGGGGGAAGATGATTGGGAGTCACGCTGCGGGGAGCTCCGATGGGCCGTGGAGGCCTGGGGAGAGTTACCCAAAGTGGGTAAGTGTGCAGAAGGCACTGCCGTATGGGCCAGAGGCGCAGCTGGGCGCTGGCAGCATGGGGCCACGTAACTCGTGGTCCACTCCCTATCATTCGTAAGGCCTGAGCAGGTCTTAAGATGACTCCAACCATTGCACTGGTTGCATCTAACCGAGGTGGAGGAATGGTCGAGTCGTCTTTGGCACACGCAGCAGAAATAATCCTTCGGACTGGTTTCTACACCAGCCCTGATGAGAAGGATTTGGAGCAGGCCTGCTGCGAGGTGTTGCTCCATTGATGTACTAAAACTAGAATTACCTGATGACCTAAACGGGGTTAGGTCGCCGAAAGGGTGACAGCCCTTGGCCGGATAAAATCCGGGTCAACTCCGGTGCGTAGAACCGGCTGTCGTGGGAGTCGAATGTAAGGAAATAACAAATGTCGCTTTATATTGATTCAAATAGTTGTTGTAGACAACTATCAAATGAATCATCTAACTTCGTCATAGGATGAATGGGCTGACATACAAATGAGTTCATGGTAAGTACGTGCGATTTTTGTTAAAAAAGCTTTTCATTAATAATATTTAAAAAAGCAATAAATATTAAATAAAATTCCGCTTTCCGCTACTTTTAATGAAAAGAACATCTTCAAACAACTATTACGAAAAAAAACTATCAATTTGGTTCACTTTAAGCAAAAATCGCACATACCATAAATTCATTTGCATGAGAACTCATCAGCTCAAAAGCGAAGTTAGCTGCTTCTTCGCATGCAAACGTTCTACGACAACAATTTATACAAATTTATATAAAAAATGTTCAATATGTCTTTTGTGTTTGGGAAATTGCACCTTCGATTTATAATTAAAGTTCACTTAAAAACTAATCTTTTGGTATGCTTCTTTATCAATTTCAATAACGTTTTAACGGAAGTAGCTATACTGTACAATTACCTAAGATTTTATATCGTAGGAACTCAGAAAATTATAATAAATGTTATTTTTGCTGGTCTAATTTTTAAAATATTTACCAACTTTTTAATTTGTTCTTTTTTATGTTTTAAGCATTGGAAGAAATATATTAGTTTTAAACTTGTGTATTTATTGCAAAATGTACCAAAAAAGGGAAATTTTTCTTGATTTTCAAGACCTTCCCCAGAGCTTTTTAGAAACCCCAGTGGGGGTAGAGTTGCATTAACCCATTTCCGACGGCACTTAGATCCACTGCATTGATTTAATTCAAACTTTATATTCTGCTTAGTACTATTTGTCAATGCCAATTTTAAAAAATCAATAAATTAGAGAAAGAAATTTTTTTGTTAATTTCAGAAAGATGCAAAATGACTTACAATTATTGCTTTCAGGACATATCTCGTTTATTTTCGACTCGGCGGTTTTTCGAAGTTGCTGGTCGAAAAATCGACAATTAGCTGTAAATGGGTTAATCAAAAGTTTTATTCATTCAGAGATGCCTCGCGTTTGCGCTCCACTCCTTCAAACTGAGATACAATTCTAAAGATTTCCCCGGAATTTCGCAATAGTTTTTTTTAACTAATATTTAAAATAACAAATATAAATTTCGATGGCTAATTTCCCGTAAAGCTCTTGCTAAAGTTTTTGGATTTTTCCCCGATAATACAGCAATCGTCTATCTTTGGAGCGCTTATTTCGCACTTTTTTTGTCACTTCCTTGGTGATTTTTCCTTGGTAGTATTTAAACATTTGCCCCGTTGCCTACTCAACATTGAATATATATATATATATGTATATATGTATATATATATATATGTATATATAAATAAATAAATAAATATATATATATATATATATATATATATATATATATATATATATATGTATATATATATATATATATATATATATATATGTATATACCTATATATACAGTGGCGAGCATATGTGGATGAATGTTTGTCACTTCTGCACTTATTTGTTCATAACATCCGTTGTACTTATTCAAATAAAACCATTTCTTTTTAAATTTTTAATCCATATATTGTACTAACATATTATGCAAGGAAAAGTAAAAAAAAAAAATAAATGCAAAAAATTCTAAGGCAAAAAACTAAACATACAGTTTGTCAAACAATGTTTGCAAAATCAAAAACGTAATAGAAATTCAATTTAAACTTAAAATTTTAATAATAAATTCTTATTTTTCAGTCTTTTTTGTTTACAATACTGTTTAAACATGTATTAGCGATAGTATACCGAGAAAAAAGTCAAAAGGAAAAACCCAAACAAGAGAAAAACAAACAAAACCTAAAAAAAAAAAATTTGTCGCTATCAAATAATTCTTTGCAAAATGTGTGCACGACTGGAAAAACCAACGGGAAATCCAATTTACAGCTACGTTTTTGTTTTGTGTTTTAATTTTGCAGCATGCAAGCACTCATTTTGATTTTCAGTTCGAACAGTGAACAAGTAGCTCTTTTGAAAATCCTTTTTGCAATGCCTGGCAAGCGAGTCGGCGAAAATTTGATCCAATTAGTTTATTTCCATTATTACAAGGGGGAAACTGCTAAGGAGTTGGCTGAAATGTTTGAAAATATGTTAAGGACAGTTTATAATATAGGGTGTTTTTTATAGAGGTGTAGAACTTTAAGTTGGCATTACTTTTCAAGATGGCGACCGATTTAACAGCTGTCAAGTGATTTATTCTCAGTTTGGTTTGGCAATTCATCATGAATAGACTCACGGCTGAACAACGCTTGCAAATAGTGCAATTTTATTTCGAAAATAATGGTTTTTTTCTTTCTTTTTTTCTTTATTTATTTATTTACGGTCTTCAAGACCTAATTCAAATATCGTTTACAAAAAAAAATTTTATTGCACATTTAGTGTTTTACAATATAAAAAAAGTTTTTCTTTAAACTTATCAATATTTTCACAGTCTTTTATTGCGGTAGGTAATTCATTATACATTTTATAACCTATATATTCTAAAGTTTTCTTTGCAAATTCAGTTCTTACTCTAGGCATTCTTATATTGTTACAACTTCTAGTTGCATAGTTGTGAGTGTCATTATTTAATTGTATTCTATAACTTAGGTACTTCGGCAACATTCCTAGTTTTACATTATGTATGAATTTCAATGTAAAGAAACTTATTGATTGCTTTATACTAAGCCAGTTTAACGAGTTTAGCAAAGTAATTTTTGGTGTTCTTGGGGAACATTTTAAAATTAATCTCATTGCCTAGTTTTGCTGTATTTGTAGTTTCTTTATTTGAGTATCATTCGCCAATAGCAGGATTGTAGGACAGTACATAAAGTGCGGTTCAATAATTGCTCGATATACTAATAATTTGTGACGCTGACTAATGTGTTTACATGTTCTGTACATAAAGCCTAACTTTCTTGCAATTTTATTTTCTAAGTAATTTATATGTTCACCAAAAGTTAAGCTTTCATCAATTAATACTCCTAAATACTTAATTTTGTCGACTTTTTGAAGTTCATCGTTTTTTATCCTTAGACCAATGTTGCTTAGATGATTGTTGCCCGTAGTGCTGCGGTTTTTGCAAATTATCATAAACTTTGTTTTATCCACATCTAATTCTAGCCATCTATATAGCGAGTCTAAATCTTCTTGCATTTTCAACATTGCATCATATGCATTCGTTTCACTGATGGTAACCAATGCATCATCCGCAAACAGCCGTATTTTACAATGTCTCAAACATTTCTTAATATCATTGATGTAGATTGTAAATAATATTGGGGCCAGCACAGAACCTTGTGGTAATCCAATGTTTACATCAACGACGGATGAAACTGCACTTCCAATAATCGTCCTCTGTTTCCTATCGCTCAAATAACTTCGGAACCATTCAAAAGCTGTTCCAGGGATACCAAGCTTAAATATTACGCTCAACAGTTCTCCTCTATCAACAGTTTCAAATGCCCGTTTTAAATCCAAGGATACGGGAACCACAACTTTTTTTTCAGCGATGTCTACCTTCCATTCCGCAATTACCATGTTCAGTGCTGTTTCGCATAAATGACTCTTTCTGAACCCAGATTGTTCAGGTATTAGCACATTATATTTGTCTAGGTGAGCTACCAGTTGATTTTTCACCACAGTTTCCATAATTTTTCATCTACAGGTAAGGTGTTCATCGGACGGAGCTCCTCTGGTTTCACTGTATTTTTAACTTTTTCCACTGGTATTATTGTGGATATTTTCCAGCAACTAGGAACAATGCCACTGTTTAGAGACTCGTTTATTATATCTTTATACAAGTGCGCAATGTATGTCATGGCATCTTTAAACACACCTTCCGACAGAAGCTTTTTCCCGCCATATTTATTTTTAAACGCTTTAGTGATCCTTATTATATCATCTAGCTCTATGTTTATAAATTTAAAAGTCTCAATTGCATTAATTGAGTCGAATTCAGTTGCATTAGGTATTTTTTCAATGCTGTCATTGATTTCAACTATACTTTGTACAAAAAACTGGTTTAGGAGATTGGCTATATCATATTCAGTCTCACTACATTGACCATTGATTACTATTTTGGCAATATCTTTTTTATTATTTGTCAACTCCGCGGTGTCTTTCAGACACTTCCACATCTGTTTCATGTCTCCTTTATTTCTTGTGACTCGATCTTCCATGAATTTCTTCTTTTATATTTAATTTTTCTCTTATATATTTTTTTAATGGCATTATAATCATCCCAAATGGTTCTGTGCGGAAAACGTATCGCGCACTACGTCCAATGATACGGACCAATGATTCCACCAGCCCATAAAGCGCACCAAACAGTCAGTTTTTCTGGATGTAACGATGTTTCAACATACACTTGAGGATCACCTTCACTCCAAATGCGGCAGTTTTGTTTGTTGACGTAGCCATTCAACCAGAAGTGCGCTTCATCGCTAAACATCGCTAAAATGGATTCTCTTCTAAGTAGCTAAAAATTAAAAATGAGTGTGGTTGAATAGATTATCCGTTATATTTTATCTTTTTATTTTCTATTAGAGCGCTTTTTTAGTGCTTTTTTAAGCGACTTTTGTATACATAATAAAAAAAATTGCGAATATTAAATTGTGTGGTCATAAACATTCTAGTATATATCAATTAGTTTTTCGAACAGTCTCAGCGGTAGAAGTTATGGCTATTTCGGAAACTACCACATTTCCTCATCAGACTATTAGGCCACGTGTGTACCGGAAGATATTGTTTTTTTTAATACTTTATAAACATATTTGTTTCTTGTCGACTTGGACTTAAATAAATTTCTTGTTTTCTTCCTTAATTTTCTCCAACTCACTTTTATAATCCTTGCTTATTAATAGCATCAGTTGTATCACCTTTGCCTACGTTTGGTACATTACAACATTTAAAACTCTTACCTTGAGTCTGGCGTCCTTTAGATGTGCTAGTCTCAAGTACAGGAGATTCATTGGTGTAAGTTTCAATGTTGGTAGCAAATAATATGGAATCACTGGATCCTTAAAGCTCACCTTCATCATTATTATTCGCTTGAACAAACACCTCTTCTGATGTATCCACCCCATAGCTTCGGAAACAGGTCACGTACCAAGCAATTCATTTAGGGCATAAAAGCGAGAGTAAGACTTTCTGCCAATAGTTGAGTTATTCCGCTTTACTTCTATAATTTTTTTTCAGCATTCGAAGCTTAATTTTTACTTGTTCACTGGATTTGTTAATATTTGTTGCCTTAAATTTTTCTGCTAGACTTCTGTAAATAATATTGTTCCTTTTTGTTTTACCATCGGGCTGTGCTAACACATTTTGTTCCTTTACATTATCCAAAAGTTCCATTATTTATTTTTCTGTCCAATATCATTTGTTATTTTGTTCTCCCATACTATTCACTTGAAATGCAAAACAATGCGCAGTCCAATCTATAAACAAAAAATGATTATGCACACAGCTGTTTCATGTGTTTCGGCAAAATTCATGTATAATTTTCGTGTATTGTAAAATGCGTGAATTGGTGCTTATATAGGGTGTTTTTTTATAGAGGTATAGAACTTTAAGTTGGCATTACTTTTCAAGATGGCGACCGATTTAACAGCTGCCAAGTGATTTATTCTCAGTTTGGTTTGGCAATTCATCATGAATAGATCACTCCTGAACAACGCTTGCAAATAGTGCAATTTTTTTTCGAAAATAATGGTTCTGTGCGGAAAACGTATCGCGCACTACGTCCATTTTAGCGATGTTTAGCGATGAGACGCACACCGTTACATCCAGAAAAACTGACTGTTTGGTGCGCTTTATGGGCTGGTGGAATCATTGGTCCGTATCATTGGACGTAGTGCGCGATACGTTTTCCGCACAGAACCATTATTTTCGAAATAAAATTGCACTATTTGCAAGCGTTGTTCAGGCGTGATCTATTCATGATGAATTGCCAAACCAAACTAAGAATAAATCACTTGACAACTGTTAAATCGGTCGCCATCTTGAAAAGTAATGCCAACTTAAAGTTCTATACCTCTATAAAAACACCCTATATTATTCAACGTGCAGAAAGAGAAAATAGACTACATTTAAACAACTCTGGAGGCAGACCACCGAAGCTTTTACGTCGGGATCAATCTAAAATATTGAAAGAAGTTGATAAAAACCCTCGAATAAGCTTGAGAAAATTGACAAATGTCATTAAAAATGATTGCAATACGAGCGTGAGCCATGAAGCTGTGCGAACAGTGCTTAATAAACACAAATACTCTTCACATGTAGCAAGAAAAAAGCCGTTACTTTCAATAGTTAATATTGAAAAGCGATTGACGTTTGCTATTGCTAACGTACAAAAGCCACCGGAGTTCTGGGATGACGTAATCTTTTGTGACGAGACAAAAATAATGATGTATTACCATGATGGACCTGGAAAAGTTTGGCGAAAACCGAAAACACTTTGCAACAAAAGAATATAGTCCCAACCGTAAAATTTGGTAAACTCGCTGTCATGATATGGGGTTGTTTTTCAACCAAGGGTGTTGGAGAACTGCACATTTTCAATGATATAATAACAGCGCAAAAGATTTTGGATTTGTTGACCCCAAAAATAGCAATAAGTTGAAGTATAAACTATATCAGGACAACGATCCAAAACATAATTCGCTGTTATGTCGGACCTGGGTGCTATATAATTGCAACAAAGTTTTAGATACCCCTGTCAAGAGTCAAGATTTGAACCCCATCGAAAATTTGTGGGCATTTTTAAAGAAGATGGTGGGCAAACGGCCCAACTAACAGCAGTGCTTTAATTGAAGCCATTAAAGAAGAATGGAAAAGCCTGCCTTTAGTTTATGATCTTAATAGATTGGTGCAATCAATGCCGCGACGGCTTCAGGCTGTGATAGATGCCAATGGCAAGCACACCAAATATTAGACTTTGTTTACTTTTGATTTTTATATTTAAACCATTTTTGAACAATATGATTGGATTTTGCAAAGAATTATTTGACAGCGACAAATTTGTCCCTTTTAGGTTTTCTTTATTTTTCTTTTGTTTGGGTTCTTCCTTTTGACTTTTTTTCTCAGTATACTTATCGCTAATACATGTTTAAACAGTATTGTAAATAAAAAAAGACTAAAAAAATGAATATATTATTAAAAATTTAAGTTTAAATTGAATTTCTATTACGTTTTTGATTTTGCAAACAATTGTTTGACAAACTGTATCTCCATTCATCCAATTTGCACCTTATGCTGTTTTTGAAAAAGTTGGCTTTGAGTTTACTGTTTTATGAAAATCTTTCGAATTTCGAGCGTTTAAGTGTGTTTAGTTCAACGATTAATAAATGTAAATAAGTGTAAATATGCGAAAAATATCGCAAGATTTAGAAAATAGCATCGTGGCGTTAACAAAAAATGGACAGTCGTTTCGAGAAATAGCAAAAAAATGAAAAAAATTTCACAGTACTGTTTTATGCGCTCAAAAAAGACGGAATGTGAAGCCTGATTCAAACGTTAAAGGTCGTCGCAGGCTACTTACAGATGGAGATGCTCGCGTTATGGAGCGGTTAATGCGGCGTAAAAACTCCATAACACCAAAATTGGCTGCGGAGCAAATAAATAAGGATGTTAGTCAGTGGACTGCGCGGAGAGCCCTTCGACGGATCGGTTTGGTATCAGCAATCAAGCAAAAAAACCAACTTTGTCTGACAAAAATGTGGAAGCACGGTTAAAATTTTGTAAAAAAATATAAAAATTGGAGCGTGGACGACTGGAAACGGGTGATATGGTCAGATGAAACTAAGATTAATAGGTTCCAATCAGATGGAAAGCAATACTACTGGCACCGATCACAGGAAAAGTTACAAAAGCATCAAGTGAAACAAACTGTGAAGCATGGTGGAGGTAATCTAATGGTTTGGGGATGTTTCACCTGGTGACATGTCGGCCCACTTGTGAAAATAGAAGGCATTATGAAGAAGGAAGACTACCTTAACATTTTGCAAACATATTTGCCAGATTTTGTCGATCTAAGTGCGTATCCCGAAGACGAGGTGTGTTTTCAACAAGACGGTGATCCTAAACACACTGCTAGAATCGTGAAAAATTGGTTGAATGATCAACGTTTCCAAGTGCTAAAGTGGCCTGCACAAAGCCCAGTTCTCAACCCTATCGATGGGCCCTTTTAAAAAAAAGGTTGGCAGTGTATGAAAAAGCCCCTAAAATATGGACGAGCTTTGGGCAAGAATTCAGACAGAATGGACCGAAATACCTAATGGAAGAATTGAAAAATTGGTAGAAAGTATGCCAAAACGAGTCCAAAGTGTAATAAAAAACAAAGGGCTGTGGACTAAATACTGAACTCTGATGTAACTAATTGAATTTTCACTCACGTGCAAAATTGGATGAATGGAGATATGTTTATTTTTTTGCCTTAGAATTTTTTGCATTTAATTTTTTTTTTGACTTTTCCTTGCATAATATGTTAGTACAATATATGGATTAAAAATTAAAAAAAAAAATGGTTTTATTTGAATAAGTACAACGGATGTTATGAACAAATAAGTGCAGAAGTGACAAACATTTATCCACTTATGCTCGCCACCGCCGTATATGTACACAAATCAATGCAAATTTTAACTGGAGAACCAGACCAAATTGAACCAAAATTTTAGGAGTTATAAGGGGATATTAGGAGAAGGTTAATGTGTAAGTTTTCATGAGATTGGCGCAGTCGTTCCAGATATATGACCATTTTAGTGAACATTGGTCGCTACCCATACAAAATACGTGCAACAACAACAAATACATGTACAATTCAAAAATACGCGTCCATTACGTTGTATGTGATGTTGAAATAGAGAGAAAGTGTGAAAAAAAAGAAAATAAATATAAAGTTTAGAAGGAATATTTTAAACCAATTTTTTTCGTTTTCTTTTCCAAAAAAAATTCGAATACTCAAAATTTCAGTTAGAGTTTCTTGATTTTTTTATAAGTGTAGCAAAGCACGCTGAGGTTCGCTAGTATATATATGTAATTCAGTGCAAATTTTGATGAACGCCTATAACTTGAGATTCAACAGATTAAATTGCACCAAATTTTTAGAAGTTATAAAGGGATGTTAGGATAATTTTAATGTGAAGTTTTCATGAGATTGGCCCAGCAGTTCCAGAGATATGACCATTTTAGTGAACATTGGTGGCTAGCCATATAAAGCACATTTAACAACAACAAATAAATGTAAAATTCCAAAATACGCGTACATTGCGTTGTATGTAGTGTTTAAAGAGAGAGAAAGAGTGAAAAAAATGATAATGAAAAAAATAAAAAATAAAATAAAAATTTAAAATAAATTATTCTGGTCTAGGAATAAAATTTTTTCCATTAAAACAAATATTTTGACATTTCTTCATACAATTTTTTTTTTGTTTGTCTTTTATAGGTTTAGCAAAGCACGCCGGGGTCCGCTAGTATATATATATAAATAAATATATAATATATCTATATATATATATATATATATATATCAGAGACCTACCTGACCCTAAGCGGGGTGATTGAACCGCTACAACAAGAACAAAACACCAGTGGCTGTAATTATTATAATTAATGAAATAAAAATCACAAGTTAATCATTATAATTGTTTTTTATAATTATACTCAGTTGATAATAATTATTTTCGAGGTTTAAACACTCGAAAAATAATATTTATTACTGTGAGAATTATATACCGCTCAGAAAATAATATTTACTTTTTTATTCGTTTTTCCCCCTCTGGCTAAGTTATAATTTTTCGCAAAATTTTCGGAAAAACTATTATAGGACATGAAGTGAATACTTTGAGCGCAAAATTAACATTAGAAAATAATGATTATTTTCTCAGCGATATATTTTTCGCTTTCAATAATTATTATTATTGTTTAGGTGTTTAAGTAAAACTCGAAAAATAACTATTACTAACCAATTAAAATTATAAAAATAATCAAATGATAAATCACTTCAGATCTAAAAAGAAAACACCTTCTGGTGACATCCTGTGTATGTGACATTTCTAAGGGAATATTTTTTTTAATTAAAGAAAATAAAGATAATCTTTATTTACTGTCCCTTACATATGTAAAACCTTCAACAATTAAAGAAAATTGTGAAAGCAGGAAGGGATTAAGTGATATATGGAATATATATAATATTAAAAATCATAATAGTAAAAAAATTTTAAATTTGCTTTATTACTATTTTTGGTAGCCTCAATATATTCGAAACATTTACTTAAATTTTTTTGTGCAGGTTTGAAACAGTGGGCGAGAGTGGAGCAAGTTTCAGAAAAAAAATTTCCTTTCAATTACCTGAGAATTAACCGTTGGCATTTGACGAGACCAGAAGTAAAGTTTAATCCATGCCGAGGATAAGAGCAGATACAGTGTTAAACTATTAAAAAAAGCTTCAAGATTTAGTGGAGAAATTGTATGGATCGATAAAAAATTATTTTCAATGTTAATATGAAAGATATTAAACAACGTATTACTTTGAGCACATAAGCTGAAAATCGTAAATATTATCACCATTAAAAGACAAATAACTTAACATCAGCTACTTGTGATCAGCAAGTCCATGTTAAAATTTAAAACACATTAAAGAAAATTACTGTACATATAGAAGTTATTTAAGTACCTGTGGCTCGAGTACGAGTACATTGAGCGCTTTTCGTTTAAAAATTTTAAGGTTAAGAAAAAGTAATAAGTAACAGTCCGACCTTTCGTACCAAGAGAATATAAACATATTAAAAAAGTGCTTGCATTTTAAGAACAAGGCACCAAGGCTTAAAAATTCATAAAGACATATATGTTTGTATAAAGAATACATTAATCGCCAGAAACACACACATTTTTCATCAACAACATGTCTGATCTTGGCAGTGGCGAGGAAGGCATTTCTGGCTCAAGTAAGTTGTATATATTATGTAATAAGTGCAGATTCAAATATGTCCGTAGATAGATTTGTTGATAATTTTACAAAATAAACTGCACAGTACCGAAACATATTCTTTCTTTTTTTGTTTTGTATTGAATTATTAAAACTATAATTGATTATAGGCCTTAACGTTTAAGACATCAGCACTAGCTGCTAACAGGTCCATTGAAAAGTCCCTGGCCGGCAATAGTGAAACACTTTTTTTTGGCAAAATTCTTTTTTTATTCAACGCAGTTCCCTTCAAAAGTGATAAACTTATTATAGTGACCCTCGAACTATTCTATCGAACTATTCGATACCAGTTTTGTAGTACGATTTGTTCTTGGCTTCAAAATAGGCCTCAATTCCGTCGATCACCTCTTCATTCGACGAAAATATCTTCCTTGCGAGCATTCTTTTGACATCTGAGAACAGGAAATATTCGCTGGGCCCATATCTAAAGAATAAGGTGGCTGTGGAAGCAATTCGAAGCCAAATATTGGAGAACAAATATTATGTACTCGTTCAGTTGATATCTTTAGAGTGCCTGCCATTTCATTCAATTTCAATTTACGGTCATTCAATATCATTTTGTGGATCTTTTATGTTGTGGTTGGTAACAACCTCTTTTGGGCATCTTCGGTGTTCATTTCACCACGCCTAAATGCTATAATTCACAAACTAATGATCCTACAGCTGTCAAATTAATTTGGAGCTCGACACCGCCTGACTGGATAGCTACGGCCTGACATTCTAGGGCAGTATCCTTTCGGTACATGTCGCCGTCGATCAGACGATATTGCACGGTGTTGTGTAAAATGAACGCCAAGCCTCCACTATGATCTCGCTCGTAATCCTTTCTTTGGCTGGTTGCCGCGGGTTGGTGGTGGTTGACGGCTGTGCAGCAAGTACAGGCGGGGGCAGACTCCTTCGGCAAGGGTGTCACATATGTGTCACTCCACTTACGAAAGGTGCGCACGCCAGAGCACGACCGAAAGTGTCAACAGCCAGTGAGCACACGCACACGCAGCAGAAATAATCCTTCGGACCAGGGCTGGTTTCGACGCCAGCCCTGATGAGAAGGATTCGGAGCAACCCTGCTGCAAGGTGTTGCTCCGTTGACGAACTAAGACTAAGATTACCTGAGGACCTAATCGGGGTTAGGTGTTGATATTACGTGATGTGGGTGACTTGAGGTTGTTGATGGGGTTTGGTTTTTAAAGATATACATCTTTCTGCATCCGGAATATGCCTTAGATTCGGAAAGGAGATGTGCTACGGATAAACTGGTGTTACAGTGCCGACAATTTTGTTTTTGTACAGTGTTTAGCAGACGGGTATGTGTCGTATATAATTGACCTATTCGAAGGCGTGAAAAGATTATAGATTTTTGTTTTTTTCGGTAGTGGTTGTGCATATAGAAGACGTGATGTTTGGATAATGTATATATATCGTGACCTCTGTACGGTTTGTTGTGAGTGATATTATTTGAGAGAATAACTTTGCTGTTTTTCTCTTTCCAGAATAGTGCATATTGTAGTGTGAGTTCCGCAAGTTGCCTTTGCTGCTTTATCTGCGTGTTTATTTCCAGATATACCGGCATAGCCTGATACCCAGATTAATTCGTTTATGGTATCCCAGTTAATGTTTGAAGTGTTCCTTGTAGTTTCTAATACCGATAAGCTGTCGCTGGAGATAATGGTTTTTATTGTTCATTTGTTGGGCAATGTTTAGTGCGTTGAGTATTCCCGCTCGGCGAAAAATATGGAAGAAGGTTATGCCCTGCTGACCCAACTACTGTGTATTCTGTGATATTATTTGAGAGAATAACTTTGCTGTTTTTCTCTTTCCAGAATAGTGCATATTGTAGTGTGAGTTCCGCAAGTTGCCTTTGCTGCTTTATCTGCGTGTTTATTTCCAGATATACCGGCATAGCCTGATACCCAGATTAATTCGTTTATGGTATCCCAGTTAATGTTTGAAGTGTTCCTTGTAGTTTCTAATACCGATAAGCTGTCGCTGGAGATAATGGTTTTTATTGTTCATTTGTTGGGCAAAGTTTAGTGCGTTGAGTATTCCCGCTCGGCGAAAAATATGGAAGAAGGTAATGCCCTGCTGACCCAACTACTGTGTATTCTGTAATATGAAATCAATGTAAATAATGTATTACCGTTATCTGAAGTTTTCAATTTGTGTTGCATGCCTCTGTATTATTGGTAGCCTTTGCTCAAAAGGAAACTGTTATCTCACCGACCTTTCTCACTCATTCACTGCACGACACCTACGACTACAACTCCTTTCCCCAGCTGGACTATTTGACACCCGCATACGACTGCAATTGTCACTAAAGTACAGAGCCGCAACATCTTTGCTGCCAGTTAAGGATCATAATATTATATTATGTAAGCAATATCTGTTGGGGTGCTAAAGCCGTGATCAGCCGAACTTAAAACTACTTAGAACCGAACCTCCACCGATACAGGAAGCGAGTACTAGAGTACCGCGACTCCATACAGTAATACAGGCAAGAACCGAGTAGCGCTGGCTTAATCAAGGTCTGGGTATTGTAGTAGACTTAACTCCTAGTTATTCGGATGTCTCGGCCGGTAAGCCATCGGCTCTTTGTTATATTTTAAGCCAATTAAGACAATGGCTATTCGCACTTAGTCATAGTCGGGTGTTGGCCTCTTTCTTTTTGTCTGCAAATGCACCTCACTTCCCTCTTCAATTCTCGGTATCTATCCCATTCCGCAAGTTTTGTAGTCGATCGCAACGTTGCGAGGTAGACAGTCTACTTTCTCTTTCTTTGTCCTTGCCGAAATGCAATTGTTTCTGCAGCAGCGGTACGTAGGGAGCTTGAGATGCCATATCGGTATGTTGATGAGTACTCTCACAGAGCAGGAGTGCAAATCGAGTAGAAAACTGCACGGCTGTCTGTTGTGATTGCAGCTTTGGAGACATGTCTCCCGTCTAGAACATGTTCGATTTGGTTGCGCGTTTTTCGATTGGGAGACAACAATGTAATAATTCAATAAATTGTATGCAGTGTTTACTTACGGATATCCAAAGAAATATAACATATAAGTGAATTTGACAGCGGCTGTGTATCGAAACACAGCAAGGTCCATCAGGCGAGCAAATCAATTAAACAGTTAAGAAAAATGTCACAGCCACTAATCCAAGTCCGATTTAATTCATATCGTAGAGTTCCAATTTTCATGAAGAAAATAGATATCCTTAGAGGAGCAAGGCATGATCTGAGTTGAGAGACTGTGACCAACAATTACCAAATCAGATATTAGGGCCATTAATTCAATAACATTGAAAATTTGTAGTAGAACGAGTTATTGAAATCTAATTAGAAACAAATTGATGAAGCGTACTATAAAATAGTCGGCGACTACTTCCCAGGCCTTCGAAAATTAAGAAGTAAATTTGACAAAGATGCTCTCAAATTGTATGAGCAAAAAGTTCAAAAAAGAACACCGGACCAGAAAAACTCATATAGGTTCTCAAATTGACTGAAGGAAAAGATAATGACAAACCACTTATTTGGATACATATTCCTAGCATGCGCAAAGAAAAGCTCATCTTAAAGGAGGTGATAGTTTTAACAAATGATTCAAAAAGTGGCATAGCCGAAGCAGAAAAGGCCTAACCTGCGGGTTAGGGGTTCAAGAATTTACCCGCTTTAAGGCATGCCTGTCGTAAGAGCCGACTAAAATCAATATATCCCGCGACAGTCGGGTCTTTATACCGGAACGACCCGGATTTTTATCCGGCCAAGGACTGTCACTCCCGCAATGTTCCCCGAAGCCCCATTTGGAGAATTTTCTGCGGCTACATTAACAACAACAAGCAGAATAGATCTGTTGGAACGGTAAAGGCACTTGGCGTACCTACATTTATTAGGAATGTGGGATATCGCCATTAGAAATTGGTCCCTGGACAAGGCTGTAGAAAGACGTCTAGTATATGATGGTCGTATTTGAGTTGTGATATCAAAGCGACCAATCACAAAATCATCTCCTCATATCAAGCAAAGGGATAATAATGACGAAGTAAGAAAATCCGTAACCCCAACCACACGTGAGAAGAAGCAACACACAAATGAACCCAATCGTGACAAAAGTAAATGAAAATTATTTTGCACCTCAAACCTGCAGCGCCAACAACAACTAAATCATGAAATAAGTAAAACACCCTTTATGAGAAATAGGTGGATTGATAAATAATTTAAAAAAAACCTTAAAAACGTTCTGTGGTATCACATATTTTGGCTAATAAACAAATAAATTTACATTTTTCTCCCTCGAGAATACTCAACCTACCAAATTGTCTTTTGGAAAACTTAGAGCTAGGCTCTCTAGGTTCCCGAAAATGACGGTCGTGTTCGGGTGGTGACTTTAAATCTCTCGAATAATGCACTAAATCGACCAATATCAAAATTATGCTCTCTTTGAAGAAAGGAAGACAATCACAAAGAAGACAAAAAGTAAGAACTTCAGTAAACACACAACCATACGAAGGCAGAAGCAAACAACAAATATATTTCGAAGTATATTGCTTGTATGTCATCTAAACGTACTAATATTATGAAAGCACCGAATTGTCAAGAAAGAAATGCAACAGTGAGCTCACGGAACGGAAAAATGGACGTTGTTGTTGTAGCTGCATATGACATCCCCGTTTAGGGTCAGGCATGTTTAGTTTTAGTCATCGAGGTCATCTAACGGGAGGCCCAGGAAACGTGCTGCTTCGACGGGCTCGGACCAAAGAGAGAGGGGTGTTAGATGAGTCGGGTTAAATGAGCATGTAAAGAGGTGGTTAGTATCGTGCGGGGATTCTTTGCATGCAGGACATGTGTTGGGTATGTCAGGGTCGAGTCTGGATAGGTAGGAGTTAAGCCTACTACAATATCCAGATCTTAATTGTGCCAGGGATACGCGGGTCTCACGAGGCAACTCGAGCTCTTGTTCTGCGATGGGTGGTGGTTTGACTCCGAGAACACCATTCACTGGAAGAGTGTTCAAGAAGGTGTTGACGGACTCTCGGTGAATGGTGTTGATGGCCTGTCTGTACGCCGTCCTGTCCAGCGGGTCTTGTCTGTAATGCTGTATGTCGCCCCGATAGTCAAGTACTCCCTTCCTGATGTGCCTAGATGGTGGTTCGGCTTCCAAACGGTGCCCATACAGTGGCATCCCAGCAGGTATTACTTACACAGCATAACATTAACCTCCTTAACTGGGAACATGAATGTTTCACTGTGCAAGTGGTGCTCTGGCGCCATCAGGAGGTTTCCCGTCACGGTCCGAAGAGCGGTGCTTTGGCAGGTCTGAAGCTTCTTCAACTGCGTCACGCTAGTCCCCGGCAACCAAATCGGCGCAGCATAGTTTACGACCGGCCGGCCAATTGCCTTGTACGTTGCCAGCAGCGTTTCTTTGTCTTTCCCCTAGGTGCTACCGGCTAGCGATTTGAGGATTTTGTTGCGGCTTAGTACTTTGGTGGCAATTGCAGTCGTATGCAGAGTGAAGGAGTGCAGGCTATCGAATGTGATTCCCAGTAACTTTGGGTTGTTGGTGGTCGGAGTTTTTTTTTATCATCGACAGCTGTTGAAAAGGGTGGCAGAGGATTTCGCAGGCCGTAGATGTAAGTGTCGTGCAGTGAAGAAGTCGGAAAGGTCGGCGAGGTAGCAGTTTACAGTTGAACATAGGCTATCAATATCCTGGCCAGACGCCAAAATCGAACATTCATCGGCGTATGAGATCAAGGAGACGCCCTCTGGTGGTGGAGGAAGTCTCGAAATGTAGAAATTAAACAGCGTCGGGGAGAGGACACCACCCTGCGGAGCCCCTTGTTTAATTTTCCGTAGCTTAGAAGTTTGGCCTCGAAAATCAACCGATGATCGTCGACCACTCAGGTAGTTAATGGTCCACCTCTTCAACCTAGGTGGTAACGAGGAATCCTCAATGCCCGATAGTTGCACTGAATGAATTACCGTATCGAAAGCATTCGACAGGTCCAGTGCTACTAAGACAGTTCGCGCACAGGGTTTATTTTGGTTAAGGCCTTGAATTATCTGGGTGTTTATGGCGTTAA
Source organism: Neoceratitis asiatica (assembly GCA_030068015.2). Lineage (NCBI taxonomy): Eukaryota > Metazoa > Arthropoda > Insecta > Diptera > Tephritidae > Neoceratitis > Neoceratitis asiatica. The sequence goes on from CM061530.1 coordinate 600,528, forward strand.
GTGCAGTTGTGGTGCTGTGCACTTTTCGGAAGTCATGCTGATGTGTAGCTGGGCTCAGATGGCGTGTGAGTGACGGGAGCAGCAAGGCATCAATTGTCTTCGCTACTTTGCAGGTTTCCCCGGCTTTAGTAGCGGGACCACTCTACCCAGTTTCCACATGTCGGATATAATTAGAGTGGTCAGAGACAGATTGATAAGCTTTGTGGGGTATTCTGCACCCGCTTGGCCCAAATGTTTTAAAATTAGCATGCTTATTCCGTCGGGGCCGATGGATTTGGAGGCTGTCGCCTTCCAGATTACCCCCTGAACCTCTTCCCTGGAGAAATCAAGGGTCGCGCTGGTGTTCGGCAATTTACGCAGACGGCGGGTTATTCGTCGTTTCGTTTTGTCAACCGAAGGGTGCAGTGTGAATAGCGGGCTAAAATAACTCGCGCACCTCTTCGGATCCGACGAGGCGTGATCACAGAATGAAATTTTCTCCCGATCATCACGTCTCGTCGGATTAGACAACGATTTGACTGTTGCCCAGAGCTTGGTCACCCCAGAGGAGAGATTGCAGGACCTTAAGTGCTCCTCCCACTTGTTCCGCTTGTGGATATTAACCTTGTTCCGAATCTCGGCCTTGAGTTCCCTAGTACGAGGATCACCGGGATCGGCCAGGCGTAACATGTCGCGCCTTCTCGCTGAAACCGCCGCTTCGGTGGGGAAATGAGGGCGTATTTCCGCGATGCGACCTGCAGGTATGAAGCGGGCGGCAGCAGACACGAAAATTTTGCGGAATGTCTTTTCTATAGAGAGGACGTTGGTGGGAGTGGGGAGTGCACTGAAAGCGTTCTCAGTAAATTCCGTAAAGCCGGGCCAGTTAGCTTTGTTAAAGTTAACAAATGTCCGGTGGTCCACGGAAACGAAGTCGGGAGGCAATCAAGATGACTATGGGCAAATGGTCTGATGCGAGTGTCAGCATAGTTCGCCAATCTGTGCAGTTTATCAGACTAGCGCTAGCTATTGTAATATCAGGCGAGCTATGGCAGTTGCTCACAATCCTGGTGGGGGCTTCGTCGTTCATTGTGCAGAATGTCGAATCGTCTATCTGTTCTGCCAGCTTCATTCCTCGACGATCATTTGACAGGCAGAAATGCCAAAGATCGTGATGCGCGTTAAAGTCACCCAAAACCAAACAGTTTTCGCCTCTGAGTAACGCAGCTATATCAGGACGGTATCCAACTGGGCAACTTGTAACGGGAGGAATGTATATATTAAATATTTCGAGATCGACACCGCCTGACCTGATAGCTATACCCTTACATTCTAGGGTAGTATCCCTGCGGTCGATGTCGCCGTCGATAAGACGATACTGCACGGTGTTGTGTAAAATGAAGGCTAAGCCTCCACCATGATCTCGCTCGCGATCCTTTCTTATTATATTATAGCCAGCCCTCAGAAGATCTGAGCGGGCGCTCAGTTTTGTTTCCTGGATCGCAGCTATTGGCAGGTGCTCCCGGCTCATAAACTCGACTATTTCGTCGATATTTCCTTGGAGTCCGTTGCAGTTGAACTATACGAGTCTGAAGTGTCTCGGGGGAACGTTCGTAATACGGGGGGTGAGGGAGTTGTGCATGGGTCTTGATTGTTGCAGCTGTGTGACCCGCTGTGGTGGTTGCCGCACATTGGTGGTAGTTGGCGGCTGCGTAGTATCTACAGGCGGAGGCAGACCAGAGCACGACCGAAAGTGTTACCAGCCAGTGCATGAGTTGCATTTGACTGATGTCACATTCCGCCGTACTATGGTCTGACAGAACAGACTGTGCGAGGTACTAGGAGCTGTTGATTAGCCCCCGCACGGGAGGTGGAGCTGGATGGAGATGGGGAGGGTTAGGGAAAGAAGATTGGGAGTCATGCTGCGGGGAGCTCCATTGAGCCGTGGAGGCCTGGGCGAGTTACCCAAAGTGGGTAAATGCGCTGAAGGCACTGCCGTATAGGCTAGAGGCGCAGCTGGGCGCTGGCAGCATGGGGCCACGTAACGCGTGGTCCACTCCCTATGGGTCTTAATGCCTGAACAGGTCTTAAGATGACTCCAACCATTGCACTGGTTGCATCTAACTGAGAAGGAAGGAGTCGTCTTTGGCACACACAGCAGAAATAATCCGTCTAACAAGGGTTGGTTTCGACGAAGAATACCTGAGAGCCTAAACGGAGTTAGGGCGCCGAAAGTGTGATAGCTTTTCGCCGGATAAAATCCGGTACGTAGAATCGGCTTTCCTGACAGTCGTAAGGATAGTAATAAGTCATTATGATGTAAAAAGTCAGTAAGGATAGTTTTTAAATACATATAAAGCTAAAACATACCACTCGTGATAAGATATTTTAGAAACTGCAATAGGTTTACATTTGTAAAGCCATGTAATTCTCTCATGTAGTATGGATCATGTATGTTTTGTTGATGTGAGCGTTAATATGGATACTAAATTTTAATCTTGTTGAAAGCTAAAGGTGTCCTTGTCTTTGTAAATCGGCGGACGAAAGAATTTAGAGAGCCTTTATTAGGAACAGTTTTTTTAGACAAGCTATAAGGGTTTGATGGGTAGATCACTTCTCTTAGAAGTGAATTTCAATGCCTCCATCCGATTAACAGCTTAGACCACTATTTTTAAAATCATGTAAAAACTATTTTTTACTATATGAACCATTTTCCAGGTTACGGCAGACTTACTTTTTCCAACGAAAAAATACTTTACAAACTTATAACAAGTAACTCACTAAATTTCTTAATTTTATAAATATTGTTATACATCAACTGATTAATTACTTTTCTTAGGCTAAGTAGTTTTAACAACAAAGGCAGGCCCTTGTGGGTCATTTGTTTACTGTCCTAAATTGAGCGCCATACACTTCTTTCATTCTCCGTTAAACTTCTTCTGCGATGGCCCAACGCCAGTCGTTTTTGTTAGCTTTATAGTGAAAGCCAACAGAGAAAATGGGGGGAAAAATTTGTAATGGAATTTGTGACATGGTGCACACGCTATGCTATAGTCACTGCTGATGGTCTTTTCCTTTTCAAGGAAGTCAATAAAAATACAGACGCCATAACCTTGCCAGCCAACTGTTGCGTTTTCACGCTTTGTAGTAGGATCCTCATGTGCAGTCCACTGGGCTGATTGTCGATTGGACATCGAAGTGAAATGATATAGCCATGTTTCATCCATTGTCACATATTGACGCAAAACTCGGATTTAGTACGCTTGAACATTTCCAAACACACAAATTGAGCGCGATAGGCACCCACTTTGCACAGGGCTTTCGCATACTCAAATGATATGATTACACGTTGAGTTGATTTCTTTAGAGTGCCTGCTACTTGATTCAATTTCAATTTATGGTCGTTCAAAATAATTTTGTGGATTTTTTTGATGTTTTGGTTGGTAACAACCTCTTTTGGGCGTCCACCGCGTTCACCGTGTTCGGTGCTCATTTCACCACGTCTTTTGACTTAGCATACCAATCCTCGATAGTTGATTTTCACTGGAAGAGTGTTCAAGAAGGTGTTGACGGACTCTCGGTGAATGGTGTTGATGGCCTGTCTGTACGCCGTCCTGTCCAGCGGGTCTTGTCTGTAATGCTGTATGTCGCCCCGATAGTCAAGTACTCCCTTCCTGATGTGCCTAGATGGTGGTTCGGCTTCCAAACGGTGCCCATACAGTGGCATCCCAGCAGGTATTACTTACACAGCATAACATTAACCTCCTTAACTGGGAACATGAATGTTTCACTGTGTAAGTGGTGCTCTGGCGCCATCAGGAGGTTTCCCGTCACGGTCCGAAGAGCGGTGCTTTGGCAGGTCTGAAGCTTCTTCAACTGCGTCACGCTAGTCCCCGGCAACCAAATCGGCGCAGCAGAGTTTACGACCGGCCGGCCAATTGCCTTGTACGTTGCCAGCAGCGTTTCTTTGTCTTTCCCCTAGGTGCTACCGGCTAGCGATTTGAGGATTTTGTTCCGGCTTAATACTTTAGTGGCAATTGCAGTCGTATGCAGAGTGAAGGAGTGCAGGCTATCGAATGTGATTCCCAGTAAGTTTGGGTTGTTGGTGGCCGGAGTTTTTTTTTATCATCGACAGCTGTTGAAAAGGGTGGCAGAGGATTTCGCAGGCTGTAGATGTAAGTGTCGTGCAGTGAAGAAGTCGGAAAGGTCGGCGAGGTAGCAGTTTACAGTTGAACATAGGCTATCAATATCCTGGCCAGACGCCAAAATCGAACATTCATCGGCGTATGAGATCAAGGAGACGCCCTCTGGTGGTGGAGGAAGTCTCGAAATTTAGAAATTAAACAGCGTCGGGGAGAGGACACCACCCTGCGGAGCCCCTTGTTTAATTTTCCGTAGCTTAGAAGTTTGGCCTCGAAAATCAACCGATGATCGTCGACCACTCAGGTAGTTAATGGTCCACTTCTTCAACCTAGGTGGTAACGAGGAATCCTCAATGCCCGATAGTTGCACTGAATGAATTACCGTATCGAAAGCATTCGACAGGTCCAGTGCTACTAAGACAGTTCGCGCACAGGGTTTATTTTGGTTAAGGCCTTGAATTATCTGGGTGTTTATGGCGTTAAGTGCAGTTGTGGTGCTGTGCACTTTTCGGAAGTCATGCTGATGTGTAGCTGGGCTCAGATGGCGTGTGAGTGACGGGAGCAGCAAGGCATCAATTGTCTTCGCTACTTTGCAGGTTTCCCCGGCTTTAGTAGCGGGACCACTCTACCCAGTTTCCACATGTCGGATATAATTAGAGTGGTCAGAGACAGATTGATAAGCTTTGTGGGGTATTCTGCACCCGCTTGGCCCAAATGTTTTAAAATTAGCATGCTTATTCCGTCGGGGCCGATGGATTTGGAGGCTGTCGCCTTCCAGATTACCCCCTGAACCTCTTCCCTGGAGAAATCAAGGGTCGCGCTGGTGTTCGGCAATTTACGCAGACGGCGGGTTATTCGTCGTTTCGTTTTGTCAACCGAAGGGTGCAGTGTGAATAGCGGGCTAAAATAACTCGCGCACCTCTTCGGATCCGACGAGGCGTGATCACAGAATGAAATTTTCTCCCGATCATCACGTCTCGTCGGATTAGACAACGATTTGACTGTTGCCCAGAGCTTGGTCACCCCAGAGGAGAGATTGCAGGACCTTAAGTGCTCCTCCCACTTGTTCCGCTTGTGGATATTAACCTTGTTCCGAATCTCGGCCTTGAGTTCCCTAGTACGAGGATCACCGGGATCGGCCAGGCGTAACATGTCGCGCCTTCTCGCTGAAACCGCCGCTTCGGTGGGGAAATGAGGGCGTATTTCCGCGATGCGACCTGCAGGTATGAAGCGGGCGGCAGCAGACACGAAAATTTTGCGGAATGTCTTTTCTATAGAGAGGACGTTGGTGGGAGTGGGGAGTGCACTGAAAGCGTTCTCAGTAAATTCCGTAAAGCCGGGCCAGTTAGCTTTGTTAAAGTTAACAAATGTCCGGTGGTCCACGGAAACGAAGTCGGGAGGCAATCAAGATGACTATGGGCAAATGGTCTGATGCGAGTGTCAGCATAGTTCGCCAATCTGTGCAGTTTATCAGACTAGCGCTAGCTATTGTAATATCAGGCGAGCTATGGCAGTTGCTCACAATCCTGGTGGGGGCTTCGTCGTTCATTGTGCAGAATGTCGAATCGTCTATCTGTTCTGCCAGCTTCATTCCTCGACGATCATTTGACAGGCAGAAATGCCAAAGATCGTGATGCGCGTTAAAGTCACCCAAAACCAAACAGTTTTCGCCTCTGAGTAACGCAGCTATATCAGGACGGTATCCAACTGGGCAACTTGTAACGGGAGGAATGTATATATTAAATATTTCGAGATCGACACCGCCTGACCTGATAGCTATACCCTTACATTCTAGGGTAGTATCCCTGCGGTCGATGTCGCCGTCGATAAGACGATACTGCACGGTGTTGTGTAAAATGAAGGCTAAGCCTCCACCATGATCTCGCTCGCGATCCTTTCTTATTATATTATAGCCAGCCCTCAGAAGATCTGAGCGGGCGCTCAGTTTTGTTTCCTGGATCGCAGCTATTGGCAGGTGCTCCCGGCTCATAAACTCGACTATTTCGTCGATATTTCCTTGGAGTCCGTTGCAGTTGAACTATACGAGTCTGAAGTGTCTCGGGGAACGTTCGTAATACGGGGGTGAGGGAGTTGTGCATGGGTCTTGATTGTTGCAGCTGTGTGACCCGCTGTGGTGGTTGCCGCACATTGGTGGTAGTTGGCGGCTGCGTAGTATCTACAGGCGGAGGCAGACCAGAGCACGACCGAAAGTGTTACCAGCCAGTGCATGAGTTGCATTTGACTGATGTCACATTCCGCCGTACTATGGTCTGACAGAACAGACTGTGCGAGGTACTAGGAGCTGTTGATTAGCCCCCGCACGGGAGGTGGAGCTGGATGGAGATGGGGAGGGTTAGGGAAAGAAGATTGGGAGTCATGCTGCGGGGAGCTCCATTGAGCCGTGGAGGCCTGGGCGAGTTACCCAAAGTGGGTAAATGCGCTGAAGGCACTGCCGTATAGGCTAGAGGCGCAGCTGGGCGCTGGCAGCATGGGGCCACGTAACGCGTGGTCCACTCCCTATGGGTCTTAATGCCTGAACAGGTCTTAAGATGACTCCAACCATTGCACTGGTTGCATCTAACTGAGAAGGAAGGAGTCGTCTTTGGCACACACAGCAGAAATAATCCGTCTAACAAGGGTTGGTTTCGACGAAGAATACCTGAGAGCCTAAACGGAGTTAGGGCGCCGAAAGTGTGATAGCTTTTCGCCGGATAAAATCCGGTACGTAGAATCGGCTTTCCTGACAGTCGTAAGGATAGTAATAAGTCATTATGATGTAAAAAGTCAGTAAGGATAGTTTTTAAATACATATAAAGCTAAAACATACCACTCGTGATAAGATATTTTAGAAACTGCAATAGGTTTACATTTGTAAAGCCATGTAATTCTCTCATGTAGTATGGATCATGTATGTTTTGTTGATGTGAGCGTTAATATGGATACTAAATTTTAATCTTGTTGAAAGCTAAAGGTGTCCTTGTCTTTGTAAATCGGCGGACGAAAGAATTTAGAGAGCCTTTATTAGGAACAGTTTTTTTAGACAAGCTATAAGGGTTTGATGGGTAGATCACTTCTCTTAGAAGTGAATTTCAATGCCTCCATCCGATTAACAGCTTAGACCACTATTTTTAAAATCATGTAAAATCTATTTTTTACTATATGAACCATTTTCCAGGTTACGGCAGACTTACTTTTTCCAACGAAAAAATACTTTACAAACTTATAACAAGTAACTCACTAAATTTCTTAATTTTATAAATATTGTTATACATCAACTGATTAATTACTTTTCTTAGGCTAAGTAGTTTTAACAACAAAGGCAGGCCCTTGTGGGTCATTTGTTTACTGTCCTAAATTGAGCGCCATACACTTCTTTCATTCTCCGTTAAACTTCTTCTGCGATGGCCCAACGCCAGTCGTTTTTGTTAGCTTTATAGTGAAAGCCAACAGAGAAAATGGGGGGAAAAATTTGTAATGGAATTTGTGACATGGTGCACACGCTATGCTATAGTCACTGCTGATGGTCTTTTCCTTTTCAAGGAAGTCAATAAAAATACAGACGCCATAACCTTGCCAGCCAACTGTTGCGTTTTCACGCTTTGTAGTAGGATCCTCATGTGCAGTCCACTGGGCTGATTGTCGATTGGACATCGAAGTGAAATGATATAGCCATGTTTCATCCATTGTCACATATTGACGCAAAACTCGGATTTAGTACGCTTGAACATTTCCAAACACACAAATTGAGCGCGATAGGCACCCACTTTGCACAGGGCTTTCGCATACTCAAATGATATGATTACACGTTGAGTTGATTTCTTTAGAGTGCCTGCTACTTGATTCAATTTCAATTTATGGTCGTTCAAAATAATTTTGTGGATTTTTTGATGTTTTGGTTGGTAACAACCTCTTTTGGGCGTCCACCGCGTTCACCGTGTTCGGTGCTCATTTCACCACGTCTTTTGACTTAGCATACCAATCCTCGATAGTTGATTTTCACTGGAAGAGTGTTCAAGAAGGTGTTGACGGACTCTCGGTGAATGGTGTTGATGGCCTGTCTGTACGCCGTCCTGTCCAGCGGGTCTTGTCTGTAATGCTGTATGTCGCCCCGATAGTCAAGTACTCCCTTCCTGATGTGCCTAGATGGTGGTTCGGCTTCCAAACGGTGCCCATACAGTGGCATCCCAGCAGGTATTACTTACACAGCATAACATTAACCTCCTTAACTGGGAACATGAATGTTTCACTGTGTAAGTGGTGCTCTGGCGCCATCAGGAGGTTTCCCGTCACGGTCCGAAGAGCGGTGCTTTGGCAGGTCTGAAGCTTCTTCAACTGCGTCACGCTAGTCCCCGGCAACCAAATCGGCGCAGCAGAGTTTACGACCGGCCGGCCAATTGCCTTGTACGTTGCCAGCAGCGTTTCTTTGTCTTTCCCCTAGGTGCTACCGGCTAGCGATTTGAGGATTTTGTTCCGGCTTAATACTTTAGTGGCAATTGCAGTCGTATGCAGAGTGAAGGAGTGCAGGCTATCGAATGTGATTCCCAGTAAGTTTGGGTTGTTGGTGGCCGGAGTTTTTTATCATCGACAGCTGTTGAAAAGGGTGGCAGAGGATTTCGCAGGCTGTAGATGTAAGTGTCGTGCAGTGAAGAAGTCGGAAAGGTCGGCGAGGTAGCAGTTTACAGTTGAACATAGGCTATCAATATCCTGGCCAGACGCCAAAATCGAACATTCATCGGCGTATGAGATCAAGGAGACGCCCTCTGGTGGTGGAGGAAGTCTCGAAATTTAGAAATTAAACAGCGTCGGGGAGAGGACACCACCCTGCGGAGCCCCTTGTTTAATTTTCCGTAGCTTAGAAGTTTGGCCTCGAAAATCAACCGATGATCGTCGACCACTCAGGTAGTTAATGGTCCACTTCTTCAACCTAGGTGGTAACGAGGAATCCTCAATGCCCGATAGTTGCACTGAATGAATTACCGTATCGAAAGCATTCGACAGGTCCAGTGCTACTAAGACAGTTCGCGCACAGGGTTTATTTTGGTTAAGGCCTTGAATTATCTGGGTGTTTATGGCGTTAAGTGCAGTTGTGGTGCTGTGCACTTTTCGGAAGTCATGCTGATGTGTAGCTGGGCTCAGATGGCGTGTGAGTGACGGGAGCAGCAAGGCATCAATTGTCTTCGCTACTTTGCAGGTTTCCCCGGCTTTAGTAGCGGGACCACTCTACCCAGTTTCCACATGTCGGATATAATTAGAGTGGTCAGAGACAGATTGATAAGCTTTGTGGGGTATTCTGCACCCGCTTGGCCCAAATGTTTTAAAATTAGCATGCTTATTCCGTCGGGGCCGATGGATTTGGAGGCTGTCGCCTTCCAGATTACCCCCTGAACCTCTTCCCTGGAGAAATCAAGCGTCGCGCTGGTGTTCGGCAATTTACGCAGACGGCGGGTTATTCGTCGTTTCGTTTTGTCAACCGAAGGGTGCAGTGTGAATAGCGGGCTAAAATAACTCGCGCACCTCTTCGGATCCGACGAGGCGTGATCACAGAATGAAATTTTCTCCCGATCATCACGTCTCGTCGGATTAGACAACGATTTGACTGTTGCCCAGAGCTTGGTCACCCCAGAGGAGAGATTGCAGGACCTTAAGTGCTCCTCCCACTTGTTCCGCTTGTGGATATTAACCTTGTTCCGAATCTCGGCGTTGAGTTCCCTAGTACGAGGATCACCGGGATCGGCCAGGCGTAACATGTCGCGCCTTCTCGCTGAAACCGCCGCTTCGGTGGGGAAATGAGGGCGTATTTCCGCGATGCGACCTGCAGGTATGAAGCGGGCGGCAGCAGACACGAAAATTTTGCGGAATGTCTTTTCTATAGAGAGGACGTTGGTGGGGGTGGGGAGAGCACTGAAAGCGTTCTCAGTAAATTCCGTAAAGCCGGGCCAGTTAGCTTTGTTAAAGTTAACAAATGTCCGGTGGTCCACGGAAACGAAGTCGGGAGGCAATCAAGATGACTATGGGCAAATGGTCTGATGCGAGTGTCAGCATAGTTCGCCAATCTGTGCAGTTTATCAGACTAGCGCTAGCTATTGTAATATCAGGCGAGCTATGGCAGTTGCTCACAATCCTGGTGGGGGCTTCGTCGTTCATTGTGCAGAATGTCGAATCGTCTATCTGTTCTGCCAGCTTCATTCCTCGACGATCATTTGACAGGCAGAAATGCCAAAGATCGTGATGCGCGTTAAAGTCACCCAAAACCAAACAGTTTTCGCCTCTGAGTAACGCAGCTATATCAGGACGGTATCCAACTGGGCAACTTGTAACGGGAGGAATGTATATATTAAATATTTCGAGATCGACACCGCCTGACCTGATAGCTATACCCTTACATTCTAGGGTAGTATCCCTGCGGTCGATGTCGCCGTCGATAAGACGATACTGCACGGTGTTGTGTAAAATGAAGGCTAAGCCTCCACCATGATCTCGCTCGCGATCCTTTCTTATTATATTATAGCCAGCCCTCAGAAGATCTGAGCGGGCGCTCAGTTTTGTTTCCTGGATCGCAGCTATTGGCAGGTGCTCCCGGCTCATAAACTCGACTATTTCGTCGATATTTCCTTGGAGTCCGTTGCAGTTGAACTATACGAGTCTGAAGTGTCTCGGGGGAACGTTCGTAATACGGGGGTGAGGGAGTTGTGCATGGGTCTTGATTGTTGCAGCTGTGTGACCCGCTGTGGTGGTTGCCGCACATTGGTGGTAGTTGGCGGCTGCGTAGTATCTACAGGCGGAGGCAGACCAGAGCACGACCGAAAGTGTTACCAGCCAGTGCATGAGTTGCATTTGACTGATGTCACATTCCGCCGTACTATGGTCTGACAGAACAGACTGTGCGAGGTACTAGGAGCTGTTGATTAGCCCCCGCACGGGAGGTGGAGCTGGATGGAGATGGGGAGGGTTAGGGAAAGAAGATTGGGAGTCATGCTGCGGGGAGCTCCATTGAGCCGTGGAGGCCTGGGCGAGTTACCCAAAGTGGGTAAATGCGCTGAAGGCACTGCCGTATAGGCTAGAGGCGCAGCTGGGCGCTGGCAGCATGGGGCCACGTAACGCGTGGTCCACTCCCTATGGGTCTTAATGCCTGAACAGGTCTTAAGATGACTCCAACCATTGCACTGGTTGCATCTAACTGAGAAGGAAGGAGTCGTCTTTGGCACACACAGCAGAAATAATCCGTCTAACAAGGGTTGGTTTCGACGAAGAATACCTGAGAGCCCAAACGGAGTTAGGGCGCCGAAAGTGTGATAGCTTTTCGCCGGATAAAATCCGGTACGTAGAATCGGCTTTCCTGACAGTCGTAAGGATAGTAATAAGTCATTATGATGTAAAAAGTCAGTAAGGATAGTTTTTAAATACATATAAAGCTAAAACATACCACTCGTGATAAGATATTTTAGAAACTGCAATAGGTTTACATTTGTAAAGCCATGTAATTCTCTCATGTAGTATGGATCATGTATGTTTTGTTGATGTGAGCGTTAATATGGATACTAAATTTTAATCTTGTTGAAAGCTAAAGGTGTCCTTGTCTTTGTAAATCGGCGGACGAAAGAATTTAGAGAGCCTTTATTAGGAACAGTTTTTTTAGACAAGCTATAAGGGTTTGATGGGTAGATCACTTCTCTTAGAAGTGAATTTCAATGCCTCCATCCGATTAACAGCTTAGACCACTATTTTTAAAATCATGTAAATTTTAATCATGTATTTTTTACTATATGAACCATTTTCCAGGTTACGGCAGACTTACTTTTTCCAACGAAAAAATACTTTACAAACTTATAACAAGTAACTCACTAAATTTCTTAATTTTATAAATATTGTTATACATCAACTGATTAATTACTTTTCTTAGGCTAAGTAGTTTTAACAACAAAGGCAGGCCCTTGTGGGTCATTTGTTTACTGTCCTAAATTGAGCCCCATACACTTCTTTCATTCTCCGTTAAACTTCTTCTGCGATGGCCCAACGCCAGTCGTTTTTGTTAGCTTTATAGTGAAAGCCAACAGAGAAAATGGGGAACAAAATTTGTAATGGAATTTGTGACATGGTGCACACGCTATGCTATAGTCACTGCTGATGGTCTTTTCCTTTTCAAGGAAGTCAATAAAAATACAGACGCCATAACCTTGCCAGCCAACTGTTGCGTTTTCACGCTTTGTAGTAGGATCCTCATGTGCAGTCCACTAGGCTGATTGTCGATTGGACATCGAAGTGAAATGATATAGCCATGTTTCATCCATTGTCACATATTGACGCAAAACTCGGATTTAGTACGCTTGAACATTTCCAAACACACAAATTGAGCGCGATAGGCACCCACTTTGCACAGGGCTTTCGCATACTCAAATGATATGATTACACGTTGAGTTGATTTCTTTAGAGTGCCTGCTACTTGATTCAATTTCAATTTATGGTCGTTCAAAATAATTTTGTGGATTTTTTTGATGTTTTGGTTGGTAACAACCTCTTTTGGGCGTCCACCGCGTTCACCGTGTTCGGTGCTCATTTCACCACGTCTTTTGACTTAGCATACCAATCCTCGATAGTTGATTTTCACTGGAAGAGTGTTCAAGAAGGTGTTGACGGACTCTCGGTGAATGGTGTTGATGGCCTGTCTGTACGCCGTCCTGTCCAGCGGGTCTTGTCTGTAATGCTGTATGTCGCCCCGATAGTCAAGTACTCCCTTCCTGATGTGCCTAGATGGTGGTTCGGCTTCCAAACGGTGCCCATACAGTGGCATCCCAGCAGGTATTACTTACACAGCATAACATTAACCTCCTTAACTGGGAACATGAATGTTTCACTGTGTAAGTGGTGCTCTGGCGCCATCAGGAGGTTTCCCGTCACGGTCCGAAGAGCGGTGCTTTGGCAGGTCTGAAGCTTCTTCAACTGCGTCACGCTAGTCCCCGGCAACCAAATCGGCGCAGCAGAGTTTACGACCGGCCGGCCAATTGCCTTGTACGTTGCCAGCAGCGTTTCTTTGTCTTTCCCCTAGGTGCTACCGGCTAACGATTTGAGGATTTTGTTCCGGCTTAGTACTTTAGTGGCAATTGCAGTCGTATGCAGAGTGAAGGAGTGCAGGCTATCGAATGTGATTCCCAGTAACTTTGGGTTGTTGGTGGCCGGAGTTTTTTTTTATCATCGACAGCTGTTGAAAAGGGTGGCAGAGGATTTCGCAGGCTGTAGATGTAAGTGTCGTGCAGTGAAGAAGTCGGAAAGGTCGGCGAGGTAGCAGTTTACAGTTGAACATAGGCTATCAATATCCTGGCCAGACGCCAAAATCGAACATTCATCGGCGTATGAGATCAAGGAAACGCCCTCTGGTGGTGGAGGAAGTCTCGAAATTTAGAAATTAAACAGCGTCGGGGAGAGGACACCACCCTGCGGAGCCCCTTGTTTAATTTTCCGTAGCTTAGAAGTTTGGCCTCGAAAATCAACCGATGATCGTCGACCACTCAGGTAGTTAATGGTCCACCTCTTCAACCTAGGTGGTAACGAGGAATCCTCAATGCCCGATAGTTGCACTGAATGAATTACCGTATCGAAAGCATTCGACAGGTCCAGTGCTACTAAGACAGTTCGCGCACAGGGTTTATTTTGGTTAAGGCCTTGAATTATCTGGGTGTTTATGGCGTTAAGTGCAGTTGTGGTGCTGTGCACTTTTCGGAAGTCATGCTGATGTGTAGCTGGGCTCAGATGGCGTGTGAGTGACGGGAGCAGCAAGGCATCAATTGTCTTCGCTACTTTGCAGGTTTCCCCGGCTTTAGTAGCGGGACCACTCTACCCAGTTTCCACATGTCGGATATAATTAGAGTGGTCAGAGACAGATTGAAAAGCTTGGTGGGGTATTCTGCACCCGCTTGGCCCAAATGTTTTAACATCAGCATGCTTATTCCGTCGGGGCCGATGGATTTGGAGGCTGTCGCCTTCCAGATTACCCCCTGAACCTCTTCCCTGGAGAAATCAAGCGTCGCGCTGGTGTTCGGCAATTTACGCAGACGGCGGGTTATTCGTCGTTTCGTTTTGTCAACATAGTTTACGACCGGCCGGCCAATTGCCTTGTACGTTGCCAGCAGCGTTTCTTTGTCTTTCCCCTAGGTGCTACCGGCTAGCGATTTGAGGATTTTGTTGCGGCTTAGTACTTTGGTGGCAATTGCAGTCGTATGCAGAGTGAAGGAGTGCAGGCTATCGAATGTGATTCCCAGTAACTTTGGGTTGTTGGTGGTCGGAGTTTTTTTTTTATCATCGACAGCTGTTGAAAAGGGTGGCAGAGGATTTCGCAGGCTGTAGATGTAAGTGTCGTGCAGTGAAGAAGTCGGAAAGGTCGGCGAGGTAGCAGTTTACAGTTGAACATAGGCTATCAATATCCTGGCCAGACGCCAAAATCGAACATTCATCGGCGTATGAGATCAAGGAGACGCCCTCTGGTGGTGGAGGAAGTCTCGAAATGTAGAAATTAAACAGCGTCGGGGAGAGGACACCACCCTGCGGAGCCCCTTGTTTAATTTTCCGTAGCTTAGAAGTTTGGCCTCGAAAATCAACAGATGATCGTCGACCACTCAGGTAGTTAATGGTCCACCTCTTCAACCTAGGTGGTAACGAGGAATCCTCAATGCCCGATAGTTGCACTGAATGAATTACCGTATCGAAAGCATTCGACAGGTCCAGTGCTACTAAGACAGTTCGCGCACAGGGTTTATTTTGGTTAAGGCCTTGAATTATCTGGGTGTTTATGGCGTTAAGTGCAGTTGTGGTGCTGTGCACTTTTCGGAAGTCATGCTGATGTGTAGCTGGGCTCAGATGGCGTGTGAGTGACGGGAGCAGCAAGGCATCAATTGTCTTCGCTACTTTGCAGGTTTCCCCGGCTTTAGTAGCGGGACCACTCTACCCAGTTTCCACATGTCGGATATAATTAGAGTGGTCAGAGACAGATTGAAAAGCTTGGTGGGGTATTCTGCACCCGCTTGGCCCAAATGTTTTAACATCAGCATGCTTATTCCGTCGGGGCCGATGGATTTGGAGGCTGTCGCCTTCCAGATTACCCCCTGAACCTCTTCCCTGGAGAAATCAAGCGTCGCGCTGGTGTTCGGCAATTTACGCAGACGGCGGGTTATTCGTCGTTTCGTTTTGTCAACCGAAGGGTGCAGTGTGAATAGCCGGCTAAAATAACTCGGATTTAGTACGCTTGAACATTTCCAAACACACAAATTGAGCGCGATAGGCACCCACTTTGCACAGGGCTTTCGCATACTCAAATGATATGATTACACGTTGAGTTGATTTCTTTAGAGTGCCTGCTACTTGATTCAATTTAAATTTATGGTCGTTCAAAATTATTTTGTGAATTTTTTTGATGTTTTGGTTGGTAACAACCTCTTTTGGGCGTCCACCGCGTTCACCGTGTTCGGTGCTCATTTCACCACGTCTTTTGACTTAGCATACCAATCCTCGATAGTTGATTTTCACTGGAAGAGTGTTCAAGAAGGTGTTGACGGACTCTCGGTGAATGGTGTTGATGGCCTGTCTGTACGCCGTCCTGTCCAGCGGGTCTTGTCTGTAATGCTGTATGTCGCCCCGATAGTCAAGTACTCCCTTCCTGATGTGCCTAGATGGTGGTTCGGCTTCCAAACGGTGCCCATACAGTGGCATCCCAGCAGGTATTGCTTACACAGCATAACATTAACCTCCTTAACTGGGAACATGAAGGTTTCACTGTGTAAGTGGTGCTCTGGCGCCATCAGGAGGTTTCCCGTCACGGTCCGAAGAGCGGTGCTTTGGCAGGTCTGAAGCTTCTTCAACTGCGTCACGCTAGTCCCCGGCAACCAAATCGGCGCAGCATAGTTTACGACCGGCCGGCCAATTGCCTTGTACGTTGCCAGCAGCGTTTCTTTGTCTTTCCCCTAGGTGCTACCGGCTAGCGATTTGAGGATTTTGTTGCGGCTTAGTCCTTTGGTGGCAATTGCAGTCGTATGCAGAGTGAAGGAGTGCAGGCTATCGAATGTGATTCCCAGTAACTTTGGGTTGTTGGTGGTCGGAGTTTTTTTTTTTATCATCGACAGCTGTTGAAAAGGGTGGCAGAGGATTTCGAACAAAATGAAGGCTAAGCCTCCACCATGATCTCGCTCGCGATCCTTTCTTATTATATTATAGCCACCCCTCAGAAGATCTGAGCGGGCGCTCAGTTTTGTTTCCTGGATCGCAGCTATTGGCAGGTGCTCCCGGCTCATAAACTCGACTATCTCGTCGATATTTCCTTGGAGTCCGTTGCAGTTGAACTATACGAGTCTGAAGTGTCTCGGGGGAACGTTCGTAATACGGGGGGTGAGGGAGTTGTGCATGGGTCTTGATTGTTGCAGCTGTGTGACCCGCTGTGGTGGTTGCCGCACATTGGTGGTAGTTGGCGGCTGCGTAGTATCTACAGGCGGAGGCAGACCAGAGCACGACCGAAAGTGTTACCAGCCAGTGCATGAGTTGCATTTGACTGATGTCACATTCCGCCGTACTATGGTCTGACAGAACAGACTGTGCGAGGTACTAGGAGCTGTTGATTAGCCCCCGCACGGGAGGTGGAGCTGGATGGAGATGGGGAGGGTTAGGGAAAGAAGATTGGGAGTCATGCTGCGGGGAGCTCCATTGAGCGGTGGAGGCCTGGGCGAGTTACCCAATGTGGGTAAATGCGCTGAAGGCACTGCCGTATAGGCTAGAGGCGCAGCTGGGCGCTGGCAGCATGGGGCCACGTAACGCGTGGTCCACTCCCTATGGGTCTTAATGCCTGAACAGGTCTTAAGATGACTCCAACCATTGCACTGGTTGCATCTAACTGAGAAGGAAGGAGTCGTCTTTGGCACACACAGCAGAAATAATCCGTCTAACAAGGGTTGGTTTCGACGAAGAATACCTGAGAGCCTAAACGGAGTTAGGGCGCCGAAAGTGTGATAGCTTTTCGCCGGATAAAATCCGATACGTAGAATCGGCTTTCCTGACAGTCGTAAGGATAGTAATAAGTCATTATGATGTAAAAAGTCAGTAAGGATAGTTTTTAAATACATATAAAGCTAAAACATACCACTCGTGATAAGATATTTTAGAAACTGCAATAGGTTTACATTTGTAAAGCCATGTAATTCTCTCATGTAGTATAGATCATGTATGTTTTGTTGATGTGAGCGTTAATATGGATACTAAATTTTAATCTTATTGAAAGCTAAAGGTGTCCTTGTCTTTGTAAATCGGCGGACGAAATAATTTAGAGAGCCTTTATTAGGAACAGTTTTTTTAGACAAGCTATAAGGGTTTGATGGGTAGATCACTTCTCTTAGAAGTGAATTTCAATGCCTCCATCCGATTAACAGCTTAGACCACTATTTTTAAAATCATGTAAATTTTAATCATGTATTTTTTACTATATGAACCATTTTCCAGGTTACGGCAGACTTACTTTTTCCAACGAAAAAATACTTTACAAACTTATAACAAGTAACTCACTAAATTTCTTAATTTTATAAATATTGTTATACATCAACTGATTAATTACTTTTCTTAGGCTAAGTAGTTTTAACAACAAAGGCAGGCCCTTGTGGGTCATTTGTTTACTGTCCTAAATTGAGCGCCATACACTTCTTTCATTCTCCGTTAAACTTCTTCTGCGATGGCCCAACGCCAGTCGTTTTTGTTAGCTTTATAGTGAAAGCCAACAGAGAAAATGGGGAAAAAAATTTGTAATGGAATTTGTGACATGGTGCACACGCTATGCTATAGTCACTGCTGATGGTCTTTTCCTTTTCAAGGAAGTCAATAACAATACAGACGCCATAACCTTGCCAGCCAACTGTTGCGTTTTCACGCTTTGTAGTAGGATCCTCATGTGCAGTCCACTAGGCTGATTGTCGATTGGACATCGAAGTGAAATGATATAGCCATGTTTCATCCATTGTCACATATTGACGCAAAACTCGGATTTAGTACGCTTGAACATTTCCAAACACACAAATTGAGCGCGATAGGCACCCACTTTGCACAGGGCTTTCGCATACTCAAATGATATGATTACACGTTGAGTTGATTTCTTTAGAGTGCCTGCTACTTGATTCAATTTCAATTTATGGTCGTTCAAAATTATTTTGTGGATTTTGTTGATGTTTTGGTTGGTAACAACCTCTTTTGGGCGTCCACCGCGTTCACCGTGTTCGGTGCTCATTTCACCACGTCTTTTGACTTAGCATACCAATCCTCGATAGTTGATTTTCACTGGAAGAGTGTTCAAGAAGGTGTTGACGGACTCTCGGTGAATGGTGTTGATGGCCTGTCTGTACGCCGTCCTGTCCAGCGGGTCTTGTCTGTAATGCTGTATGTCGCCCCGATAGTCAAGTACTCCCTTCCTGATGTGCCTAGATGGTGGTTCGGCTTCCAAACGGTGCCCATACAGTGGCATCCCAGCAGGTATTGCTTACACAGCATAACATTAACCTCCTTAACTGGGAACATGAATGTTTCACTGTGTAAGTGGTGCTCTGGCGCCATCAGGAGGTTTCCCGTCACGGTCCGAAGAGCGGTGCTTTGGCAGGTCTGAAGCTTCTTCAACTGCGTCACGCTAGTCCCCGGCAACCAAATCGGCGCAGCATAGTTTACGACCGGCCGGCCAATTGCCTTGTACGTTGCCAGCAGCGTTTCTTTGTCTTTCCCCTAGGTGCTACCGGCTAGCGATTTGAGGATTTTGTTGCGGCTTAGTACTTTGGTGGCAATTGCAGTCGTATGCAGAGTGAAGGAGTGCAGGCTATCGAATGTGATTCCCAGTAACTTTGGGTTGTTGGTGGTCGGAGTTTTTTTTTATCATCGACAGCTGTTGAAAAGGGTGGCAGAGGATTTCGCAGGCTGTAGATGTAAGTGTCGTGCAGTGAAGAAGTCGGAAAGGTAGGCGAGGTAGCAGTTTACAGTTGAACATAGGCTATCAATATCCTGGCCAGACGCCAAAATCGAACATTCATCGGCGTATGAGATCAAGGAGACGCCCTCTGGTGGTGGAGGAAGTCTCGAAATGTAGAAATTAAACAGCGTCGTGGAGAGGACACCACCCTGCGGAGCCCCTTGTTTAATTTTCCGTAGCTTAGAAGTTTGGCCTCGAAAATCAACCGATGATCGTCGACCACTCAGGTAGTTAATGGTCCACCTCTTCAACCTAGGTGGTAACGAGGAATCCTCAATGCCCGATAGTTGCACTGAATGAATTACCGTATCGAAAGCATTCGACAGGTCCAGTGCTACTAAGACAGTTCGCGCACAGGGTTTATTTTGGTTAGGGCCTTGAATTATCTGGGTGTTTATGGCGTTAAGTGCAGTTGTGGTGCTGTGCACTTTTCGGAAGTCATGCTGATGTGTAGCTGGGCTCAGATGGCGTGTGAGTGACGGGAGCAGCAAGGCATCAATTGTCTTCGCTACTTTGCAGGTTTCCCCGGCTTTAGTAGCGGGACCACTCTACCCAGTTTCCACATGTCGGATATAATTAGAGTGGTCAGAGACAGATTGAGAAGCTTGGTGGGGTATTCTGCACCCGCTTGGCCCAAATGTTTTAACATCAGCATGCTTATTCCGTCGGGGCCGATGGATTTGGAGGCTGTCGCCTTCCAGATTACCCCTGAACCTCTTCCCTGGAGAAATCAAGCGTCGCGCTGGTGTTCGGCAATTTACGCAGACGGCGGGTTACTCGTCGTTTCGTTTTGTCAACCGAAGGGTGCAGTGTGAATAGCCGGCTAAAATAACTCGCGCACCTCTTCGGATCCGACGAGGCGTGATCACAGAATGAAATTTTCTCCCGATCATCACGTCTCGCCGGATTAGACAACGATTTGACTGTTGCCCAGAGCTTGGTCACCCCAGAGGAGAGATTGCAGGACCTTAAGTGCTCCTCCCACTTGTTCCGCTTGTGGATATTAACCTTGTTCCGAATCTCGGCGTTGAGTTCCCTAGTACGAGGATCACCGGGATCGGCCAGGCGTAACATGTCGCGCCTTCTCGCTGAAACCGCCGCTTCGGTGGGGAATTGAGGGCGTATTTCCGCGATGCGACCTGCAGGTATGAAGCGGGCGGCAGCAGACACGAAAATTTTGCGGAATGTCTTTTCTATAGAGAGGACGTTGGTGGGAGTGGGGAGAGCACTGAAAGCGTTCTCAGTAAATTCCGTAAAGCCGGGCCAGTTAGCTTTGTTAAAGTTAACAAATGTCCGGTGGTCCACGGAAACGAAGTCGGGAGGCAATCAAGATGACTATGGGCAAATGGTCTGATGCGAGTGTCAGCATAGTTCGCCAATCTGTGCAGTTTATCAGACCAGCGCTAGCTATTGTAATATCAGGCGAGCTATGGCAGTTGCTCACAATCCTGGTGGGGGCTTCGTCGTTCATTGTGCAGAATGTCGAATCGTCTATCTGTTCCGCCAGCTTCATTCCTCGACGATCATTTGACAGGCAGAAATGCCAAAGATCGTAATGCGCGTTAAAGTCACTCAAAACCAAACAGTTTTCGCCTCTGAGTAACGCAGCTATATCAGGACGGTATCCAACTGGGCAACTTGTAACGGGAGGAATGTATATATTAAATATTTCGAGATCGACACCGCCTGACCTGATAGCTATACCCTTACATTCTAGGGTAGTATCCCTGCGGTCGATGTCGCCGTCGATAAGACGATACTGCACGTTGTTGTGTAAAATGAAGGCTAAGCCTCCACCATGATCTCGCTCGCGATCCTTTCTTATTATATTATAGCCAGCCCTCAGAAGATCTGAGCGGGCGCTCAGTTTTGTTTCCTGGATCGCAGCTATTGGTAGGTGCTCCCGGCTCATAAACTCGACTATCTCGTCGATATTTCCTTGGAGTCCGTTGCAGTTGAACTATACGAGTCTGAAGTGTCTCGGGGGACCGTTCGTAATACGGGGGTGAGGGAGTTGTGCATGGGTCTTGATTGTTGCAGCTGTGTGACCCGCTGTGGTGGTTGCCGCACATTGGTGGTAGTTGGCGGCTGCGTAGTATCTACAGGCGGAGGCAGACCAGAGCACGACCGAAAGTGTTACCAGCCAGTGCATGAGTTGCATTTGACTGATGTCACATTCCGCCGTACTATGGTCTGACAGAACAGACTGTGCGAGGTACTAGGAGCTGTTGATTAGCCCCCGCACGGGAGGTGGAGCTGGATGGAGATGGGGAGGGTTAGGGAAAGAAGATTGGGAGTCATGCTGCGGGGAGCTCCATTGAGCCGTGGAGGCCTGGGCGAGTTACCCAAAGTGGGTAAATGCGCTGAAGGCACTGCCGTATAGGCTAGAGGCGCAGCTGGGCGCTGGCAGCATGGGGCCACGTAACGCGTGGTCCACTCCCTATGGGTCTTAATGCCTGAACAGGTCTTAAGATGACTCCAACCATTGCACTGGTTGCATCTAACTGAGAAGGAAGGAGTCGTCTTTGGCACACACAGCAGAAATTATCCGTCTAACAAGGGTTGGTTTCGACGAAGAATACCTGAGAGCCTAAACGGAGTTAGGGCGCCGAAAGTGTGATAGCTTTTCGCCGGATAAAATCCGATACGTAGAATCGACTTTCCTGACAGTCGTAAGGATAGTAATAAGTCATTATGATGTAAAAAGTCAGTAAGGATAGTTTTTAAATACATATAAAGCTAAAACATACCACTCGTGATAAGATATTTTAGAAACTGCAATAGGTTTACATTTGTAAAGCCATGTAATTCTCTCATGTAGTATAGATCATGTATGTTTTGTTGATGTGAGCGTTAATATGGATACTAAATTTTAATCTTGTTGAAAGCTAAAGGTGTCCTTGTCTTTGTAAATCGGCGGACGAAAGAATTTAGAGAGCCTTTATTAGGAACAGTTTTTTTAGACAAGCTATAAGGGTTTGATGGGTAGATCACTTCTCTTAGAAGTGAATTTCAATGCCTCCATCCGATTAACAGCTTAGACCACTATTTTTAAAATCATGTAAATTTTAATCATGTATTTTTTACTATATGAACCATTTTCCAGGTTACGGCAGACTTACTTTTTCCAACGAAAAAATACTTTACAAACTTATAACAAGTAACTCACTAAATTTCTTAATTTTATAAATATTGTTATACATCAACTGATTAATTACTTTTCTTAGGCTAAGTAGTTTTAACAACAAAGGCAGGCCCTTGTGGGTCATTTGTTTACTGTCCTAAATTGAGCCCCATACACTTCTTTCATTCTCCGTTAAACTTCTTCTGCGATGGCCCAACGCCAGTCGTTTTTGTTAGCTTTATAGTGAAAGCCAACAGAGAAAATGGGGAACAAAATTTGTAATGGAATTTGTGACATGGTGCACACGCTATGCTATAGTCACTGCTGATGGTCTTTTCCTTTTCAAGGAAGTCAATAAAAATACAGACGCCATAACCTTGCCAGCCAACTGTTGCGTTTTCACGCTTTGTAGTAGGATCCTCATGTGCAGTCCACTAGGCTGATTGTCGATTGGACATCGAAGTGAAATGATATAGCCATGTTTCATCCATTGTCACATATTGACGCAAAACTCGGATTTAGTACGCTTGAACATTTCCAAACACACAAATTGAGCGCGATAGGCACCCACTTTGCACAGGGCTTTCGCATACTCAAATGATATGATTACACGTTGAGTTGATTTCTTTAGAGTGCCTGCTACTTGATTCAATTTCAATTTATGGTCGTTCAAAATTATTTTGTGGATTTTGTTGATGTTTTGGTTGGTAACAACCTCTTTTGGGCGTCCACCGCGTTCACCGTGTTCGGTGCTCATTTCACCACGTCTTTTGACTTAGCATACCAATCCTCGATAGTTGATTTTCACTGGAAGAGTGTTCAAGAAGGTGTTGACGGACTCTCGGTGAATGGTGTTGATGGCCTGTCTGTACGCCGTCCTGTCCAGCGGGTCTTGTCTGTAATGCTGTATGTCGCCCCGATAGTCAAGTACTCCCTTCCTGATGTGCCTAGATGGTGGTTCGGCTTCCAAACGGTGCCCATACAGTGGCATCCCAGCAGGTATTGCTTACACAGCATAACATTAACATCCTTAACTGGGAACATGAATGTTTCACTGTGTAAGTGGTGCTCTGGCGCCATCAGGAGGTTTCCCGTCACGGTCCGAAGAGCGGTGCTTTGGCAGGTCTGAAGCTTCTTCAACTGCGTCACGCTAGTCCCCGGCAACCAAATCGGCGCAGCATAGTTTACGACCGGCCGGCCAATTGCCTTGTACGTTGCCAGCAGCGTTTCTTTGTCTTTCCCCTAGGTGCTACCGGCTAGCGATTTGAGGATTTTGTTGCGGCTTAGTACTTTGGTGGCAATTGCAGTCGTATGCAGAGTGAAGGAGTGCAGGCTATCGAATGTGATTCCCAGTAACTTTGGGTTGTTGGTGGTCGGAGTTTTTTTTTATCATCGACAGCTGTTGAAAAGGGTGGCAGAGGATTTCGCAGACTGTAGATGTAAGTGTCGTGCAGTGAAGAAGTCGGAAAGGTAGGCGAGGTAGCAGTTTACAGTTGAACATAGGCTATCAATATCCTGGCCAGACGCCAAAATCGAACATTCATCGGCGTATGAGATCAAGGAGACGCCCTCTGGTGGTGGAGGAAGTCTCGAAATGTAGAAATTAAACAGCGTCGTGGAGAGGACACCACCCTGCGGAGCCCCTTGTTTAATTTTCCGTAGCTTAGAAGTTTGGCCTCGAAAATCAACCGATGATCGTCGACCACTCAGGTAGTTAATGGTCCACCTCTTCAACCTAGGTGGTAACGAGGAATCCTCAATGCCCGATAGTTGCACTGAATGAATTACCGTATCGAAAGCATTCGACAGGTCCAGTGCTACTAAGACAGTTCGCGCACAGGGTTTATTTTGGTTAGGGCCTTGAATTATCTGGGTGTTTATGGCGTTAAGTGCAGTTGTGGTGCTGTGCACTTTTCGGAAGTCATGCTGATGTGTAGCTGGGCTCAGATGGCGTGTGAGTGACGGGAGCAGCAAGGCATCAATTGTCTTCGCTACTTTGCAGGTTTCCCCGGCTTTAGTAGCGGGACCACTCTACCCAGTTTCCACATGTCGGATATAATTAGAGTGGTCAGAGACAGATTGAGAAGCTTGGTGGGGTATTCTGCACCCGCTTGGCCCAAATGTTTTAACATCAGCATGCTTATTCCGTCGGGGCCGATGGATTTGGAGGCTGTCGCCTTCCAGATTACCCCCTGAACCTCTTCCCTGGAGAAATCAAGCGTCGCGCTGGTGTTCGGCAATTTACGCAGACGGCGGGTTACTCGTCGTTTCGTTTTGTCAACCGAAGGGTGCAGTGTGAATAGCCGGCTAAAATAACTCGCGCACCTCTTCGGATCCGACGAGGCGTGATCACAGAATGAAATTTTCTCCCGATCATCACGTCTCGTCGGATTAGACAACGATTTGACTGTTGCCCAGAGCTTGGTCACCCCAGAGGAGAGATTGCAGGACCTTAAGTGCTCCTCCCACTTGTTCCGCTTGTGGATATTAACCTTGTTCCGAATCTCGGCGTTGAGTTCCCTAGTACGAGGATCACCGGGATCGGCCAGGCGTAACATGTCGCGCCTTCTCGCTGAAACCGCCGCTTCGGTGGGGAATTGAGGGCGTATTTCCGCGATGCGACCTGCAGGTATGAAGCGGGCGGCAGCAGACACGAAAATTTTGCGGAATGTCTTTTCTATAGAGAGGACGTTGGTGGGAGTGGGGAGAGCACTGAAAGCGTTCTCAGTAAATTCCGTAAAGCCGGGCCAGTTAGCTTTGTTAAAGTTAACAAATGTCCGGTGGTCCACGGAAACGAAGTCGGGAGGCAATCAAGATGACTATGGGCAAATGGTCTGATGCGAGTGTCAGCATAGTTCGCCAATCTGTGCAGTTTATCAGACCAGCGCTAGCTATTGTAATATCAGGCGAGCTATGGCAGTTGCTCACAATCCTGGTGGGGGCTTCGTCGTTCATTGTGCAGAATGTCGAATCGTCTATCTGTTCCGCCAGCTTCATTCCTCGACGATCATTTGACAGGCAGAAATGCCAAAGATCGTAATGCGCGTTAAAGTCACTCAAAACCAAACAGTTTTCGCCTCTGAGTAACGCAGCTATATCAGGACGGTATCCAACTGGGCAACTTGTAACGGGAGGAATGTATATATTAAATATTTCGAGATCGACACCGCCTGACCTGATAGCTATACCCTTACATTCTAGGGTAGTATCCCTGCGGTCGATGTCGCCGTCGATAAGACGATACTGCACGTTGTTGTGTAAAATGAAGGCTAAGCCTCCACCATGATCTCGCTCGCGATCCTTTCTTATTATATTATAGCCAGCCCTCAGAAGATCTGAGCGGGCGCTCAGTTTTGTTTCCTGGATCGCAGCTATTGGTAGGTGCTCCTGGCTCATAAACTCGACTATCTCGTCGATATTTCCTTGGAGTCCGTTGCAGTTGAACTATACGAGTCTGAAGTGTCTCGGGGGAACGTTCGTAATACGGGGGTGAGGGAGTTGTGCATGGGTCTTGATTGTTGCAGCTGTGTGACCCGCTGTGGTGGTTGCCGCACATTGGTGGTAGTTGGCGGCTGCGTAGTATCTACAGGCGGAGGCAGACCAGAGCACGACCGAAAGTGTTACCAGCCAGTGCATGAGTTGCATTTGACTGATGTCACATTCCGCCGTACTATGGTCTGACAGAACAGACTGTGCGAGGTACTAGGAGCTGTTGATTAGCCCCCGCACGGGAGGTGGAGCTGGATGGAGATGGGGAGGGTTAGGGAAAGAAGATTGGGAGTCATGCTGCGGGGAGCTCCATTGAGCCGTGGAGGCCTGGGCGAGTTACCCAAAGTGGGTAAATGCGCTGAAGGCACTGCCGTATAGGCTAGAGGCGCAGCTGGGCGCTGGCAGCATGGGGCCACGTAACGCGTGGTCCACTCCCTATGGGTCTTAATGCCTGAACAGGTCTTAAGATGACTCCAACCATTGCACTGGTTGCATCTAACTGAGAAGGAAGGAGTCGTCTTTGGCACACACAGCAGAAATAATCCGTCTAACAAGGGTTGGTTTCGACGAAGAATACCTGAGAGCCTAAACGGAGTTAGGGCGCCGAAAGTGTGATAGCTTTTCGCCGGATAAAATCCGGTACGTAGAATCGGCTTTCCTGACAGTCGTAAGGATAGTAATAAGTCATTATGATGTAAAAAGTCAGTAAGGATAGTTTTTAAATACATATAAAGCTAAAACATACCACTCGTGATAAGATATTTTAGAAACTGCAATAGGTTTACATTTGTAAAGCCATGTAATTCTCTCATGTAGTATAGATCATGTATGTTTTGTTGATGTGAGCGTTAATATGGATACTAAATTTTAATCTTGTTGAAAGCTAAAGGTGTCCTTGTCTTTGTAAATCGGCGGACGAAAGAATTTAGAGAGCCTTTATTAGGAACAGTTTTTTTAGACAAGCTATAAGGGTTTGATGGGTAGATCACTTCTCTTAGAAGTGAATTTCAATGCCTCCATCCGATTAACAGCTCAGACCACTATTTTTAAAATCATGTAAAAACTATTTTTTACTATATGAACCATTTTCCAGGTTACGGCAGACTTACTTTTTCCAACGAAAAAATACTTTACAAACTTATAACAAGTAACTCACTAAATTTCTTAATTTTATAAATATTGTTATACATCAACTGATTAATTACTTTTCTTAGGCTAAGTAGTTTTAACAACAAAGGCAGGCCCTTGTGGGTCATTTGTTTACTGTCCTAAATTGAGCGCCATACACTTCTTTCATTCTCCGTTAAACTTCTTCTGCGATGGCCCAACGCCAGTCGTTTTTGTTAGCTTTATAGTGAAAGCCAACAGAGAAAATGGGGAAAAAAATTTGTAATGGAATTTGTGACATGGTGCACACGCTATGCTATAGTCACTGCTGATGGTCTTTTCCTTTTCAAGGAAGTCAATAACAATACAGACGCCATAACCTTGCCAGCCAACTGTTGCGTTTTCACGCTTTGTAGTAGGATCCTCATGTGCAGTCCACTAGGCTGATTGTCGATTGGACATCGAAGTGAAATGATATAGCCATGTTTCATCCATTGTCACATATTGACGCAAAACTCGGATTTAGTACGCTTGAACATTTCCAAACACACAAATTGAGCGCGATAGGCACCCACTTTGCACAGGGCTTTCGCATACTCAAATGATATGATTACACGTTGAGTTGATTTCTTTAGAGTGCCTGCTACTTGATTCAATTTCAATTTATGGTCGTTCAAAATTATTTTGTGGATTTTGTTGATGTTTTGGTTGGTAACAACCTCTTTTGGGCGTCCACCGCGTTCACCGTGTTCGGTGCTCATTTCACCACGTCTTTTGACTTAGCATACCAATCCTCGATAGTTGATTTTCACTGGAAGAGTGTTCAAGAAGGTGTTGACGGACTCTCGGTGAATGGTGTTGATGGCCTGTCTGTACGCCGTCCTGTCCAGCGGGTCTTGTCTGTAATGCTGTATGTCGCCCCGATAGTCAAGTACTCCCTTCCTGATGTGCCTAGATGGTGGTTCGGCTTCCAAACGGTGCCCATACAGTGGCATCCCAGCAGGTATTGCTTACACAGCATAACATTAACCTCCTTAACTGGGAACATGAATGTTTCACTGTGTAAGTGGTGCTCTGGCGCCATCAGGAGGTTTCCCGTCACGGTCCGAAGAGCGGTGCTTTGGCAGGTCTGAAGCTTCTTCAACTGCGTCACGCTAGTCCCCGGCAACCAAATCGGCGCAGCATAGTTTACGACCGGCCGGCCAATTGCCTTGTACGTTGCCAGCAGCGTTTCTTTGTCTTTCCCCTAGGTGCTACCGGCTAGCGATTTGAGGATTTTGTTGCGGCTTAGTACTTTGGTGGCAATTGCAGTCGTATGCAGAGTGAAGGAGTGCAGGCTATCGAATGTGATTCCCAGTAACTTTGGGTTGTTGGTGGTCGGAGTTTTTTTTTATCATCGACAGCTGTTGAAAAGGGTGGCAGAGGATTTCGCAGGCTGTAGATGTAAGTGTCGTGCAGTGAAGAAGTCGGAAAGGTAGGCGAGGTAGCAGTTTACAGTTGAACATAGGCTATCAATATCCTGGCCAGACGCCAAAATCGAACATTCATCGGCGTATGAGATCAAGGAGACGCCCTCTGGTGGTGGAGGAAGTCTCGAAATGTAGAAATTAAACAGCGTCGTGGAGAGGACACCACCCTGCGGAGCCCCTTGTTTAATTTTCCGTAGCTTAGAAGTTTGGCCTCGAAAATCAACCGATGATCGTCGACCACTCAGGTAGTTAATGGTCCACCTCTTCAACCTAGGTGGTAACGAGGAATCCTCAATGCCCGATAGTTGCACTGAATGAATTACCGTATCGAAAGCATTCGACAGGTCCAGTGCTACTAAGACAGTTCGCGCACAGGGTTTATTTTGGTTAGGGCCTTGAATTATCTGGGTGTTTATGGCGTTAAGTGCAGTTGTGGTGCTGTGCACTTTTCGGAAGTCATGCTGATGTGTAGCTGGGCTCAGATGGCGTGTGAGTGACGGGAGCAGCAAGGCATCAATTGTCTTCGCTACTTTGCAGGTTTCCCCGGCTTTAGTAGCGGGACCACTCTACCCAGTTTCCACATGTCGGATATAATTAGAGTGGTCAGAGACAGATTGAGAAGCTTGGTGGGGTATTCTGCACCCGCTTGGCCCAAATGTTTTAACATCAGCATGCTTATTCCGTCGGGGCCGATGGATTTGGAGGCTGTCGCCTTCCAGATTACCCCCTGAACCTCTTCCCTGGAGAAATCAAGCGTCGCGCTGGTGTTCGGCAATTTACGCAGACGGCGGGTTATTCGTTGTTTCGTTTTGTCAACCGAAGGGTGCAGTGTGAATAGCCGGCTAAAATAACTCGCGCACCTCTTCGGATCCGACGAGGCGTGATCACAGAATGAAATTTTCTCCCGATCATCACGTCTCGTCGGATTAGACAACGATTTGACTGTTGCCCAGAGCTTGGTCACCCCAGAGGAGAGATTGCAGGACCTTAAGTGCTCCTCCCACTTGTTCCGCTTGTGGATATTAACCTTGTTCCGAATCTCGGCGTTGAGTTCCCTAGTACGAGGATCACCGGGATCGGCCAGGCGTAACATGTCGCGCCTTCTCGCTGAAACCGCCGCTTCGGTGGGGAATTGAGGGCGTATTTCCGCGATGCGACCTGCAGGTATGAAGCGGGCGGCAGCAGACACGAAAATTTTGCGGAATGTCTTTTCTATAGAGAGGACGTTGGTGGGAGTGGGGAGAGCACTGAAAGCGTTCTCAGTAAATTCCGTAAAGCCGGGTCAGTTAGCTTTGTTAAAGTTAACAAATGTCCGGTGGTCCACGGAAACGAAGTCGGGAGGCAATCAAGATGACTATGGGCAAATGGTCTGATGCGAGTGTCAGCATAGTTCGCCAATCTGTGCAGTTTATCAGACCAGCGCTAGCTATTGTAATATCAGGCTAGCTATGGCAGTTGCTCACAATCCTGGTGGGGGCTTCGTCGTTCATTGTGCAGAATGTCGAATCGTCTATCTGTTCCGCCAGCTTCATTCCTCGACGATCATTTGACAGGCAGAAATGCCAAAGATCGTAATGCGCGTTAAAGTCACTCAAAACCAAACAGTTTTCGCCTCTGAGTAACGCAGCTATATCAGGACGGTATCCAACTGGGCAACTTGTAACGGGAGGAATGTATATATTAAATATTTCGAGATCGACACCGCCTGACCTGATAGCTATACCCTTACATTCTAGGGTAGTATCCCTGCGGTCGATGTCGCCGTCGATAAGACGATACTGCACGTTGTTGTGTAAAATGAAGGCTAAGCCTCCACCATGATCTCGCTCGCGATCCTTTCTTATTATATTATAGCCAGCCCTCAGAAGATCTGAGCGGGCGCTCAGTTTTGTTTCCTGGATCGCAGCTATTGGTAGGTGCTCCCGGCTCATAAACTCGACTATCTCGTCGATATTTCCTTGGAGTCCGTTGCAGTTGAACTATACGAGTCTGAAGTGTCTCGGGGGAACGTTCGTAATACGGGGGGTGAGGGAGTTGTGCATGGGTCTTGATTGTTGCAGCTGTGTGACCCGCTGTGGTGGTTGCCGCACATTGGTGGTAGTTGGCGGCTGCGTAGTATCTACAGGCGGAGGCAGACCAGAGCACGACCGAAAGTGTTACCAGCCAGTGCATGAGTTGCATTTGACTGATGTCACATTCCGCCGTACTATGGTCTGACAGAACAGACTGTGCGAGGTACTAGGAGCTGTTGATTAGCCCCCGCACGGGAGGTGGAGCTGGATGGAGATGGGGAGGGTTAGGGAAAGAAGATTGGGAGTCATGCTGCGGGGAGCTCCATTGAGCCGTGGAGGCCTGGGCGAGTTACCCAAAGTGGGTAAATGCGCTGAAGGCACTGCCGTATAGGCTAGAGGCGCAGCTGGGCGCTGGCAGCATGGGGCCACGTAACGCGTGGTCCACTCCCTATGGGTCTTAATGCCTGAACAGGTCTTAAGATGACTCCAACCATTGCACTGGTTGCATCTAACTGAGAAGGAAGGAGTCGTCTTTGGCACACACAGCAGAAATAATCCGTCTAACAAGGGTTGGTTTCGACGAAGAATACCTGAGAGCCTAAACGGAGTTAGGGCGCCGAAAGTGTGATAGCTTTTCGCCGGATAAAATCCGGTACGTAGAATCGGCTTTCCTGACAGTCGTAAGGATAGTAATAAGTCATTATGATGTAAAAAGTCAGTAAGGATAGTTTTTAAATACATATAAAGCTAAAACATACCACTCGTGATAAGATATTTTAGAAACTGCAATAGGTTTACATTTGTAAAGCCATGTAATTCTCTCATGTAGTATAGATCATGTATGTTTTGTTGATGTGAGCGTTAATATGGATACTAAATTTTAATCTTGTTGAAAGCTAAAGGTGTCCTTGTCTTTGTAAATCGGCGGACGAAAGAGTTTAGAGAGCCTTTATTAGGAACAGTTTTTTTAGACAAGCTATAAGGGTTTGATGGGTAGATCACTTCTCTTAGAAGTGAATTTCAATGCCTCCATCCGATTAACAGCTTAGACCACTATTTTTAAAATCATGTAAAAACTATTTTTTACTATATGAACCATTTTCCAGGTTACGGCAGACTTACTTTTTCCAACGAAAAAATACTTTACAAACTTATAACAAGTAACTCACTAAATTTCTTAATTTTATAAATATTGTTATACATCAACTGATTAATTACTTTTCTTAGGCTAAGTAGTTTTAACAACAAAGGCAGGCCCTTGTGGGTCATTTGTTTACTGTCCTAAATTGAGCGCCATACACTTCTTTCATTCTCCGTTAAACTTCTTCTGCGATGGCCCAACGCCAGTCGTTTTTGTTAGCTTTATAGTGAAAGCCAACAGAGAAAATGGGGAAAAAAATTTGTAATGGAATTTGTGACATGGTGCACACGCTATGCTATAGTCACTGCTGATGGTCTTTTCCTTTTCAAGGAAGTCAATAAAAATACAGACGCCATAACCTTGCCAGCCAACTGTTGCGTTTTCACGCTTTGTAGTAGGATCCTCATGTGCAGTCCACTAGGCTGATTGTCGATTGGACATCGAAGTGAAATGATATAGCCATGTTTCATCCATTGTCACATATTGACGCAAAACTCGGATTTAGTACGCTTGAACATTTCCAAACACACAAATTGAGCGCGATAGGCACCCACTTTGCACAGGGCTTTCGCATACTCAAATGATATGATTACACGTTGAGTTGATTTCTTTAGAGTGCCTGCTACTTGATTCAATTTCAATTTATGGTCGTTCAAAATTATTTTGTGGATTTTGTTGATGTTTTGGTTGGTAACAACCTCTTTTGGGCGTCCACCGCGTTCACCGTGTTCGGTGCTCATTTCACCACGTCTTTTGACTTAGCATACCAATCCTCGATAGTTGATTTTCACTGGAAGAGTGTTCAAGAAGGTGTTGACGGACTCTCGGTGAATGGTGTTGATGGCCTGTCTGTACGCCGTCCTGTCCAGCGGGTCTTGTCTGTAATGCTGTATGTCGCCCCGATAGTCAAGTACTCCCTTCCTGATGTGCCTAGATGGTGGTTCGGCTTCCAAACGGTGCCCATACAGTGGCATCCCAGCAGGTATTGCTTACACAGCATAACATTAACCTCCTTAACTGGGAAAATGAATGTTTCGCTGTGTAAGTGGTGCTCTGGCGCCATCAGGAGGTTTCCCGTCACGGTCCGAAGAGCGGTGCTTTGGCAGATCTGAAGCTTCTTCAACTGCGTCACGCTAGTCCCCGGCAACCAAATCGGCGCAGCATAGTTTACGACCGGCCGGCCGGCCAATTGCCTTGTACGTTGCCAGCAGCGTTTCTTTGTCTTTCCCCTAGGTGCTACCGGCTAGCGATTTGAGGATTTTGTTGCGGCTTAGTACTTTGGTGGCAATTGCAGTCGTATGCAGAGTGAAGGAGTGCAGGCTATCGAATGTGATTCCCAGTAACTTTGGGTTGTTGGTGGTCGGAGTTTTTTTTTATCATCGACAGCTGTTGAAAAGGGTGGCAGAGGATTTCGCAGGCTGTAGATGTAAGTGTCGTGCAGTGAAGAAGTCGGAAAGGTAGGCGAGGTAGCAGTTTACAGTTGAACATAGGCTATCAATATCCTGGCCAGACGCCAAAATCGAACATTCATCGGCGTATGAGATCAAGGAGACGCCCTCTGGTGGTGGAGGAAGTCTCGAAATGTAGAAATTAAACAGCGTCGTGGAGAGGACACCACCCTGCGGAGCCCCTTGTTTAATTTTCCGTAGCTTAGAAGTTTGGCCTCGAAAATCAACCGATGATCGTCGACCACTCAGGTAGTTAATGGTCCACCTCTTCAACCTAGGTGGTAACGAGGAATCCTCAATGCCCGATAGTTGCACTGAATGAATTACCGTATCGAAAGCATTCGACAGGTCCAGTGCTACTAAGACAGTTCGCGCACAGGGTTTATTTTGGTTAGGGCCTTGAATTATCTGGGTGTTTATGGCGTTAAGTGCAGTTGTGGTGCTGTGCACTTTTCGGAAGTCATGCTGATGTGTAGCTGGGCTCAGATGGCGTGTGAGTGACGGGAGCAGCAAGGCATCAATTGTCTTCGCTACTTTGCAGGTTTCCCCGGCTTTAGTAGCGGGACCACTCTACCCAGTTTCCACATGTCGGATATAATTAGAGTGGTCAGAGACAGATTGAGAAGCTTTGTGGGGTATTCTGCACCCGCTTGGCCCAAATGTTTTAACATCAGCATGCTTATTCCGTCGGGGCCGATGGATTTGGAGGCTGTCGCCTTCCAGATTACCCCCTGAACCTCTTCCCTGGAGAAATCAAGCGTCGCGCTGGTGTTCGGCAATTTACGCAGACGGCGGGTTATTCGTTGTTTCGTTTTGTCAACCGAAGGGTGCAGTGTGAATAGCCGGCTAAAATAACTCGCGCACCTCTTCGGATCCGACGAGGCGTGATCACAGAATGAAATTTTCTCCCGATCATCACGTCTCGTCGGATTAGACAACGATTTGACTGTTGCCCAGAGCTTGGTCACCCCAGAGGAGAGATTGCAGGACCTTAAGTGCTCCTCCCACTTGTTCCGCTTGTGGATATTAACCTTGTTCCGAATCTCGGCGTTGAGTTCCCTAGTA
>CM061530.1:634971-824830 GCA_030068015.2 Neoceratitis asiatica
CATCGGTTTATTTTCGAGGTCAAACCCCAAAGTTACGGTAAATTAAACAGGGGGTCCCCCAGGGTGGTGCCCTCTCCACGATGCTGTTTAATTTCTAGATTTCGAGACTTCCTTCATGACGTAAAAATTCTGACCACGAACAACCCAAAGTTACTGGGAGTCACTTTTAATAGCCTGCACTCATTCACTCTGCATACGATTGCAATTGTCACCAAAGTACAGAGCCACAACAAAATCCTCAAATCGCTAGCCGGTAGCACCTGGGGGAAAGACAAAGAAATGCCTGACCCTAATCGGGGTTGGCGTATAGCCGCTACAACAACAAAAACAACGGACGTGGCCTTAATTAATGATGTAGGTCAAAGATAAACATAACATATCATGCCATGTTTTCCTGTATAAATAATGCATCTATATTGAAAATATTTATACAAATATATGTAGGACGATAACACCGTAGTGGACGACGGACGTGATCTTAATTAGTGATGTAGGTTAAAGGCCTAGATCTGTACATCTACATAGGACATATAAATGCATCTCTGACAATTTGACGTACATATTTAACGAACGCTAGATGGACAACCATTTTTTGAATACAAACATATGTTGAACACGAACTCCAAGCGGAGGCACAAGTCTATGTAATCGTTAATGTTTTAATAAAATATTAAAACCTAATTTGTATTTGGAAGACAAATCTTACAAAATTAGTATCGAAGTGAGAACGAAATCAACGCGAAGAATTGAATCATTTTAAGACATTAATTGAAAGTAAAGCTGATTCTTCGAGCCGGGTAGTTCGACCCGCTCGCAACGTTAATTGAGTAATTATATTTAGCATAGACTGCAGTTCCCTCGCTTAGCAAAATTTATTCTAAACTAATTTACGAAGTCATCGGAACCTAGTAAACTATATCGCAATTTTTTATACAATATGTAGTTTAATCTTTATGCAAAAAGCACAAGGCCATTACGATACTGGATATGTGGATATGTTTTTGTTCCTATACAATCTCAAGTACCGTTGTTTGTATAAAAAATCCCTAATCATTGAAGTATAACAAATGTCAAGATCTGTTAAAACTCAAGACTCGGCTCTAAACGCCATAAAGAGCTACTTAGCGAAGAGTATGGAGGATGGTTTTAGGAAGGGTGTGGAATATATAAAAAGTTACCTGCAGCTACATAATGAGCGTATTCAGGCAGATACATGCTACTCCACCTCCTTATCGAATTTTGACCGAATTCTAAAATGCCGTATCGAACCCACCGCTCAATGCGACGTAAATTCGACACATGTATCTGCACCTATAGGACTACCCAAAATCGGCTTTCCAACGTTCTCTGGACACTCGACTGAATAGATATTTTTTATGATGCGTTCTCCTCATTAATGGGCATCAACGTCGCCTTGTCTGAGGGCTAGAAATTGCACTGCCTACGCAGCTGCTTAGGGGGATGCTTTAAAAATTGACAAAGGGTTTTAAATATGTTACGAAAAGCGAAACCTAAGATTTATTTAATCTCGCTATAAGGCTTTGCGTGTAATCGTGGATGCTAATTTTCGAACAATTCCTGAGCAAAGCCTCTTGTGATACATCTGAAGTTTTAGAGATGGTTTTTCGTACATTTAAACAGCGCATTAGGGAACTCAAAGCTATAGACCGACCAGTCAAGTTTTGGGATGACTGGCTTGTTCATGAAATTGTCAGCAGATTAGCATTTGAAACTAGGAAACAATGGCAGCTATCGCTTCTTAACGATGACCTTCCGACGTTCGAACAATTGCCAACCTTTTTGGAAATAAGATGTCGTCCTTGTCAATGTTTCCTCCGGCGACTCCTACGGAAACAGCATCAACAAGTACGCTAACAACACCTACCAAATTGGCTACGATATTTCATGCCTTATCAGACCCGAACATTACACCCTGTGCTTAATACAATGGATCGCACAAAATATATAGTTGTGAGAAATTCCTCATTTTGGACTCAAAATCAGAATTGGTAAAGGAAGCAAGGGTGTGTTTCAATTGTTTGAGTGCCGGTCATTACAGGACGCAGTGCATCTGGTTGCCGAATAAGTCAAAAAGGTATCATACGTTACTCCATGTTAACGTGAACATAGCCAATGTCTCCCCAATACATCTTGTCAATGAAGTAACGCAATTGCCATCTGAAGGCTCGACAGCAGACAACTAATCCGGCTTTACTTCCTCAAATGATATAGAAGCACATCGTGTCTCTTCATGCTTGAATTTCAGTCGTTCACCAACTCAACAACAAGCATATTTCGTAATGGAATCGTGGGCACATCGCATGGGTTTACCCCGATCGCCATCTGCAGTTTTTATCACGGGAATTGGATCCAGGCGGGGAGGCAAATCAAGAGGTGAGACACTATTCTGATGAATATTATACAATAAATTCTTTGGTCTCATGTTAGTAATTTGCGTTTATCTGACCCACAATTTATGAAGCCTGGCCGCATTGACTTACTGATTGGATTGGACGTTATGGAGCAAATTTCTATGTTCAGGGTTACGAAAGGGTCCTCCCGGCACACCTATGGCACAGAGAAAGGTGTTTGGCTGGACGTTATTTGGAATCATCACTACTGAGAAGTCACCTGCACCACGTCTTCAGTCGTTGCATTGCGACGTGTACCTCAAAAGAACACTTACAAGGTTTTCGAAATTATAAGAGGCGCTCCGAAAACGCATCTCACTGCCGAAGAGCGTTTTTGTGAAGGTCATTTCAGGTCAAATCGTGAAGGGTCCTGGCAGCCGTTTTATTGTCGAATTGCAATTAAAACCAGGCGTCACTTTAGGAGACTCAAGAAATCTTGTCGTACGCAGTTTGCTGCAGATTGAGAAGAGGCTGGCTCTAAATAAGGATTTACGAGCCAGCTATAATGAATTTATGGACGAATTTATTGAAATGAAGCATATGGAACCCGTATCGAAAGTGGCAAGTTCCGTATATTACATGTTGCATCACCCAATTATTAACGCGGGAAGTATTACGACCAAGCTAAGGGTCGTCTTCAACGCATTCACTATGACGAGCTCAGGAAAGTCTCTTAACGACGCGTTGTGTGTCGGACCGCAATTGCAACAATATCCTTTTTCCATTTTGACGTGTTTTAGAACTCATCGATATGTAGCTACTGCTGATATCGCAAAAATATACTGCCAAGTGCTAATTTCGTCGAAGCATGCAGACTTGCAGCGAGTCGTTTGGCGTCGGGACAGTTCTTCACGTATTCAGGATCACCGAATGTTAAGTGTAACTTATGGCGTTGCATCCACATCGTACTTAGCTGTCAAGTCACTGCAACAAAGTGCAGCATACTCTACGAATAAGAGTGAAAGAAATACTGCTGATATTGACTTTTTTATGGACGATTTCCTTACCGCAACATTTATTGCCGAAGATCTTTTAATATATAAATGAAATAGAGAAAATCCTCCACTATTGTGCAATTTATTTATTACGTAAATTCCTCGTACTAAGGACAGACAAAACAAGCGGCAGTATGATGGATATTTCCCGTACAAAGGACAGACGAAAAGAGCTGTAGCAACTACTGCAGGTAGACGAGTTAGCGCATGAACGGGATGTTTGGACCATCGCTAAGGATAAACGGAGCGGCTGCAGCTACCCCAGATAAAAGAATAATCAGCCTATTCTTGAGCGCGTTAACAGAATGTTTGAATCATCGTTAGGTATAAAAGGAGTGGCAGCAGCTATTGCAGGCAATCGAGTTGAAGTACTCAGTAGTAATAACACTGGTGCAAAGTAATGTGGAAAATAATTGTGTGTGAAAGAATCGTAAAATAAAGCATTGTGTATAGTAAAGCATTGTAATTATTGCGGATTAAATAAATGTTAAGTAAATTCCTGACGTTTAAAAGACCGAACAAATAAAACCTTGAACTTTTATTTAGCAATCCAGAGATCGAATTCGAAGGATTTGGGAAATCACCGAGGGTAGCTACGAAAAACATTACAGTATGTACGCACATACTCGTACATACATGTATACATAAGTAACCTGCAAATATTTGTGAACCATGTGGTCCATTGAAGTACCTAAAAATATAGTCCTCTGTGTGAACTATTGGACCAGCTCATGTTTCTATACCAGCTTAGTGCGGCACGACCATTCTTCGTGTTATACCGATAGCAATCACTCCCCAAAGTTACAATTCCGCAGTAAGTTTTATACTCTGAAACTGAGTCAGTTTCGTTTCGCCGTTGAGCACTGCTAGAATAAATAAGCAAACTAATAGATGTTATATATTTATTAGCAATAAATTATTAATATTAATATAAAATTATGAAAAATTATCTTTTCACCAAAGCAAATGGTATTCGAAACTGAAAAGTTTGTTCCGAATGACTCTATTTCTTGGTATATCATTTGGCATAGGTTGAGCAATACTATTTGCGTGGCAGAGAAACAAAACCGTTTTGTAGTTGAAGTCAAACACTCGTTGTTGTTGGGAGAAGAGAATTTTTTGCAGTGTGCCCGGAGATTCCGATTTAAAAATTTCGTTCATATTAAATATGGTGTACGCCTGAATTTGAAATTATCTACTATCTAAAAAGATAATTAGTGAGATCATTTGTTCAATTGAGTTATTCAGATTTTATTAATATCGCGTAAATTTGAACTAATTTTTAAGATTTGTATATTATTCACATATTTTATAAGATGTAACGATTAATATGGACCGAAGGTAAATTGTGAAATTTAAGGTTGAGTTGAAAGCCGAATGGAATGAAGTAGGACTGTCGACAACAGGACGGAAGATAACGGTACAGGCAAATTTTTTGAGCACTATGGGCTAGCTCATTAAGATGACCATGATGATGGTGGGAAAAAGCTTTGAGAATTTAGAGGAAGG
The DNA here is from genome assembly GCA_030068015.2 of Neoceratitis asiatica. NCBI lineage: Eukaryota > Metazoa > Arthropoda > Insecta > Diptera > Tephritidae > Neoceratitis > Neoceratitis asiatica. Next base: position 639,887 of record CM061530.1, read on the forward strand.
TTTTCATAGAATAGCTGGCGCTGGCCTTAGGCTAAGTCCTAAGAAATGTTCTTTATTAAGCTAGGAGGTGAATTACTTAGGTCATCAAGTAACTACGAAATGCGTTTGTTCTGCGAAGGAAAAACTAGAAGCAGTGAAGGATTAGCGAAGGGCCAGAAAATGTTTTGAACTGTGCACTAATTATCGCCGATTTGTTCTGAACTTCTCTGTCGCGGAGACTATTAACCATGACCCCACTAGGAAAAATAATATTTCGAGAGGAACAATAAACAAGAGGAGGCCTTCCAAGCTCTGAAGGAACGGCTATGCACTGCACCTATGCTAACGTACCCCGTTTCAGATACAGATGGAAATAGATGATAGTGGCTATGGCAAAGGAGGTATACTTTCACAAGTGATTGATGAGCAGGAGGATACTACTTTAGCTCATTTATTCGGAAACCAGAGCAGAATTACTACGTAACTCGGAGAGAACTAATAGCGTTGGTGGATTGTATCAAACATTTCCGCAAATATTTGCACGGTGAACATTTCTGAAGGACAGCTATCTCGGTGAATTGAGAGACTGCAAAGTTATGACTTCACCGTGGAGCAACGCAAAACAAATTCGCTTGGAAACGCTGACACTTTGCAACATCGATCATGTAATTCGGAATGCAAAAACTGCTCGAAAGCTAAGGCTAAGGAAGACGTAATTGACGTCAAAAGCTAAGGCCAAGAAAGACATAATAGATGTCCGGACAATGACAACTATACCAGTCACTTACATTGGACTTGCGGAGCAATACGTCCCTTAACTCCGACTGCAGTTCACTGGCCCTACGGGACCGCCGCTAGACATTTCTTCGCTGGACCAGGTTTAGCCAGATTGGCTCTTCATGGACAACTTTCTGATCTATCCTCCGTTATGCCTTCTCAATTCCTGGGGAACGATTGCGGACCAAATTTCCACTTTATTCCACACGAGTTTACTTTGTATCATGTGTACCTGTTATATTGGTTTTCGGCGACTCCTGGGGATTCTTTCTCTAAGTGTTGCTCAAGTCGTACGTAGATTATTCGTTCCAATATCTTTCCAAGCGTGTACAGCTTGAAAAGAGGGTGGTATGAGCTCGAATCTCCAGCTGGTTCTCCAAAAAAACTAATCGCTGCTTCTTCCATATTTTCGGGAAAACTCCTTCCTTTTCAGTAGTATGGGACAGGTTGATGCTTTCCTTTTATCTCCTTTGATTTTTTTCCTTACCACTTTGTAAGCATCGCCCCACGGATCCTCGTCGGCGTTTGCGCAGAGCTCTTTAAAACAGTGAGTTTGCTCTTTTTTTATTGCTTTCTTGAGGGCGCGCCGTTTCCTTTTAAAACACTCGGGCAGGTTTGAGTACTCAGACGATCTCTGACAGATTCGCCTGGCTTTGTTGCTTTCATTTCTTAGGATGTCGATTTCTTCATTCCACCAGTAAGCAGGTTTTCTGTAAGAGCCCTGTTTTTTTCTGCATATGGCGGCATCGCATGCTTTGCTGATGTGTTTCACTAATATCTCTGCTTGACGTTCCATATTTTCTACATTTGCCAAGTTTTCATCTAGCAAAATTCGGAAGAGCTCTTCGTCTAGTGTTTCGGCTTTCCATCCTCTAGTCCGCACCTTCATGACCTTCTTGACGTGCTTGTATTTTTGACTCCTGGAGTTTCCGATATCCATCATAATGGCCAGGTGATCACTATGTGTTAGATATCAGACATTTCCCAGGTTGCTGATCGCACCAGCGGGCTACTAGCAAGCGTGATGTTAATCACGGAGCCACAACCATTCTTTTCGAATGCATTTCTATTTCTAGTACTTAACAGCACCACTTCAAGCGTTGAAAACGCCTCTCTAATTTGTACTGACACTGCCCCATTCCAATGCCCCCGTTCTTAGTGGTTGTCAAGACTTCACGTGCTAGATCATCCAGTATTCTCTCGAAAACACATTGCGGGACACTCGGTGGTATATAGCAACGATAGAAGGTGACTCCACAGATCTTCACTCGTGTGTAGTAGGCCTTCTCTAAAAGGACTTTTCTTGAAAGGCTTTGCCTCCACAGAGCCATATGGCGGCTTTGTTTGTGATGTCGGAGGCCCATGCTGCACTGTCTATGTTTTTGTACTGTTCGCTTAATATTGCTATGTCCACTTTCCCATCGTACACCGTCTGCTTGAACAGGTCTTGCGCAGCCTCACAGTGGTTTAAATTTAGCTGTATAAGTTTCATTTATTGTATTTTTTGTACGCTTCTTTGTATAAGAGGCATTTCTACCTATTTGGTTGTTGGAGTTTTCCCTTCCCTTTCTTTTGAACACACTACAAGGCGGCGGTTTTTTGTACGCCATTGCGAAATATCCCTTTTCGCCGCATCTTAGATGGCACTTGCTCCTATCATCCGGATTTCTACATGCTCCTGCCAAATGCCCATATTCTAAGCACCTGAAACACCTTTTAAGATTTGGCTTCTCTCTTATTCTGCACACTACCCATCCTATTTTAATTTTTTGCTCATCTAGTAGCATCCTTGCTTCCAGCGCAGGGAGGCTTACTACCGTTATTTGTGTACCTGCCATGAAACTTTTGATAACACCCTGGTCAAAACTGCCAAGTCTCTTCACTTGCTTCCGTATAGCTTCGGAAATATATTTTTTGGTGGTGATTTCATCCAGAGCGTTTTTATTTGTGCCTGGTCTCCTAGTAATTTCTCTATATTACTCTTAAATTTACTCGTACTTTCCATTTGTGTCTCTTCTCAGTTCCAGTTTGCTGCCTTCCTAATCCTTTTCACATTTTCACCTAGTTTCTGCAATTTTTCTTCTTTTTTGATCGTCGTTAAGATGTCTCTGTAGGCTATGTCTCCAGAGCTTGCTATGACTATGGCATCGGGTCGTGTTGGTGGCTTTCGTGCAACCTTCTTAGCGTTTTGTGGCTTGGGCTTGACGCTTACCCAACCTTCTTCCTTTACCATACCTTCTCTGCGTTTACCAGTACTGCCTCTTTCTGTCTTCTTATCCAGTTTTATTGCTTCCTTCTCCGGTACCTCTTCATGCTTCTTTTTTTTTGTTTTTTTTTTGGGTGGTGTTCTTTGTTTTAGCTGGTTTTCGTCTCGGGGCCTCCGTAGTTGCTGTCTTTAGGAGAACATTCCGTCTTGTTTCCTTCATTCCGATGTGTTCATTGATTGCCTTCGCATAAAGTTTTGCTATAGAGCTGAGGGTATCACTCATATTGTTGTTAATGGAGCGTTGCGGGGTACGCATTGTTTCAGTCAACTTCTTTTGGCATGACGCATGTTATCCTCTAGCACTGGTGGGGACGATCTGACACGTACCGGTTTCTCTTCAATGGGCATCTGCTTAGGCGATCGCGCTATTCTTGATGCGTGCTTGAATGGATCTATTTCTGCATTTGGGGTCTGCCTCTGCGCCAAGTTTCTCAGTGCTATTACTCATTGTCATACCGTATATGTTTTTGTTATTTTTTGTATTGCTGTTGTTTCTAGGATTATTATCCATAGGCTTTTTTTACAGCGCATCTTGTGTAGAGGGTGGGCCGAAATAGACCGGAACGGGAATACCCTCGGGGACAATACTTCTATGCTAGTTCCCGGAGGTCTGTCCTTTGCTTTGCCAGTCCCGGGAAACACGGACAGACCGGCGCTCACCCGGGGCAGCGTAGGCTACTACTCCTATGTCCAATGCACACTTCCCTACCAAGGACCGAAGTGGCTGTTTACTGATACACGTTACAACTAACACCTCGGCAGAGCGGGCTCACATCACCCTTTCCATTTAGACAGCGGAGAAGTCGCTGACAAAATTCCAAGGGACTCCCAGTGTGCTGCGCCATATACCGGTCAGGTTGTTTTAATCAGTCGCGCCTAACAGACGCTGACCAGGGAGTCGTCCATTATGGATTTCACGTCTGGATTTTTGTATTAAATTAACCCAGTGTGTTTACACTATACAACCCAGTTTCTTTGGGTAAAGGGGCGGTAACAAATGATTGGGCACCTACACTCACTCGCCAGAGTTCTTTAGGCTCGTGTCTTGCTCGTAAGTGCGTGCTGGAGCGGATTCTCGCAATCTTTACAAGTCTTTTTGAGCGACCATGCCGTTTAAGTGAAAAAAGAGGAAAATATTTAGTTTAGGTGTGTTTGCTTCGCTAGCTAAAGCAAATAATTAATATAAGGTCAGTTGAGGCCAAGTGTGGAATGATAGGACAGTCGATACCCAGGAAGAGTGATCTACCCATATCTTTTGTTGGTTCCAGTGGCGGAACCAATGTTGGATACACACACCAAACTGAGCAACGTTAAGAATGTTTTTGTTAGTTGTTGTTTGTGTACACTTTTTTGTGTCCCGAAAGTGTCATTCCTTCCGTTAATTCCCTACCCATCCCTTTAGCATCTCATCCCCAAAGCCCAGTCATACAGATGGGTTAAAGCAGACGGTAGCACGAGAGTAATGCGAGCGGGTTGATTGGACCACACTTCGGGTGCACCCCACAAACATATTTTTTTTTTGTATTTGGCTGCTTACTTTTGTTTGCTAAATTTTGTTTGTTTGAGTTTTTCGTGTATTCAAAGCAGCGTCGATCATTTCCACTTAGTTTTGATGTATAATATTGTGACGGAAATTCCTAAACATAGGACAGACAAAAGGGGCGACAGTGTAATGCAAATTCCCCGTACTAAGGACAGACAAAAGAAGTGGAAGTATGATGCAAATTCTCCGTACTAAGGACAGATTAAGGAGTGACAGTATGCTTGAAAATCCCTGCATAAAATGAAAGACGAAAAGAGCGATAGCAACTACTACAGGTAGACTAATTAGCGCATGAACGGAGTGTTTGGACTGTCGTTGAGGATAAACGGAGCGGCTGCAGCTACCGCAGGCAATCGACTTGAGCGCGTGAACAGAATGTTTGGGTCATCTTCAGGTAAAAGCAGCCGCTATCACGAAGAGACGAGTAGTACACGCAGTGGCGTTAACATAGCTGTGAGCTGTTTGCTTTAGAAACGGATAAACTGTGTGAAGCAAAAAATATATGTGTTACAATCTTTTTGTTCTTGTGTTAAGCTGGTGACCCGTGCCATCTCTACTAAGCTGGCCGGTCGCTTTAGGTAATTATTGTCATGTCCCTTTTGTTGGGGAATTCGTTTAGTTAGCAGTAGGTTTCCAACCAACAACCATAGTCGGCAATTTGTTTAACCAGTAGACTTATTTGTGAATACATATACCCATATATTATTATTATTATATAAACCAACAAAAAGGTGATCGTAACACTTAAATGTAAATGGCCAGAGGTCAACCCAATTGCAAACCAGGAGTCTAAAACATTTGCGCTTGCATTCACCTAGAAATATTATACCAGATACGGCGCTGCTATAGAACTGCACGCTGACCAAGGAAGGAATTTCGAGCCAACGGTGTTTCAAGAAATGTTTCTTTTTCTGGGTATTAGAAAAACTCGAACGAGAGACCAGCACCTTCAATCATGAGATGTTAGAACGATTTAATCGAACCCTATAAGAGCACTCCAGGACTTCTGCACAACATACCTCTGCTCCTGCCCGCAGTATATGAAACAATGGGGAAACACCTGCAAGGATACTCTATGAGTGACAAAATTAAGACCACACTTCTTTATCTTTCCAAGCATTAATACGAGCAATCTGTGTACTATATAAGGTCAAAACACAACAGCGGAAAAATCTTTTGTAGGGTGAATTAATTGGTGATACCACTACTGTAAAGTTAAAATAGTACACTATGTGAGTTATAAAATAGTGAAGCGAATTGTTATTTATTGAGTAATAGTGCAACGTTGAGTAAATTCTTTATAATTAGGAAACTGCAGTCATAGTTAACGATTTTTATTTAACATCAATAAAAGCTTGTCCATTAAGGGTCTAGCAAAACTTCGAACAGGTAAAAAAGGATTAAGCAAAATAATTAGACGGTACATAAAGAAACCTGAATTCGAGCAACATCCAAACTTATAGAAAAGTAGTTTTTTTTAATTGCTCCCCATAAAGATCCATCAGCCGTTCGGAGGCGGCTTAAAATAAATTGTAGGTCTCTATAATTTTCTGTTAAAAACATCTAGACGTAAAACCACAAATTGGAGGAAGAGCTCGGCTGAAAATCGCTTCAGCGGTTACAAAAGCGCCAAATCAATACTTACAGAAAGCAAAAGGGCAAAACTTATTGTGTTGAGAAGTTGACTGGTAGTTGTAATGATCGAACTTTGAAAATATAAATAATTCTTTGGGCGTATACGCGTCGAGCAAATTAAATGATGAAATCCTACTCGTACTGTAATCGTTATTTGTTTATGTTTATATGTTTATATGTGATTAGTTTTGAGTTAACAACACATCTTGAAACATATACAGTAAACCGATTTGCATAAATATTAATTATACCGCTGAACTTGCTACAATCAGGTCAGTTGTGTAAAGGTAACAGGAGAACGATTCTTTTAACAAAGTAAAAAAAGTGTTGATTTACCACAGCATGAGCGGATACTCATATGTTTCCCATTATAAAGCGAACGATTTCCGATAATAAATGTAAGCATTGTTAAAAGGAAAAACATCATATTATTCAATTAAATGGACATAGTGCTAGGATACGTTATGTAAAGTTATGACTTGAAAAAATCGTTAAATATGCGTCAATAAATTTGTATTCCCATTCTGAATAAATTAAAAACTCGTTATGAAAAGGTTTGGTTTGTGGGTTTTAAAAAAATCAGTAAATCGGTGTATTCAGACTCTTTATATACGATAAGAACAACCATATTATACAATGCTGTTGAATGTTGGTTTAAATACGAACCAATTCCAATGATTTATTTATTTATTTATTTATTTAAAAGAGAAACAATTATTAATAATTATTCCACTTACGTACTAAAGCACTGGCTGCCAGGGCCTTCGGCTTATATTTAAACTAATATCTACAGTATAAGAGAATTAAAGTAGAGGTGACAAGCACTGTTTAAAGTTTACTAATTACAATTTATTCATTTCTTATTGGGTACGTATAGAGTGTTTGTTATAGATAGTAAATTAAATTTAATAATCGGTATATAATTATATGTTTATTTTGGAAAGAGTTACAAATTTTGCAATTAGTTTAATGTTACGGTCGTTTGGGAGTTTAAGATGATCTGACGGCTTGGAGTTGTTGAATACTGCATTTCTTATTTCTTGTAGGTCTGGGCAATTGTCAAGGATATGCATAACATTGAAAACTGTAGAACCACAACGCGCGCAACTTGGTTTAGGTAGGCCTTTCAATACATGTGCGTGTGTTGTAAGTGTGTGTCCAATCCGGAAACGTATAAATGTTATTATATTCCTAGAGTAGGAATGTGAGGGGTAGACTGGTTTTGATCCCGTCGTGTTAAAGGTTTTGTAGTGATGGTTGTAGTTACTCCACTGATTTAATATTTTTTCATCAAGAACTTGGTTAACTAAATTTTTTATATCTTTATCGGTGAAATGCTCAGATGTGTACAATGGTTCACCACAAGCTTGTTTAGCTCTTCTATCAGCGATTTCATTGCCTTGGATTCCTATGTGCGCAGGCACCCACATTAATTTTATTTCACTTGTGTTATGGAACAGAACGTTGCGTATCTTTATTATGATGGGGGTGTCGTTCGTTTGGTTGAAGACAGCTTCGATAACAGATTTGCTGTTAGAGCAAATAACAGTTTTTCTACCGCGTTGCGATGAAAAAAGTACTGCTTCTAGTAAGGCAGCTGCCTCGTCTGTAAATGCAGAGCAGTATGATGGAAGAGAATATACAGCAATGGTAGCACCCAGTATGTTTGTCACAGCAAATGCAGTACCGGTGTCTGATTTAGATCCGTCTGTATAGAGCACCTCCCAACCTTTGTTGTAATGCTCTAAGGTTTCATTATATAGTTGGATATATTCACTATTACTGGTAGTACTCTTAAGGTGATGTTGTAAGGTATTGATATATGATGGCTTAAGTTTAGAGACGAAGGGGAAAATCGCTGTTTCAACCAATGATGGGATAGCAATGATTTCTAGTTCTTTCGCTATGGCTAAGGCGCGTATTATAGTAGATGATTTATGATGATTTATGTTTTTTAAATTATTAAGAGCGTTTTTCACTTGTGCGAACAACAATTTGTTCCGGATATTTAGCAACTTTGGAATGAGACCCATCGTTATCTTGGCAGTCCTTTGGTCTATAGTAGGTAACCCGGCTTCTGTTAAGATTTGTTTGATTGGTGAAGTTGGAAAGGCTCGAATGGACCTTCTAGCTGCCGCATGATAAGGAGCGCAAAGGAGCTTGATATGACTTTTAGCACAATGACCATATATTGAAAGACCGTAATCTATCTTTGATAGTAATAACGCCTTGGTAATATTTACAAGTGTATTTGTATGACATAAAGAATACTTAGAAGATAGAAATTTTATAATGTTCAGTCTAGTAGATAAGCTTAATCTAACGTATTTACAATGTTCCTTAAATGACATGGTTTTATCAAATATTATACCCAATATTTTTAAGGAATTAGTGTGAGGTATTTGAAGGTTACGAAAGGAAAGGTATGGGAAGGAGCACCGGTGTTTTCTGCAAATGTGGAAGGTGGAGCATTTGCTTGTTGAGATATTTGCCCCAGATTCCTCAGACCATTTACTAATATCATTTAAAATTTTTAAAAATATTTCTTTCACTTTATGTAAGTTCTTATTTTTGGTGAAGATAACTACATCATCGGCATAAGAGAAGTGTTGAATGGTCGGACTAGTAGGGATTAAAGTGCTTATTTTGTTGAAAGCTATTATAAAAAGAGTCGCCGATAGGGGTGAGCCTTGGGGTATACCATTGTATAGGTGATATATTTGTGAGTGATGTTTATTGTTAGAAATAAAAAATTTGCGATGACTCAGAAATGATTTTACAACGTTATAAATTTTTGTACCAACTTTCCAACGTTTTAGCTCTTCTAGTACTACATGCACCCCAATTTTATCGAAGGCCTTTTCAAAGTCTAAGCTTAGTACGGAGGTGTGATTACGAGCTGTAATCGCTGTAGAGGCAAAGTGCTCAAAATATAATAGAGGATCCATTACTCTTAAACCTTTTTGGAAACCAAATTGATGGGGGTTAGTGAAGCCACTCGATTTTGCGTACCACATGATTCGAAGGGATATAATTTTTTCTAAAACTTTGGACATACACGGGAGTAGGGAGATCGGTCTATAATTATTTATAAATTGAGGGTTTTTGTTAGGCTTAAGGATGGGGATAACTGTGGTAGTCTTCCATTGTTGGGGATAATTACCGGAACTAAAGATGTCGTTGTAGAGTTTAACGAGTCTATTTTTAAGTACAAGTGGGATTTGTTTTAGTATGGGGTAAGGTATTCTGTCCGGTCCAGGTGTTGTACCTGAAAGCGTTGAAATTGTAGTATCAAATTCTATTGCAGTTATATGGGAGTTAATTATAAGGGCTTTTGGGGATGGATGTGGATTGCTATAGTTCTCATTTAAAATATTTCCTTTTTTTAGTTTGAACCTGTTATGGAAGTTGCTATCATTTGAAAGGGATGACCATGTTTGACCAAATTTTTCACAAATATCATTTGGGGAGTAAATCGGTCCTTGTTCCGTCTGGATATGATGTATGCCAATTCGTTGGGTACCGCCTGTCAGGTATTTTAAATCTGACCATATGTTTTTGGGGCTCGAGGAGGGGTTAATATTCGCAGTAATTTTTTCTAATGATTGACGGTTAGCTGATTTTAACTCCTTTCTAAATTTAGCGTTGGCTTTTTTATAATTAATTAGGTTAGTATCGGTTCTATTTTGTTTAAATTTTGTCCATAAGCGCCTTTTATTATTTCTTAAAATGAGAATGATTGATTTTATCGCTGAAGTTTCTGCATTTATGTTTTTAAGGGGTAATTTTTTATTAGACAAGGATAAGCAGAGGGATGAAAAGGTAGACCAATCTGCTTTATGTGTAAGAAACTTTGATCTGGGTTTGACGTTGTATGGTTTGGGAATTGCAAGGGAAGTTAAGTAAGTTGTGAAGGTCATCGATGGTATAGGAGGAAAGCTTAGGGGCTAGTGTGTTCGAAGCTAGGACAATATCGGGGTGAGTGAATGTTCCATGGGTCGAGAAATGCGTTGGCGCACCGCCGTTAAGTACAATTAGATCATGGGATAATATGACGTCCTCTATTATTTCACCTCGCCTGTTGGTATCTGTGGACCCCCATAAGGGGCTCCATGTATTAAAGTCCCCTACTACTAGAATAGGGGTATCGATGTTGTTCAAGATATTTGTAATATCTTCAACGCAAAAATTTTGATGAGGAGGGATGTAACAATTGAGAATTGTAACTTTAAAAGCGATTTCTATTTCAAGTGCTAAACATGAGATGTTTGAGTTGATTTGAATACGTTTGTGGGGTATAGATTTTTTAATAAAGACAGCTATTCCTTGTTTACAAGTGGTATTTTGACTATTGTTATGAAAGTAGCTGTGATATTTGTTATGGGCATGAAAATTATTGTTAAAGGGGAGATGTGTTTCTTGTATTGCTACGACATCAGGAAAATATTCGTTTATTAGTATATTTAAATCTGGGTAATTATTAAATATACCGTTCATATTCCATTGCAAAATTTGCATAAATTACTCTAACATTGGGGACTCCGTTAAAGGAGCTTCTAAGAGAGAGGGGTCTAATGCTGGGGAAGTAAGGTGAGAGATTAGTGCAGACAACATTGACTGCGTAGAAGAGTCGTCGACTGATGCTGAGGTTGCTGTGTTAAGGACATTAATTAAGGACATTCCAATGATAATACTATAAGTTTGGTAAACAATTCCAAAAAGTAGTTGCCTCTCGACGAGCTTTTTCTAAACTGGTAAACTCAAAATTTTATGATGAGCGGAGTAAGGTACTGTTTTGACTAATATGAAATCTGTATGCTACAATATAATAGAACGCAATCTGTGTATCATTAATAGCTAAACCACCACGTGACGCTCCTCTTGTAGGAATAAAAATGTATTGTATTGCTTTTAAGCTTATAATATATCAATTGAATGTTTCGAAAGTCAGACCTATTTCAGAGGCCTTTCCAACTCTCGAAAAAGAAGGTTTTGTTCGCGTACACGTACCACACACAGCTTTGTACAGATTTTTTTTATTGAAAAGGTATAGCTTGAAGTTGGTCTCATAGAAATTTGGAATAAATTATCAACACTGAATGGCTATTATGCGAAATTAAACTACTCTGGAAAGTGCAATAAAATATTCTAGTGCAGCACGAGCAATTGGAAATTTAATTTCAGCAAGGATATTGCAGCTAAATGAGTGCAGTCATGCATTGCAATATTTATTTCTGAATATACATAAAAAATTCCACTAATTAGTTTCAGGGTGTTCACACTGCAAAATTTAAATTTTTTGACAAAATACGTAAATGAAATATAAACTGAATTACTACGTCTGACGGTCCTTAGGAGGGATAAAGGGAGTGATTCACAAAGTTTAACGTATAATCACGCATATTTCTTTATTATTTTAAAAATTCTGCTTTGGAGTACTTGTAGTGGATTCCATAGAATATGAACAAAATCTAACCCCTTCACTGATTTTAACGCATGACATTAGATAGAATATAGCTTGAAGTTCGTCCCATTGATTAAAAAATCAAATAAGCATATCCGAATCGTAGAAAAATTACATGATTTATTGTTTAAGATTTTAATGATAAGCTGTATGCTATAACAAAGAAATGAAAAATTAGACATGTAGTAATTAGAAAATTATAGCTGCATTGAAAACTAATTACTTAATTAAAAAAATAAGCCTATAAAAGAATTGAACTACAAAAAAAATTTATTATTTAACCTTAATAACTAAGTTCTTACGGTAGTGTTAGTAAACAAAGTGAGAATAAAGGTAAGTTTATTTTCAAAATATTAAAAAAAAACCAATTGGTATTTAAAAAATTTACGTTTTAAAACTATTTGTTTCATATAGTGTAAAATGAAAAGAGTACAAATTTTTATTAATTGTTATACTGTACCATCGTGGCATGTGACATTCTTATTTTTTTCTTTAACATTTCGTTAATATAATAACTATTGAAAATAATAATGATTTCTATTAATTTGTAGCCGACCTCGAGGAGCTAAGGGCCTAAGTGGTTACTAAAAATGCAAGAAAGAGGTGAATTATTATATAAAATTTAACAAAAATAAATCAAAAAGCAGAAGATGTTACAATTAAATGAAACAATACAATAATTGCAATAAACAAAATTTGTAAGCAAAGCCCTGTGATACTTTTATTTATATTTTTCGACTGATCTGCTAATTAGAATAATTAGGAAAAGAAGTAATTTTCAAGATGTCAAGATTCCTTGCTTTTCTGCGTTTGACCAATTGATCAATTTACTCTTTTCTATTGTATACAACTATACCTCGATTTAAGTGATGAAATATTATAGAGAAGATCATAAATCGAAATAATTAGGCAACAGTTTGTAAAACCACAAAAATCAAAAATACAATGAAATGGGCGTATTTATACCTTTCATGAATATCAAACTTTGGTTCGAAGTATGTACCAAAATTTATACCGGAAGATTACATTATATATCTCCCATATAACCGATTTGTTCAAATATGAGTTTCCTGTCAGAAATCTCTCAAAAATCCTCTAAGATCGTGAAATTTAGTCCTCTACGGATGTAAACTCAACTTAATATTGACAATGAAAGTAATGGAAACAAATTTGCAACAAATTTGATATGTTCGTGAGAGGAGGATAAAGTCTTATTTCTTGATTTAATTAAATTTTACATTGTATTATTTGAATTATGACTTTCTATGCAATTCTGATTAAATTGCTTTAGTTATGAAGCTTCTGAAGATTGAGAAATGGCGAGTTTTGACTTTTTTGTATTTAGTGCGCGATATATACTTTATATAATTGTTGCCTTTTTATTCGGTTCGGCAATTAAAACTTTTATTTATTATTTACTGACTGGTTAATTCATTTATTCGGTTAACGTGAATTGATAAAATCTACATTAAGGAATCAATTAAGTTATCAGGAAAATAATTGTGCGTCAACAAGCGAAAAATAAAGAATATAAGCACTATCGTCCAAACCACATATGCAAAATTAACAGAAAATGACAATATTTAGAGCTTATGACTCTGCTTATTTCAGAAGGCACGGTCCCCTAAATACACCAATTTTACTAATCTGATCCATATGTGCTTTTTGGTATTCGAAAAATATAATTTGATCCAATCTTATAAACTTACTTTTTATTTCAAGTGCCAAAACCGTATGCTAAAAACGCAGCCGTTCAAAAGTTTTAGATAAATGAGCAATCAGAGACCTAAAAAAGTACACTGTGCATCGGCATAGAAAATGTATATTTATTTAAAAATAAAATATTAAATTGGATGATTATTATTTTTATGAAAATTTGAGGTAATACTTTTCCGGTTGATTCTAAATTGTTTTTTATTATTAGTATACATGGACTATTACAATTATTTAAATATTTTCACATCAACTATCCTGGCGGTATGGTGGAGCTGCGGGCAAGTTACTTCGAAGAAAAAACTGTTTGATTGAAGCCAACTCAAAATTACTTACGTAGGTATACTTCAATTCGTTTAATAACTTAGTTATAAGGGTTAAATAAACCAGTTCTTTCCCAAGTTTAATTCTTTTGTTTAAAGGTTTGTATTCTCCACATATTTAGCGCATTTGCTGCATTTGTCTAAGGCTTTATACATATTGATTCCTTTTGTTGTTTTGATCTTCCGACAGGGTGGTAATATACCATCCCATTTCTGTGATAACCTTATATTTACGATAAATAGCCATAAAATAGTTAATCTCGACTTTTGCTATCTGCATCGATACTTGATTGTTACTATCATATTTATGTAAAGGGTGTTTTTATAGAGGTATAGAACTTTAAGTCGTAATAAAACAACGATGGATTATTCGATTGACATGGATTTTATTTATCCGAAAGATAGTCTTGTGGCATTACATTTTAAATATGATTTCTGGCATATGACCGCCACGGCTGGCGCGGATATAGTCCAATCTCGACGTCCAATTTTCGATGACTTTTCCCACATTTGTGGCCGTATATCGGCAATAACACGGCGAATGTTGTCTTCCAAATGGTCAAGCGTTTGTGGCTTATCCGCATAGACCAATGACTTTACATAGCCACACAGAAAGTATTCTAGCGGTGTTAAATCACAAGATCTTGGAGGCCAATTCACAGGTGCAAAACGTGAAATTAGGCGGTCACCAAACGTGTCTTTCAATAAATCTCCTGTTGCACGAGCTGTGTGACATGTTGCGCCGTCTTGTTGAAACCACATCTCCTGGACATAATAGTTATTCAATTCAGGAATGAAACAGTTAATAATCATGGCTCTGTACCGATCATCATTGACTGTAACGTTCTGGCCACCATCGTTTTTGAATAAGTACGCACCAATGATTCCACCAGCCCATAAAGCGCACCAAACAGTCAGTTTTTCTGGATGTAACGGTGTTTCAACATACACTTGAGGATTACCTTGACTCCAAATGTGGCAGTTTTGTTTGTTGACGTAGCCATTCAACCAGAAGTGCGCTTCATCGCTAAACGAAACTCGCTCTCCGCGCAGAACCAGTATTTTCGAAATAAAATTGCACTATTTGCAAGCGTTGTTCAGGCGTGAGTCTATTCATGACGAATTGCCAAACCAAACTGAGAATAAATCACTTGACAGCTGTTAAATCGGTCGTTATCGTGAAAAGTAATGCCAACTTAAAGTTCTATACCTCCATAAAAAACACCCTTTACTTATGATACTTGATTGTTGTTACAAATTTTATGTAGATACGAATTTTCGCATCAAATTCCATGCTTACTTTTTGTAAATACGAGGTTTTGAATTAGAAAAAGTTTTTTTAAGATCATTGGAGAAAAATTTTGTTATGCAAGGCTCTTAATTCCTTATTATTTCATATTTACTAATTAAAATAACTTTATCTGATTTTAACTTAACATGTTATAAAACATTTAATTATTTTAAAATTTGTTTACAACGTCTTGGAATATGTCCAAATTAACAGCTAGACAATCTAGAAAATAACTAAAAACATTCATCTACAATAAATTTGAATTTCAATTGATCATAAAAATTGTGATAATCTTGTGATAGTAATTTTTTATAACTTTTTAAATCTTTAAATTTTGTTGATGTAATAACATTTTAGGCTATGTTTTATGTAACTGCAGTATTGAAAGATAAAAGGTATTCACTGAGAATCTCATTTTCGTAAAAAAATGGAGTTGCGAGACTAATACAGAAGGGGGATGATATAGGTGCGTGCGATTTTAAAAAGATGAATTATAAACAATATTTTTTAAATATACTCGTAATGAATATATCTGTATAAAATATTTGATGTAACTAAATATATTTATATACGTGCTCCCTTTACAGTTTGAGTATTTTTATTCATATAGAAAACAAGTTTGCGATACTAGCTACGGGTGTATATTTAATTCAATTCGGCACTTGCCTGCCGAAAAATGATTACAATTTCGCAAAATCGTAGATAATCCGGTAGTGCTATTACAAGGAGAACCACATATTGCTTTTACTTGCATCTGTTCGTACGGTGTTTGGGTTGTTGAACTATTTGCACTAAATTGTATAGTTTGTTGATAGATATTATGTGAATGGTGTTGCTGTGAATTCTGCCGATTCGAATCCAACTGAGGATCTGGCGACTTGGAAACTTTACTACTTACATCTTTCCTATCATTGGTTTCAACCACATATATTAAAGGTTTTGGTTGTAGATTATTGGACGAAACCGCTAGTGAGGACTCTGCAACAATAATTTTGCTAGGATCACAGGCTCGGTTTTCTTTAATTAACTAAGATATAGTAATGGCTATTTTCTCCATTGAAGTTTTATATTACCGTCATTATGTACGTCGTTGTCCCTGAAAGAAGTATTTCCTAATAAAATAGATGTCGGCAGTATTCCTGATGGTAATCTTATACTACTACCGGAAGGTGCACCAGAAAGGAGTAATTCACTATTCAAAGAGCCATTCGAAATATCAATATGTGTTAGCGTTGCGTAATGACCGTTATCTAATGCTACTGCTATATTGCATTGTACATTAAAAACGACAGAAAGTAAAAAAATATTTATAACAAAACAAACAGAATTTTCAATAAAAGCATTGAATTAATTAATGAATTACATTGATGTTAGCGTAAAATATAAGCTGTCAGCATTTTATATCCTAACTAGAAAATTTCCTCTTGAATGAAGCATTGATAAATGAAGCCCAAAATAAACTACATTTTATCCCAAATGACCAAAATGCAATTAATTCTACATTCATATCTGAATTGAAACCAGAAAACAACAGCTTCCAGCAAATAAAGGGAAAAATGAATAACATACATATGTATAATATTTCGAAATAAAACTGCACTATTTGCAAGCGTTGTTCAGGCGTGAGTCTATTGGCGAAGAATTGCCAAACCAAACTGAGAATAAATCACTTGACAGCTGTTAAATCGGTCGTCATCTTGAAAAGTAATGCCAACTTAAAGTTCTATACCTCTATAAAAAAAACACCCATATATACCTTCTATTATGTGTATTGCGGCCGCAATGTTTTTCTAATCGGCGTTGCCGGGAAAAGGATCACTGACAGATTGAGAAAAATTAATATGATTTTGATATCAGCATAGATCCAAATATTGCGTTTGGTTTACTTCACGGCATTAACGTGGAAGGTTTTGAGACTTGACCTTTGCCGAGTCAGCTAGCTTGGTCAGTGTAAAATTCAAATTGGAGAGGAACGCACAGAAGAAAATGAAATGGATGTGTTTTTATTGCGACGATATACTAAGCGACTACTACGCATAAAATGTTTATTATTTTGTATGACTTTTAGAAGTTATAACGAGTATTCAATATAAAACAACCTTTAAATGAATTTAAATAATTTAATGCCTTTTTAAGAGCATATTCTATTTGCTCAATAACACTCTCTCATATATATATTGGTGACCATAATTTACTTCTAAATTTACAATAACTATAACAGCTATGTATCTTTTTTATATTCTACTTAGTTAGAAATCTGCGATATACGTTTATAAACACAAACGATATCAATGTAGCTGTGAATTTTCAAATGACGAAAAAATTTATGAAAATTAAATGTATTAGTCAGAAAACTGAGATCTTTGAATTTACAATTAATCGAAGTCTAGCTTGAAGACCCTAGCGGTTTGTATAAAGACGCTATGATGAAAATATCTTATACTAAGAAATTTATTCTTAGGTACAGAGGTCCGCTTACATGGTGGCAAAATAAAACAAGAATCACTATCGATGCATTGGTATGAGTACAATAATACTATTCTGTATTTGATAAACTGAGCATTTGATATTTTATGTATTTGGGTTTTGTAAATTTACAGTGAATTAAAAATATCATGAATGCAAAGATCTAGGCTCAATACAAATACGAATGTATTCGACAATGAATAGGCATACGGTGAAGAAAGTATATCATATAGTTCTACATTTATTGGTATATATTTTTTATGTCTGGTTAAATCAGGTTAATAAAACAGGATATAAAAATCGGTGTGTCATATTCGTAAAGTTCCTAGGTAAAAGGCCCACATATTTATTTTCTTTTAAAAATCAAAGAATGACTTGTGAGCTTTTTGAATCAAAATAGAACTAGCGGCATTGGCTATCTGGTATACTGCTCCACCTAACTGCTGAACACTTTTTTTATTTTTTATGCTTACGTTGTTACTTTCTTTTTCAAAACTCGTAATTTAGTTTTAGCGGTAGAAACAACATTCCAAGCGTCAGACTAAATCAATAAGTACTTTTGAAACCTCTTTAGCAAAGTTTGCAGCCTTTGGAGGATGCAACCAACTTACATGGCTATTCACTCTCAAGGAAGCCGATGACAACTATAGTAGTGTATTTCTTCAATTAATCAAACTCGTTACTGACTTCCAATAGCAAATGTCTTCAGTATACAAGAGTGGGAGAAGCTTTTTTTTATAAATTGCAAAAATAATACAATACGTCTTAAATGCAATAAGCATAAAGGCATTAGAGCGGTGAATACCGGGATTTAGGGATATATAAAATCTACAGTACGTGCATGTGCGCGTACTCGTCTGCATGTAGTAACAGCTTAAGTTTAATAATTTAACATTTCGATTTTACTGCTGGCAATCTCATTTGTGCACTCGTACTTGTACATAGGTGCACAGTTAAAGAGCATATTATGCTTACCTGTATAATATGGTGATATATTTGCTTCATGTGCGCTTGTGTGTTTCATGTCGAACATATTTATAGGCACTAAAGGGGTCAATGAGCCTGATGAAAGATTAAAATTAAAAAGTAACAAAATTTTAAGGGAGTTAAATAAAAAAAATTATACGTCAATGCGACTAAAAAATTTCAAATATTTTCCTCAATTGCCTTTTTATCTAATATAATTTGTCTAAGAGACATCCAACTAGAGTTGTCACGAAAAATCATAGTATAAAACACTCATTCTGTTTTGTTTTAGTATTGAACTAGATAGATTTTTTGAGCAAATTAAACTTAGACATTATTACTGGCTACAAGTTTTTAACAAGAACAACGTATGCAAGCTTTTATATTTGAAAGCTGCTTCAACATACATAAATACCTGGCTGGTTTGATATGAAAAAATTTTAATTTTGTTACAAAAAGAAATTGTAGGCAAGTTGTATTATCTTCGGGGTCGAATTATCTTCGAAATATATGCCCACCTATGCTATTATGGCTCACAGGTGAGTTAAGTTGTGTTGTGAATTATAATAGGGGCAAGAACTATCTTCAAAAAATCAAACGTATTTTAAAATATAGAAATTCCGCTTTATGTACACAAAATGTTTCAAGAATACATATATTTTTACTTACCAATGGGTGCGCCTATGGATGGTGAGTAAAGAGAATTTTGAGTTTGTGATATAGAATTGATGCTATCATAAACATCACTTCCATTAACTCCTGTTGCGGGAAAATTGTTGTGAGTATCATAGTAGGCAGTATTATTATTCGTTGTCAAACCACCTAATTCGGAGAGAAGTTTATGCTCATCTTTGATACACCATTTTCCAGACCAAATCTGTTTTTATGAATCGTACAAAGATTGTTGAAAGAAAATTATTATTTGTGATGAATTTAAATATTCTAGATATGTTTAGCACTTGCATTCGAATAAATTTGATCACCACTGTAGGTTATTCTCTGTCGTTTTATCTCATCTTCGGAAAGCATATTGACATCGCGGTTTTCGTCTGTGAACAATAACATATATGTACCCATATAATATTTGGTGTTATATTTATTATACTTTTGGAAATAAGTTGGCAAATTTGAAATGCGTATAAAGAATATGGTATTTATAATAGTTTATTTATATATTGCATGAAATGAAATACATATTAACTTTTGTCCCATGTATGGAAGTACCAGAAGGAGAAAATATAGACCCCAATGTATACCGATTCGGATCAGAACGATGAGCTAACCATGTTCATTTGTCCATTTGTCCGTCTCTCTGTTTGAACAAAAACTAGTTCGTATATCATATTACTCAAATGCAACAACCGTAATTCTCAGAGAATTCACATGACAAGTGCATGTGAGTGACGTTGGCCGCAAGCTTAGCTTAAGAAAACATTTTAAACTTTAGTTTAGTTCTAAATTGAATTCAGCAAATAAAGAAGTGCTTATAAATCACTAAAAAATATTTTTTATATCCTATCGCGGAATAAAAATTTAACTGGTGCCCAACATGGAGTCAGCAGGCGTGAAACGTTGTTTGCTGGTTTATAATTGCGTCTGTAGTATCCGCTCAAAGACGGATCTTTTATAAATCTGCGTACCAGGATCCTTGGTAGGAAGAACCAAAAAGGAGCAATCCGGAGTACCAAAATTTAATAATAATCGTTAAAAATAAATAGTGAAATACAAATTGTATAAACTTAAGATATTTTAACTATAGAAAAGTAATCAAGTAAAGAAAAATTTTGTTTTAAATTAAGTATAATTGTGAAAGAAAAAATAGCAAATTCAAAAGAAAAAAATTTGGTTGTAAAATATTTATTTGATAAGAAAATTTTTTTTTTAAATTTAAACGCGAAAATTAGTGAATAATCTATTTGAATTGATTGAAGAAAAAATAATAATAATATGCCTAAAGATATAGTAAAACTCTGAAAAATTAAAATCTGAAAAATTTTAAATTTACCGAATTTGTACCAAGAAAAGATTTATTAAAGAATGGTGTGTTACTTCTACTTGTCCACCTCTTGAATTTACAAGAAAGCTTTTTTCATTTCGTTTGGGATATCCTATTAAATTATTTCTAATGTAGTTCTTCTTCGAACCAGTATTGATCAAGAATTTAAGAATTTCGTCAATCTTCGTTTTACATTTGAAGTAAGGTAGCAAATAGTCGCTAATTCTTAAAAATATTATTATAGTCCTTCTTTTATGTGGTTAAGGGATTCTTTGCAATGTAGGGGGTAAGGTATTCCCTTAGCGATTGTTCATTGTCTTGCCTGTATTTTATGTGCTCGCATAAATTGATTCGAAACCGGCGGGGATCTTTTCATTTTGAAGTGATCTGTTCATATAATTGATAGCCCTAGCTTTCATGCTTTGATCTATTTCCATGGGTACTGGTGTCGGAAACACCTCTAGATTTCGGGGGTTGACTTGTTATTAAAATTATTATAATTATTATTTAATTTTTTACACTTTTGCAGAGCCTCTGGTAGTGATTTTGACTCTTGAATACTTAACAATCTGGGAAAATTGCTATTTAAGACACGAATGAAAGTATGGAAAGCTTCCTCTCGATACGACTTTGTCATAGCTAGAAGAGCTACTTCTGTTAAATCAGGGCAATATATTTTATATAATATTAGGGTTAAGTGTTGTTACACATTTTGATAAAACTCTGATATTGTGTTATATCTTTGTGTTAATGTCGTCATCTGATACTCAAGAGCTCTTTCATCGGAGTAATGCATCATGAGACATTTTTTATTTTTCCCTAAGGGGTCTCTCTTATGCTTCCGTACACTACAAAAATTCTGTCCACTGTCTTTCGCCAGGAGTTAAATTCTCCAGCTTAACCACGAAATTCCCGTAAGCTTTTACTATGTCTGATATAAAATCATTTGATGATATATAGGGAAATGACAGTTGAAGCTGTAATTCTTACTACATGATAATTAAAAACTATAAAACAGTTAGTATTAAACAAAAATTTACTCAATTAGTAAATTCCATTATAACATATCCGTTCAGACTACATGACTAAAGATCAAAAATATATAATTAAAAACTTAACATTATATATATATATATATTTGGCGCTTTGTAACCGCTGAAGCGATTTTCGGCCGAGCTCCTCCTCCAATTTGTGGTTTTGCGTCTTTATGTTTTTACCAACAAATGGAGGGACCTACAGTTTATTCTAAGCCGCCTCCGAACGGCTGATGGACTTTTATGAGGAGCTTTATTTCATGCCAGAAATACACTCGGAGGGCTTGGCATTCCCTGCCGAGGGGCGACCGCAATTAGAAAAAAAAAATTTCTATCATTTTGGATGTTGCTCGAACCTGGGCTCGAACCCAGGCCTTGCGAATGTCAGTACGCAATGCTAACCACTCGGCTATCGCGGCCGCCAAAAACTTAACATTAGAATTTCCAAATCTATTCAGCGAAGCTGATGAAAATTTATTAATTATTTTCACAACAAGAGTGAGAGGAGAAATCCGTACAACTTCCGACCGAGTTATCCATGTCCTATGGCTTTAAAAGATGGGGTGAAAAACAACTTCATGAATTATTGCGCGACGGTATTATAAGACCCTCACTCTCTCTACACATCTTTTCCGCATGGATGGTGCCAAAAAAAAAAAACAGACACATCTGGGGGGAAAAAATAAGGAATGGTCGCAGATTATAGAAAACTTAACTCAATTACTATAGCTGACAAGTATCCAATACCAGAAATTAATAAAGTAGTAGCTCAATTAGGGGAAAAGAATATATTTTCTTTCTTTCGATGGAATATGCTATATTTACAACTATAATATTATTATCTTTAGCAAAGACTAAGAATCGAATTTTCAGAATTCAGAAAAGGTATTTCGAACGTAGTAAAAGCCAATATAAAAAGTCAGTTCGATAAATTGCAAATTACCCTATTCCACGAACATTGAAGGATGTTTGATTCTTTTCGGGACTGTCTGGATATTACATATGGTTCATTAGAGATTATGCAAAGCTCGCATAACCTCTTACCTCGCCCTTAAGGGGGAAATATGGACATGTGTTCAAAAATGTTTCAATCAAAAAAGCTATATATCTCGACACTAAAGTGGAATCTCGTGCTTTTTCGACAACCCACAATTTGTTTGTCCCACAATCTTCATCAATATTTCCCAAACAACAGCTTCTGACTTCGGTGGGATCAGTTCGTTGCGTTCAAGAACCACTTGCTTGCAGCTGTACCAATTATAGCTAATGCTAAGTTGTACTCCAATACTCGGTTATCCATGTCGATCTATATGCCATGGTCTAGCAAGAAATCTGATGACTTCATCAACAATCTGCGCATGTTATCTCTCTTACAACTTGGGTGTCCTCACCAGTTGCCGACCTCAATCTTTCTCCTGGCAATGGCCTTACTTCTTCGGTGATTAGGTCGTATCTAAGGATGGAGTGGGATGCGCCCATATCAACAGTAATTATTCGCTCATGTTAATTCACACATCCACCAAAGATCACGTTGCTTGCCTTCCTACCAATTTGAGAGACGGAGATTATGGGGCATTCAATTGCAGGAGCCAGTATACGCCCCTTTCGGCTGGCTCGTTTTAGTTTAACGACAGGTTAGAGTCGGATTCGCTTTCTTCAGCCCTTCGTTTCCGTTCTCCTGAATTGTTGTTTCTACTGGAGCTCGTTTTACATTCCCTCGCGAAGTGGTCTGACTTTCCACAATCGAAACGTTTGCCAGCTTGATTCTTCATATTGGCACCTGAACGAGTCCTCCCATCGATTGACTTTAGGGTTTTCAGAATTTTATTCATCACATCTAGTGTTTCTATTTAATTTTTATAATCTAATAATATTAAGATCTTCAGTATATATTCGAGTACCGTTACGGCCACTTATAGATTACAACAAAATTTAAAAATTTTGGAAAAATGGCTAACTAAATGGAAAATTAAATTTAATGAGTCTAAGTGTATACAAATAACATTTACCATAAAAAGGCTCATGCCTTTCAATATATATAAATGTTAATATAATACTACAGAAAGGATCGAAAACTAACTTGGGCAAAACACATAGATAAAAAGAT
The DNA here is from genome assembly GCA_030068015.2 of Neoceratitis asiatica. Lineage (NCBI taxonomy): Eukaryota > Metazoa > Arthropoda > Insecta > Diptera > Tephritidae > Neoceratitis > Neoceratitis asiatica. The sequence continues at coordinate 663,447 of CM061530.1, forward strand.
TACCCAAACTGAATTAAAAATTGCGATTTTATATTGAATTATAGGTCCGACGTCCAATCTAAGCTTATAATACAAATAATTATATTTTAATACGCTTATAAAGCCATCTTGGACGTACGGGATTTACCTTTGGGGCTCAGCATCTAAATCTAGTCTCGACAAAACTCAAGTGCTCCTTGGTATGCAAAAAACTCTGCAATTCACAACGATCTCAGAATTAACATTGTAACAGAAGAGCTAGAAAAATTGCCTACAAATTACCAAATTTCAAGTCAATTGAAAAATAAATAACATGGTTCTCCCTTTAAGCTAACTGTGCACCAAATTTAAAGTAAATCGAACTATAAAAAAGATTCTTTTGCAATAGAACTGTTCTACATCCACTTCTTGGAATAGAAATTGGCCACTGTCTTTGTCGGAACAAAAGGTTTCCCAAGAAATGAAAATATGTGGATAAATTTCAGTTATTTAATAATTCCAAAATACTTAAATTACATTAAAGTTTAGAGATGATCATAAAAGCACGTACGCTTCAGCCTAAGGCAAAAGTAAAAAGGAAAAAGAAAAAGAAGAGCTGGTTAAACGTATACTAATATGTAAGAAGTTGCATTTTATAGTATTTCAACATTCCCCACGTCTTAATTTGGTCCAGAGGAAATCTGAAAACGAACTGTAATGGCTGCGGCTTTTCGAAACTGATTTTGGTGTCGTCTTATTATACCTTGTACATCTTCCGCCCCATTGATTGGGTGAAAACTCCTGGAATCCACTTTTCATGTTTAGCGAAATTGTGGACGTGTACTTTTTCCCATGTGGACAATAGAGGCGGCTGTCGACCCCGGAGGAGTTCTGTCAGAGATTTTCCTTAGAGTGGATTTGGAGTCGAGCGATAAGTCACAAAATATTTGAAAAGAGTCACTTCATTGCTCGAAGTCTGTAAAATAATTTTTTTGGAAGCTGGAACATTCAAGTTCTGACGAATCTTTCTGCGGGTCCATTAAATGAGGTATGCAACGGTCCGGTTGTTGTGATAGCATTGATGTTCGATAGCATTGAGCTTACAAAAAATTTTTTAGATGTAGAAAAATATATGTCGATTACAAACGGAAACTAGCTACATTCTGTCGAAAAAAGGACCAGCGAAGTCTACGTGTATACGTTCCCATGGGTTGGAAGCCGCTGTGTATGGCGAGAATTTAATATTGCTGCAGTCGCTGCGTAGACTGGACACTTATCACATACAGACGTAATAGCTTCGTCAATCTTCGGGAACCATACATATCGACAACTCATCTGTTTCATACGACTTTGTACCCAATGCCCGTCATGTAGAATATCCATAATTGTTTGTTTTAGTTTCGAGGAAAGCACCGCTCACATATGGTCCGCATAAAATAGTAAAACTTCACTTTGTAATGATAAGGAAAATCTTCGATCGAAATATGGTCTTAGATTAACTCATAAGCTTCATGGTATTAAGCATATAATTTTCTAAAAGATCGAATTCAGTATCCTCACCCATTGGTAGCCTTGAAAGAACATCTGCGTTTGCATGTTTTGCTGTGTGCTGATAACAAAAAGCGTAATCATACGCTTGAAGAAAGATGACCCATCTTTGTAACCTTTGTGACATTGCTACTGGTAATCGTTTTTGAGGATGGAAAATAGTGGTTAGTGCTTGATGATCAGTGGTAAGTTCAAATCGGCGACCGTAGAGGTATTGATGAAAGCGAAAATGCTTCTTTTTGTTTAATGTTTTAGAAGCGAAGGCAATAGGCTTTTCGGATCCATTTGGATATCTGTGAGAGATGACGGCGTGAATTCCATTCTTAGATGCGTCCATGGCAAGGATAATTGGTGACTTACTATCGTAGTGTACCAGTTGGACCGCTTTAATAATTTCATTTATCATAGCATTGAAGGCTGCCTCTTACGATTCTATTTCTTTTCTGATTTTTGGTCTGGGTATAGATTTTATGGCTTCTAATATCTTAGGCTGAATTCCTTTCGAATTAATACTGACCCACCTATTCAATTTGTTCAGTGGCAAAATTGCATTTTTATTTTCTAAATTTTAGGCCTGCTTCCTCTAGACGTTTAAAAGTTGCTCGAGTATTCCCAAAGTGATTTTTAATATAATTCTTTGTTATTGAAACAGTCCAAAAGTAGTTAATTTACATATATTTTTTCGAATCTTAGCTTAGTTCAATTTGATGATAAGCCTCGCTTAGTTATATTTTTGTATTTTGTATTATTAAAAAGTTCCTCTATTCTCGGGATATGAAAACGATCAATCTGCACTTCGGCTCTCTCAAAGTTGGCACATACACGAAATGTAACATTCGGTTTTCGAATTACGGTTTCGCCCACTCCCTTAATATAATTGGTTTTAAAACATTGATACTTACTTAACGATTTATCTCTGCACGTACCTCACTGTGATAAGCAAATGGTAAGTTATACGGTTTCCAAAATATTCGTTTGGCATCCGGTTTTAGTCTCAATTCATTTGCGAAATGATTAGGAAATTCAGCTGACCGATTAACTATACAATCTATGAGATGTTTTTCAGACGCCTGGATCAACTGTGTAGCATAACAAAGATTGGACTCCACTTATCGCGGAATATCAACACGCAACTTAAGCTTTTTTAATCAATCTAACCCGAGAATGCTTGGAGCATATTTGCTTTCCACCACGACTAACGGAAGCTTTTGCCGACTGCATTACAGCGTATGCGTACCAAGAAAATATCCTTTAAAGGTAGCTGATGACCTCCGTATGCTTTTAAAACTTTTTGTATATAAACATATAAGAGCCCTCATAATGCCTTATAACCATATAATTCAATCAATGAGCCCGAGACCCCTGTGCCAACTTGAAAGTTAACTTAAAGTTTTTGCTCTCGATTATAAAATGTAATACATATATGCACGATATCTATAATACTGATGCTTTCGAAGGTATTATTGTCGTTTGTATTTAGATTTAATAAAATTCTGATGCTATATGCCCGGACTTCGAACAGGCGTTGCAGTTTTCTTCTTTTTCTAGTGAATACAGTTCGTTCTTGCGTAATTTATTCCACAACCTGGATACGATTTAAGTGTGGTATCACGGGAGTTACTTCGTTCTCTTCTTTGAGTAACCGAGCAGATCCGCACGGTTGATTCATAGATGGAGGCAATAAAATCTCTTCCAAAGTTGGGTAAGGTTTTTTGCAATGCGGCCGTACGCACCTTTTCATGTGGCGTATGCATCACAACCATGTCACGAATTTTACTGTCAACATAAAACTCATGACGTCGGCTGTCTAGTTGCTATACGATTGCTCCGGCATCATCCGGCATCATTTCTTTAAAAGTTTTTTCTTTAACTTTGCCATCAAAAATTTTTGTAAGAGTTCTAATTTCTCTACCCCATTCAACAAAGTATGCAAGCACGTTTTGTTGTTTCTTCCATCACACCATTGGAAAGTAAATGCTGTTCAAGTCGAAGGAGATAGGTGATGAAGTTGCTATTTGTCATTTATGCCATTCAACGCTAATTTTGTTGTCCCTAATAGCTTTGTCCAGAAAATATCTATTTTCTTTAACGACGGCTAGAAATGTCTGATTAACCATTTGTGATTGCTGGAGAGCTGGCTGAAAGGATTGAGCATGCATGATGAAAATTTGAGATTATGTGTAGTTTGATGAAGAAGACAGCCATGATGATCACAAAAATACTCGTCGTCAAACTGTTAGAGCTGTAAGCTCCCCAAGAATTAAAAATTTATGTGGATAAATTTCAGTTATTTAGTAGTTTCAAAATACTTAAATAACATTAGATGTTAGACGATAGTAAAAGCTCGTACGCTCCAACCGAGGCAAAAGTAAAAAAAGAAGAGAAAAATAACAACTATTAAAAAGTGGCAGCTCACATAAGTGTCGGGTAATCATATACAATTAAGTAAAGCTTCAAGAAAGGAAGAATGATTCCAGGTCCATTTCCCTGGAAAAAAGACTGGCCATTGTTATAATTTAGGTAAAAATTGCCCGTGTACCATTTTGTAAGTAAATCGTACAATATATCAGTTACTTTTTGTATAGATCTGTCCCATATCTACTTCCCGTGTACCAATTCCAAGTTAATCGATAAAAAATTAAAATTTTCGGGATAGATCGGTTCTGGGTCCAAGTAAGATCTTTTGGGAGACTTCTCTGAAAAGAGGTACCCTTAATGTAATTTAAGCAAGAAGAAACTTTGTACTAATCAATAAGCGACTCAAAAATTAAATAAGATTTTTCGGGGTTGATCGGCCCCAGGTCCACTTCCCAGAAGAAAACTAAATCAAGGCAAAAATCTACCTGTGCACCAAATTTCAATTGAGTCGAAAAATAAAAAATAAATTTCGGCATAGATTCCGAGAATTTCAAGTAAAAGGAGTTAAAAATACAGGTTTTTCGAAAAGTTAGTCCATGGTCCAATACCCGGAAGCGATAAGTAGTGTTCCTGCTAATCTAAGCAAAATGGTATATGCTTTATAAATTTCAATTCTATCGAACCTAATACGATTTTTTCGAATAATTCGGACCCTGGTCAAATTCCCACACAGAAAAGTAGTATTCCTGCTAATCGAATTTTAACTAAATCGAACACGATTTTCTTCTAATGGGTTAGTTTCTGGTATACTTCCCAAAGAGAAAAATAGTGTTCTTACTAATCTAAGTAAAATGTTACTTATGTACCAAACTTCAAGCAAATCGAACCATTAATACTTCCCGGATAGTAAAATAGTATTCCTGCTAATCTAAGCAAAAAAGCTACCTATGTACCAAAATTTAAATAATTCGAATCAAAAATAAAAAAATTTCTAATAGAACATTCCCTGGTTCACTTCCCATGAAAATTCATTGAATACTACTGTAACGTTATTAGAATACCCTTTTCAATAAAAACATCCAAACTTTTTGAACGTCTTCACAAACACGTACTACTTTTAAATCCGCCAAATTAAACATTTATAATTTTATAAAACTCTTCGTTTTCTTCGTCAGTATAGTGCCATTATTTTGCTCTATTGTACCGAGAAGAAACTGATTCTTATGTTTAATTGGTTTATTTCTTTTGCGGCACCAATTGCAGATAAAGTTTGACTTTTAACCTTCAATACACATAGGTTGGAGAAAACTTGCTTACTGTGAGTGAAAAAAGCGAAGCCACAATTCTGAAGCAGAATTTAAAAAAAAAATAGCAGGTAAAACATCTCAATGCTCAAAAAATATTTTTTTTAAAAGCTAGTTTATTTTTTAAAAGCCATTATAGCGTAGGCATTAACGCAATCCACCTGGTGTTGCTATAACCTAGTATTTTTTGATAGTCTGTGACAAGTTGGGTGCAAAACTCCTTTCGAGCCTTAACTCGAATAGTGTAAATATAGAAAAATGAATATATTTTTACAATAATGCTTTTATAATCTGGCCTAATTAAAGATTTTTCAAAGATGATTGTAATTTCACTTGCACGTTGGTAGTTCTTCGCCTAGCCGTTCCCCCGAAATTGTTGTTAGCGTTGTTCGCGTTGTTGTCAATACTTGGAGCAAATAATTGACAATAATATCAGAAGTATCCACTGGTTGATCTGGGAGGTCTAAAATTATTACTTCGTAAGAATAGAAAGTGCATAAGAATAAGATATATTTTCTTATTGCCATGATTTAAAATTGTAAATTTGTCGTTTAAAATTGTAATAACTTTGGATTTACCAAGATTATCTTCTATCGCTGTGCACTTAAAAATATTAACTACAATAGTTTCTGTTTTTAAATTAAGAATTCCAACACAAAAATATTAAAGTTAATAACGACGACTATGCGAGTAAACTTCTATTGCTAAGCTAGTTATCATCGCTTTGTCGTTGTTTTGCTCGGTGAAACGAAAATTAGATCGCGCCCATCGCGATTCTGTTATACTGCTCTCAACAGGTTCAATCATAGCCAGTGTTGCCACAAGAATTTTCCATTACCATAGCGGAAGATTTTCTTATAATAACTTTTTTAATTATAAAAAATTAAATCGTTACTTAACCGCCCGGATGGTTCGTATAAATTCAAGGGTGGTTAGAAAAACGCGATTATTATTTGTTCCGAAGCCTTTGTGGGTACACCGGAACAGATAGTGGAAAAACAAATGAGACGTATGGCCAGGTTAGGTATGCTACTCCATAGTTTAAAAATCTATCAGTTGTTGTGAGAAAATGTAGACGCCTTATTACATAGGATTTCGTTCTTTTTGATAGTGTCTCTGTGTATGACAGTCTCGATCGGTAACTTTTTTAAGTATAAAAAATTAAATCTTTACATAACCGCCCGGATGGTTCCTATAAATTCAAGGGTGGTTAGAAGAACCCGATTATTATTTGTTCCGAAGCCTTTGTGGGTACACCGGAACAGATAGTGAAAAAACGAGACGTATGGCCAGGTTAGCTTTGCTACTCCATAGCTTAAAAATCTATCAGTTGTTGTGAGAAAATGTAGACGCCTTGTTACATAGGATTTCGTTCTTTTTGATAGTATCTCTGTGTATGACAGTCTCGATCGGATTAATTTTCTACCATATTTGACTTCGTGACATTTGCATTGATTGTTAATTAAATGTATTATTTATAAGAGTCTATGATAATAGATATCAGTTTCTAATTGATTGTACATTTCTTTGGTACTTTCTTTGACATGATACCACGATATTTGTTTCACTGCTTCAATCTCTTTTTTTATATCTTGTGCACTCACGGTACACTTTATATTTTTAGTTGATTATCATTCCAAAACATCTCACTTCTGATATAAATTTTTTAAAGATCGCACACATTGTTTTGGATTTCTATTAAGATATAAAAAATATTCATTTTCCGTTTACCATTTTTATTTGCTCCGTATTATTATTTGTTAATATACAACCAAATAACATATGTTTGTGTACTCAATCACTTAAGGCTTATAATAACAAAAACTATATTTTGCTCTTGTGACCGATTTATTCGAAAAAATATTGATTCGTCGATAAAGATCAACATAAGTTTCCGTCTTAGAAGTTTAGTTATTCTGAATGTTCAAACAAAATATTTGCCGCTGACAACAATTAAATTTAGCGGTCATAAATATACCAGCAAAAAATTAAAGTAATAAACAAATACAAATTGCTCAACTTCATATATAGAAGTGTGAAATACGGATAATGATCGAGTACACCCAAGCTGTTGTAATAATAAATTTTTGATTAACTTTCTACTTCATCTTCAATTGTTATTTTCATTTTTTTAATTTATAACAACTTATTTGGGCAAGGTGAAAGTAACATCGGAGAGGCACCCCACATAGTTCGGAAAATTCAGTGATCCTATAATGGATGGGCGTTTTAATGGGATGGACGATGTGAGAAGCAGGTAAATCTAAATAATTCCAAAAAAAAATTTCGAGGTAAATTTGAATTAGATAGTAATACCCTTTTTACTATTTTACTTAAATGTTTTTCAACTTCAAGGGAGCAGCGAAAATAAGTGAGGTGTTCGTAGAGTCTAGAGGATGGGGTCATGTGTAGAAGGTCACGCAAATGAGGAAAGTTTCTGATTGTCATTCATCGAGGAGTGGCCAGAAACGATTCTTTTACATATGGTTCAAGCAGCTCACGACTTCCGATCTTAGACCAAGTATCCTCTGGGTAGCCAACAAACATCCGTTTGGCGCAGAACGTGAACGATGTCCACATCTGATGAGATGACACTAGGAGTTTTCGAGAGAATATTTTTCCGGAAGATTTATGTCCTTTGGTTATTGGCAACGAGGAATACCGCAGACGATGGAACGATGAGCTGTAGGAGCTATATGACGACATTGACATAGTTCAACGAATCAAGAGACAGCGGCTACGCCGGCTAGTTTAAGTCGTCCGAATGGATGAAAGCGTTCCAGCTATAAAAGTTTTCGATACAGCACCCGAACATTGAAGCAAAGAAAGAAAACGTCTTTCACTCCGTTTGAAATATCAAATTCAGAAGGACCTGGTTTCGGTTGGTATATCCAATTGGCAAATTGCAAGAAGGAGAAACGAATGGCGCACAAATATTAATTCGGCTATAATCGCGCAAGCGGTGCTTCGCTAATGTTGTTGTAGTAGTAAAAGAATTTTTGAGCCATTGAAGAAATTTAAAACAGAAGATACGTATTTCTCTTTGGTCGCGATTGGAAATAAAGGTTTTTACATAACTAACTGGATGAAATATAAAAAATAAATAAATAAAAAATATTAATCCCGAAATAGAGAGTGAGACTGACGTTGATAATGAAGTACTTGTATTTGTCGTTTGTCGACCGAACCAACGACGCTTGCGTCGTTGAAGAAAGTTGCATCGATCGCCCGATGCAAAAGTCCGACTTAAGGTAGCGGAGAAAATCTTAGCTTAGTTCAATTTGATGATAAGCCTCGCTTAGTTATATTTTTGTATTTTGTATTATTAAAAAGTTCCTCTATTCTCGGGATATGAAAACGATCAATCTGCACTTCGGCTCTCTCAAAGTTGGCACATACACGAAATGTAACATTCGGTTTTCGAATTACGGTTTCGCCCACTCCCTTAATATAATTGGTTTTAAAACATTGATACTTACTTAACGATTTATCTCTGCACGTACCTCACTGTGATAAGCAAATGGTAAGTTATACGGTTTCCAAAATATTCGTTTGGCATCCGGTTTTAGTCTCAATTCATTTGCGAAATGATTAGGAAATTCAGCTGACCGATTAACTATACAATCTATGAGATGTTTTTCAGACGCCTGGATCAACTGTGTAGCATAACAAAGATTGGACTCCACTTATCGCGGAATATCAACACGCAACTTAAGCTTTTTTAATCAATCTAACCCGAGAATGCTTGGAGCATATTTGCTTTCCACCACGACTAACGGAAGCTTTTGCCGACTGCATTACAGCGTATGCGTACCAAGAAAATATCCTTTAAAGGTAGCTGATGACCTCCGTATGCTTTTAAAACTTTTTGTATATAAACATATAAGAGCCCTCATAATGCCTTATAACCATATAATTCAATCAATGAGCCCGAGACCCCTGTGCCAACTTGAAAGTTAACTTAAAGTTTTTGCTCTCGATTATAAAATGTAATACATATATGCACGATATCTATAATACTGATGCTTTCGAAGGTATTATTGTCGTTTGTATTTAGATTTAATAAAATTCTGATGCTATATGCCCGGACTTCGAACAGGCGTTGCAGTTTTCTTCTTTTTCTAGTGAATACAGTTCGTTCTTGCGTAATTTATTCCACAACCTGGATACGATTTAAGTGTGGTATCACGGGAGTTACTTCGTTCTCTTCTTTGAGTAACCGAGCAGATCCGCACGGTTGATTCATAGATGGAGGCAATAAAATCTCTTCCAAAGTTGGGTAAGGTTTTTTGCAATGCGGCCGTACGCACCTTTTCATGTGGCGTATGCATCACAACCATGTCACGAATTTTACTGTCAACATAAAACTCATGACGTCGGCTGTCTAGTTGCTATACGATTGCTCCGGCATCATCCGGCATCATTTCTTTAAAAGTTTTTTCTTTAACTTTGCCATCAAAAATTTTTGTAAGAGTTCTAATTTCTCTACCCCATTCAACAAAGTATGCAAGCACGTTTTGTTGTTTCTTCCATCACACCATTGGAAAGTAAATGCTGTTCAAGTCGAAGGAGATAGGTGATGAAGTTGCTATTTGTCATTTATGCCATTCAACGCTAATTTTGTTGTCCCTAATAGCTTTGTCCAGAAAATATCTATTTTCTTTAACGACGGCTAGAAATGTCTGATTAACCATTTGTGATTGCTGGAGAGCTGGCTGAAAGGATTGAGCATGCATGATGAAAATTTGAGATTATGTGTAGTTTGATGAAGAAGACAGCCATGATGATCACAAAAATACTCGTCGTCAAACTGTTAGAGCTGTAAGCTCCCCAAGAATTAAAAATTTATGTGGATAAATTTCAGTTATTTAGTAGTTTCAAAATACTTAAATAACATTAGATGTTAGACGATAGTAAAAGCTCGTACGCTCCAACCGAGGCAAAAAGTAAAAAAAGAAGAGAAAAATAACAACTATTAAAAAGTGGCAGCTCACATAAGTGTCGGGTAATCATATACAATTAAGTAAAGCTTCAAGAAAGGAAGAATGATTCCAGGTCCATTTCCCTGGAAAAAAGACTGGCCATTGTTATAATTTAGGTAAAAATTGCCCGTGTACCATTTTGTAAGTAAATCGTACAATATATCAGTTACTTTTTGTATAGATCTGTCCCATATCTACTTCCCGTGTACCAATTCCAAGTTAATCGATAAAAAATTAAAATTTTCGGGATAGATCGGTTCTGGGTCCAAGTAAGATCTTTTGGGAGACTTCTCTGAAAAGAGGTACCCTTAATGTAATTTAAGCAAGAAGAAACTTTGTACTAATCAATAAGCGACTCAAAAATTAAATAAGATTTTTCGGGGTTGATCGGCCCCAGGTCCACTTCCCAGAAGAAAACTAAATCAAGGCAAAAATCTACCTGTGCACCAAATTTCAATTGAGTCGAAAAATAAAAAATAAATTTCGGCATAGATTCCGAGAATTTCAAGTAAAAGGAGTTAAAAATACAGGTTTTTCGAAAAGTTAGTCCATGGTCCAATACCCGGAAGCGATAAGTAGTGTTCCTGCTAATCTAAGCAAAATGGTATATGCTTTATAAATTTCAATTCTATCGAACCTAATACGATTTTTTCGAATAATTCGGACCCTGGTCAAATTCCCACACAGAAAAGTAGTATTCCTGCTAATCGAATTTTAACTAAATCGAACACGATTTTCTTCTAATGGGTTAGTTTCTGGTATACTTCCCAAAGAGAAAAATAGTGTTCTTACTAATCTAAGTAAAATGTTACTTATGTACCAAACTTCAAGCAAATCGAACCATTAATACTTCCCGGATAGTAAAATAGTATTCCTGCTAATCTAAGCAAAAAAGCTACCTATGTACCAAAATTTAAATAATTCGAATCAAAAATAAAAAAATTTCTAATAGAACATTCCCTGGTTCACTTCCCATGAAAATTCATTGAATACTACTGTAACGTTATTAGAATACCCTTTTCAATAAAAACATCCAAACTTTTTGAACGTCTTCACAAACACGTACTACTTTTAAATCCGCCAAATTAAACATTTATAATTTTATAAAACTCTTCGTTTTTCTTCGTCAGTATAGTGCCATTATTTTTCTCTATTGTACCGAGAAGAAACTGATTCTTATGTTTAATTGGTTTATTTCTTTTGCGGCACCAATTGCAGATAAAGTTTGACTTTTAACCTTCAATACACATAGGTTGGAGAAAACTTGCTTACTGTGAGTGAAAAAAGCGAAGCCACAATTCTGAAGCAGAATTTAAAAAAAAAATAGCAGGTAAAACATCTCAATGCTCAAAAAATATTTTTTTTAAAAGCTAGTTTATTTTTTAAAAGCCATTATAGCGTAGGCATTAACGCAATCCACCTGGTGTTGCTATAACCTAGTATTTTTTGATAGTCTGTGACAAGTTGGGTGCAAAACTCCTTTCGAGCCTTAACTCGAATAGTGTAAATATAGAAAAATGAATATATTTTTACAATAATGCTTTTATAATCTGGCCTAATTAAAGATTTTTCAAAGATGATTGTAATTTCACTTGCACGTTGGTAGTTCTTCGCCTAGCCGTTCCCCCGAAATTGTTGTTAGCGTTGTTCGCGTTGTTGTCAATACTTGGAGCAAATAATTGACAATAATATCAGAAGTATCCACTGGTTGATCTGGGAGGTCTAAAATTATTACTTCGTAAGAATAGAAAGTGCATAAGAATAAGATATATTTTCTTATTGCCATGATTTAAAATTGTAAATTTGTCGTTTAAAATTGTAATAACTTTGGATTTACCAAGATTATCTTCTATCGCTGTGCACTTAAAAATATTAACTACAATAGTTTCTGTTTTTAAATTAAGAATTCCAACACAAAAATATTAAAGTTAATAACGACGACTATGCGAGTAAACTTCTATTGCTAAGCTAGTTATCATCGCTTTGTCGTTGTTTTGCTCGGTGAAACGAAAATTAGATCGCGCCCATCGCGATTCTGTTATACTGCTCTCAACAGGTTCAATCATAGCCAGTGTTGCCACAAGAATTTTCCATTACCATAGCGGAAGATTTTCTTATAATAACTTTTTTAATTATAAAAAATTAAATCGTTACTTAACCGCCCGGATGGTTCGTATAAATTCAAGGGTGGTTAGAAAAACGCGATTATTATTTGTTCCGAAGCCTTTGTGGGTACACCGGAACAGATAGTGGAAAAACAAATGAGACGTATGGCCAGGTTAGGTATGCTACTCCATAGTTTAAAAATCTATCAGTTGTTGTGAGAAAATGTAGACGCCTTATTACATAGGATTTCGTTCTTTTTGATAGTGTCTCTGTGTATGACAGTCTCGATCGGTAACTTTTTTAAGTATAAAAAATTAAATCTTTACATAACCGCCCGGATGGTTCCTATAAATTCAAGGGTGGTTAGAAGAACCCGATTATTATTTGTTCCGAAGCCTTTGTGGGTACACCGGAACAGATAGTGAAAAAACGAGACGTATGGCCAGGTTAGCTTTGCTACTCCATAGCTTAAAAATCTATCAGTTGTTGTGAGAAAATGTAGACGCCTTGTTACATAGGATTTCGTTCTTTTTGATAGTATCTCTGTGTATGACAGTCTCGATCGGATTAATTTTCTACCATATTTGACTTCGTGACATTTGCATTGATTGTTAATTAAATGTATTATTTATAAGAGTCTATGATAATAGATATCAGTTTCTAATTGATTGTACATTTCTTTGGTACTTTCTTTGACATGATACCACGATATTTGTTTCACTGCTTCAATCTCTTTTTTATATCTTGTGCACTCACGGTACACTTTATATTTTTAGTTGATTATCATTCCAAAACATCTCACTTCTGATATAAATTTTTTAAAGATCGCACACATTGTTTTGGATTTCTATTAAGATATAAAAAATATTCATTTTCCGTTTACCATTTTTATTTGCTCCGTATTATTATTTGTTAATATACAACCAAATAACATATGTTTGTGTACTCAATCACTTAAGGCTTATAATAACAAAAACTATATTTTGCTCTTGTGACCGATTTATTCGAAAAAATATTGATTCGTCGATAAAGATCAACATAAGTTTCCGTCTTAGAAGTTTAGTTATTCTGAATGTTCAAACAAAATATTTGCCGCTGACAACAATTAAATTTAGCGGTCATAAATATACCAGCAAAAAATTAAAGTAATAAACAAATACAAATTGCTCAACTTCATATATAGAAGTGTGAAATACGGATAATGATCGAGTACACCCAAGCTGTTGTAATAATAAATTTTTGATTAACTTTCTACTTCATCTTCAATTGTTATTTTCATTTTTTTAATTTATAACAACTTATTTGGGCAAGGTGAAAGTAACATCGGAGAGGCACCCCACATAGTTCGGAAAATTCAGTGATCCTATAATGGATGGGCGTTTTAATGGGATGGACGATGTGAGAAGCAGGTAAATCTAAATAATTCCAAAAAAATTTCGAGGTAAATTTGAATTAGATAGTAATACCCTTTTTACTATTTTACTTAAATGTTTTTCAACTTCAAGGGAGCAGCGAAAATAAGTGAGGTGTTCGTAGAGTCTAGAGGATGGGGTCATGTGTAGAAGGTCACGCAAATGAGGAAAGTTTCTGATTGTCATTCATCGAGGAGTGGCCAGAAACGATTCTTTTACATATGGTTCAAGCAGCTCACGACTTCCGATCTTAGACCAAGTATCCTCTGGGTAGCCAACAAACATCCGTTTGGCGCAGAACGTGAACGATGTCCACATCTGATGAGATGACACTAGGAGTTTTCGAGAGAATATTTTTCCGGAAGATTTATGTCCTTTGGTTATTGGCAACGAGGAATACCGCAGACGATGGAACGATGAGCTGTAGGAGCTATATGACGACATTGACATAGTTCAACGAATCAAGAGACAGCGGCTACGCCGGCTAGTTTAAGTCGTCCGAATGGATGAAAGCGTTCCAGCTATAAAAGTTTTCGATACAGCACCCGAACATTGAAGCAAAGAAAGAAAACGTCTTTCACTCCGTTTGAAATATCAAATTCAGAAGGACCTGGTTTCGGTTGGTATATCCAATTGGCAAATTGCAAGAAGGAGAAACGAATGGCGCACAAATATTAATTCGGCTATAATCGCGCAAGCGGTGCTTCGCTAATGTTGTTGTAGTAGTAAAAGAATTTTTGAGCCATTGAAGAAATTTAAAACAGAAGATACGTATTTCTCTTTGGTCGCGATTGGAAATAAAGGTTTTTACATAACTAACTGGATGAAATATAAAAAATAAATAAATAAAAAATATTAATCCCGAAATAGAGAGTGAGACTGACGTTGATAATGAAGTACTTGTATTTGTCGTTTGTCGACCGAACCAACGACGCTTGCGTCGTTGAAGAAAGTTGCATCGATCGCCCGATGCAAAAGTCCGACTTAAGGTAGCGGAGAAAAAGTTAAGAATTATTGAGACACGATGAAGGAAAAAGTATAAAAAATCTCCTATCGTCTTTGTCTACAAACGCTTCCACTAAAAATCGCTTTGGAAAGCTAGCAAAAATCTTAAGCCACCAATAAATACTGAAGCGCCGTTGAGCCTACGTAACGATTCCAGACAAACACTGCTACAAATAATGCACCTCTGCCATAAATCAAAGCGTTACAAGATACAATGCTTCTTGCGGAACATCTGTTTCAGAGCTAGAAAAGATTATTGCCTTACTAAAGCTAGGATATTATCCACAAACATGGAAGAAGTCGTAGATAATTATGATAGCTAAACCAGGTAAATACACAACCCTACGTCATAATATAGACCAATCCTGTTGCTTTGCTTTTCCAAACTTTTCGAAAAAGTTCTGCTACCAAAAATTTCTCCTTTTCTCTATGAAAATGACTTTATTCCTACTACGCGGAAAACACGGAACAATTGAACAAGTACATCGTATAACTAATGAAATAAGAAAGGCTTTCGAGTTAAGAGAGTATTGCTCGGCCGTTTTTCTCGATGTGGCTCCTGCTTTTGACAAGATGTGGCATGATGAAAATTAAAAAAATTTTACCTATCTTATTCCATAATATCCTAGACAGGCGCCTGTCCATAGAAGGGGAATAACCTTTAGATGATACACCTCGGCTAAAATAATGCAGCTTAAACATAAATATACCAGCCTGCCACGGCACACCATGGCACATGCGTTATGAAAACATTCACAAAGACCTAAACATACGCGCCATCAAAGAGGAGGTAGAAATCGTTACACAAAAATACATAACAAAACTACGTAATCATGCGAATCATAATTGGATTCTTAATAAAGTCTTTAAATATTAACAGAGGTTCTCCATTAGTAGGCACAATGTTGTTCCTGAAAAAGAAGGATTGTCGTCAGTTTTGGGCGACGTGTTGAGAATTTAATCACGTCAATCTATATAAGTATATTTAATTTCTAATCAACGTTTTAGCAAAATTTTTTTTGATTCTTTTAAACGTTTTGGAGTTCCTTTTCCTTCCCTAGGGACGCATTATCTTTCTTTAACGATTCGCTACATAGAATTAAAATGAAAAACAAATAAACCATAAAAATTTACTTTAATCTTACTATACTACTGTGCTTACATATTTTTCTGAAATTCCTCAAATCCCTCCGCCATACTTGTCCTTAGCATTTCTATCGACTCATTTTCCTTACTGAGACTATTTTCAATGTCGTCAGGCAACAAACTGGATCCCAGCTAAAATAAAAATTTGGTTTTGAATTTATATAAACTACTTCTACATCTGATAACAAATATTATAAACACGCAAATCGTACTCCAATACGTTTTCGATGTCTTCCACAAAGAAATGATCCAATTAAATTATATAGTTTTAAAAATTATATACATTTTTTTGGGAAAGAACTGTTCCCATTTGCGCGCTAAATTTGGAACGGCCGGAAATGCAAATAAACTATGCCCAGCTACTGTTTATTCTTATCATTAAAACTACATATATAAGCCGTAAATTCGTGAAATATTAAATTCAAATTTTTGTTTGCTTTGAGCTATTAAGAATGAATAGAAAATGTGATAAAAGCAAGACAATATCATTCCTGCTTTATATACATACATACGAAGTATGTTCGAAAAATAAAGGTAATTTAATTTTTTTAAACAAAATACTTAATTATTCGCCATTAATTTTGTCGCGCTTAAAACAGTCCTCTATAGAGATTACGCACTTGTGCCAGCGGTTCTTACAATCCCCGAAACACTTTGAGAAGTTTTTAGTTCTTTTAGCGATGCGTTTTTAATGTCATCTACAGCAGTAAAACGAAGGCCCTTTAAATATCTTTTTATTCCAGGAAATAGGAAGAATATTGACGCTGGGCAAAAATTCACGAATAACCTATGAAGTGTGAGCAGTGCATTCAACAGTTTAACAACAAACGTATTTCACACACAAAACATTGAAAAAAATTTCATATATAATCCAGTGGATATGCCCTTATCTGCCACTTCTCTAATTGTGATCCGGGGATCGTTCGTACTCATTTCTTTCACTACTTCCAAATTTTTATCGGTTGTTGATGAGCTGAGACGTCCAGGACGTTCATCTTCAACGTCCTCAAAGTCTTCTTGACAACATCAATACCGATCGTAAACTTTCGCTTTACTTGAAAGAGCCTCAGCATTAGCCTTTGTTAACTTTTCACATAGTTTATTCCTATCTCACGCAAAATGTTATGCACAAAAATTTCCATTTTCATAAAAACTAGTCTAACCTAATAGTCTTTTACTACAAAAACTTCTCCCAAACTTGTTATAAGGCTCAACGCTCTATATATATTGCTCTATTCTCATATTCAGATTATTTACTTTTCCTTTTTGGCATCTATTACGAAATCGAATAACAGGCAACTCTTGCCGTTGGGACATTTTTGCTTCAAAGGTAAGCATAAGCCTAAAAATTTATTGTAAATTTTGATTTTAACATATTTCATATATACATATTTAAGAACTGATTGTAGGAGCCCCAGATCTCGATGAATGCCTTGAATTGAAGTCTTGGATACTTGGGCCTCTACAACAAATGAGTCATATTTTAGCGTCACTTATTATTTTCCTTTGACATTTGAACTCAAGTCACCTGTCAACTAAAAAACTGGAACAAATCATAAGGCAATAAATATAGCTTTTTCTAGAGTGTATTCGATGATTGAACCATTTTCCAAAGAGTTGGTTACATAGTGACAATTAATGCTTGTTTTCTACTAAAAAAAAACGCATCTTGGTTACTATGCGCATACACTAAACCGGAGGCTCAAGATAGTTTGTCACAGAGCGAAGACTTTATACATTGTATCGTTTTTCAAATCTACTAAAATAGCATATGAAAAATTCAAGAAAATGCAGGAAACAGAAAATCCTTACAGTTTGTTGCATGAAGTTCAAAAGAAGTGGAATAGTACATATTTCAGTTTAAACGGATTATAGTAACCACTGAAACTACTCGTTTATCCAAAAAAAATTTGACAAAAATGAATGCACAAGCACTACTTACAGCCTCTGATGTCAATGATTTGCGCCAATCGTCAATTTGTATAAATTATTTCAAGACGCAACTTAGCAGGTACATTCTATATATAAGTTTTTGTTTATTAATTTCTTGTTATTCTAAAATTAAAACAACATTAATATTTTTCTTCTTTGGAATCTTCGCAAAACTGAATGAAGTTTACATAAAATTCATACGATATGAGCGAAAATATTGGATAATATGCTAATATGCATTTGAAGAAGGCCTACAGCACAAAAAACTATTTAAATGAAAAGTTTTATTCACATCGGATTCTCATATTTTTAATCAATAAATTACTTGCGTGCAATACTTCTCTTCAATTTGGTGTATTGGTAGGATATATTTAAACAAGATTTCATATCACGCGATTACATCATCTTATACATTGTTGCATGGATTAAGCTCAATCACGGCCTGCGGCCGATAGCGTGCTGAAAGAAAATGCTGCGCTGCACAGTTCGCTGCCCGCTGCCGCAGATGTAGTCTTCGTCGTCGTATAATGTGTTATAAGTTTTACCGTACAAATTCTAGACATATCACGTATACATCACATGATTATTAACTATGCAACAATGTTTAAGATGATTTAATCGCGTTATATGGAACCTTGTTTAATGGAATGTTGTTTGTTAATTAGTTCAATGTTTATATACAATGTTGCAAATTATAAATAGTTGTTTTTTGAATGTAAAAGTGCTAGTTTGGTGTTAGGACGGGATGGATTTACCTATCCAAATCATAATTATTTAGGACCGTGAAATACAATTTATAAAGATGACGAACCGGTTGACGAAGCAGATTTAGATGCATATGTTCATGATTCAGAATATGAATTAGCTACAAGTGATAAAGACATAAGAGATGCAGATCGGGAAGATATTAGTAATTATATATCTGATTTCAAAACAGATCATAGTTAACTGAGCTTACTGGAATTGTTGGATTATCATTAAAATATGGAATTGAACGTTTTTGGTGTTGTTTACCCTCTTAATATGTCATCTGACAAAACATTTCCACAATTAGTATATGCAAGTCGTGAAAGGCATGTAGCATAAGAGTGCTCACGTACAAAAGATACTCCTGGTAAAGGTGGTGATTATCGTGATTTAAAAAGTAATGCATTAATAAATTACAAATATATGAAAGTTATAAATAAGGTGGATATCATTGGAACCAATTAAAAATAGATTTTGATGCTCATCAGGATATTACAAGTGGAGGCTCCACAACCAATAACGACGACGAACAATCCGCGAAACGATCAATTGTGCAGAAGATAACGAGCCTACAACCTACTCAGTAAGGTGCTGCATAGTGGTAATAATAATTCTAATATGGAAACTGAAATGCAAAAAAGTATTCTAGAACAAAGTAGTTCAGGTCATGGACCGACTATGGGGGCGAGGGCAAGCGCGACGGGAAGTGGAAATACCACTTTTGGAAGCATCACGTGGATAAGACCAAGTACCCCACGTTCGAATAATTATATACATTTTTCCAAACCTAAAATACCATGGGTAAAGTACAGAAAATATTCAAACTTTGGCAACAATAGATCAAATATCAATATCGTTAGCTTTGATACCAGTTGATTTTTTGTCCTTTTATTTGAGTGAAGCTGAATATGATATGTTACCGACGACAGCAAAAGTTACCAAAGTTACTTGTCGTGTTACACCATTAGGAATTGGAACTGGTTTTATGTATATGTAGGTACTAAAGGGTGTTTTTTTTATAGAGGTATAGAACTTTAAGTTGCAATACAACAACGATAGATTATTCGATCGACATGAATTTTATTTATCCGAAAGATAATCTTGTGGCATTACATTTTAAATATGATTTCTGGTATATGACGGCACGGCTGGCGCGGCTGTAGTCCAATCTGGGCGTCCAATTTTCGATGACTTTTTCCAACATTTGTGGCCGTATATCGGCAATAACACGGCGAATGTTGTCCTCCAAATGGTCAAGCGTTTGTGGCTTATC
Organism: Neoceratitis asiatica; assembly: GCA_030068015.2. Classification (NCBI taxonomy): domain Eukaryota; kingdom Metazoa; phylum Arthropoda; class Insecta; order Diptera; family Tephritidae; genus Neoceratitis; species Neoceratitis asiatica. The sequence continues at coordinate 683,218 of CM061530.1, forward strand.
CGCATAGACCACTGACTTTACATAGCCCCACAGAAAGTAGTCTAGCGGTGTTAAATCACAACATCTTGGAGGCCAATTCACAGGTCCAAAACGTGAAATTAGGCGGTCACCAAACGTGTCTTTCAATAAATCTCTTGTGGCACGAGCTGTGTGACATGTTGCGTCGTCTTGTTGAAACCACATCTCCTGGACATCATGGTTATTCAATTCAGGAATGAAAAAGTTAGTAATCATGGCTCTATACCGATCACCATTGACTGTAACGTTCTGGCCACCATCGTTTTTGAATAAGTACGGACCAATGATTCCACCAGCCCATAAAGCGCACCAAACAGTCAGTTTTTCTGGATGTAACGGTGTTTCAACATACACTTGAGGATTACCTTGACTCCAAATGTGGCAGTTTTGTTTGTTGACGTAGCCATTCAACCAGAAGTGCGCTTCATCGCTAAACGAAACTCGCTCTCCGCGCAGAACCAGTATTTTCGAAATAAAATTGCACTATTTGCAAGCGTTGTTCAGGCGTGAGTCTATTCATGATGAATTGCCAAACCAAACTGAGAATAAATCACTTGACAGCTGTTAAATCGGTCGTCATCTTGAAAAGTAATGCCAACTTAAAGTTCTATAACTCTATAAAACACACTTTACAAAAAGGGGAACAGCAACATCATATGTTCATATAGGTTTAGTTGCTGAAGGATTAAATAAATAATTTCATGGAAAAAATTTAACATAACCTTCATGTTGTACAGATCCAAGGAAACTAACTGGAGTAAAAAATATCAATGTTAGAGAAATGTATGAAAAATATTATAAACATACTCTTTCAAATGCCCTTTGTGTACCTATAGATATTAATTAATATTTTTTACATGAATGGAATAGAGAAAAATCACCGGATGAAAATAAATATCCTAATTATATTGTGCATAATAAAGCAAATGTAAGAATGGACGAAAAAGCTCACCAATTTTTATTAAATCAAGCAATAGAATACCAATAACAAATTACGAAATAAACCTTAGAATGGATTTATAAAAAGAGAAGAGAGGAAAAATATCAATGTTAAAGAAATGTATGAAAAATATTATAAATATTTTCCTTCAAATGCTGTTTGTGTACCTATAGATATTAATTAATATTTTTACATGAATGGAATAGAGAAAAATCACCGGATGAAAATAAATATCCTAAATATATTGTACATAATAAAGCAATTTTTAATAAATCAAGTAACAATAACAATACGAAATTACAATAACAAATTACGAAATAAACCTTAGAATGGATTTATAAAAAGAGGAAAAAAACATTGTGTACTAGAAACGATAAATGCATATAAAGTCCATTCTAATCATACACGATCTCATAGTCATGTAGTACAATTTTTAATAAAGCCAATAAAAAATCATTGCAATAGATATTGGTTTAGGAAATACAATAACAACTCCAATAGTTATTAGCAATATTAATGATATACATTGTGGCGAAAATGCGAAGCGAATGTCAAATGAAAGAGAGAAGCTGATAACTGGCATGTTCTAGAGCGTAAAACGAGAACATTCGTTATCGAGGACGATTCGATTATTCTAGGCGGTTGGTTGCGAGCAACCGACTACTATATAAGGGCGACACTCAGCTGCAATGCTAATCAGTTGTAAAGTAAACGCGTTGGTGATTACATTACAGTGAAATAATAAGAAACAGTGCACTGTGAAAGTTGTGATTCAAGTAATTGTAAATAGTGAAGTGAATTGTGAGTTACTGAGTTATAAAAGGACATTTAATAAATTCTTTATAAATAAAGAAACTGCGAACATAGTTGGTGAATTTTATTTAACAATTCAGAGATCGTACCCGAAGGATTTGGGAAATCATCGAGGTTGATTCAGCAAGATCGTAACAATATGCTAGAACAATGGAATCACATGGAACTTATCATCCTATTAAATGTGGATTTGGTTATGCTTGTTGGATTAATTACAACACCACAATTAAAACCCCTGAAGAAAGAAAAAGTTATTTGAATATTTGTTGTTATTGGAAAGTGAAATGAAATTGAATATTTCTTCAGCTTGAACCAACTTTTACTGCTAACTGGGATCGTTCGGAAAGTGTCTGGAAATGATTAAGGTTATTATAAATATAATTCAAAAACCTGAGCTTTATGCTTTAATGGGAAATAGCACCCCGCATTTTTGACCTGTGCTAGTTGCCAAAGTGACCACAACCCAAAATTATTAGTCACGTCATCGTTCTTAACTATGTTTATATAAGCCTGGCTCTAGCGGGTCTTGGACTATTGTAATATATCGTATTCAGAATCTGAAAATTACTGGGCGAATTAACAGATAAACTTTTAAATGCAAAAGTATGGCGTTTTATTTATATCACATAATTCTCTAATCCATTATGAAAATTTGAGCTTTCATAGTATTTTTATTTTTCACAAAATTAAATAATAAAATCTCAATAAAACAATATATGGGTGAAGACAAATAATCATACATATTATGGTAAACCTCGAAACAATTTCGGCGAAAGTACACTCGATCCGCTTTCGACTCCAATATTGTCAGCTGTTTATATTTAATTTATTTTTATTTTGATATTGATAAAATGATGATGATGAATTAAATTGCCTTTTTATGGATTCTAAGGCAAAAAGTAAAACCTAAATGAGACAAACTGGACGTAAAGTTAAAGAAAATAGTTGTTGACGTGCTTGGGTTGCCTTATGGTGTGTGAATGAAATAATTAAACTCTCTATTTCGTTCAAGATGTGAGCTATCTGTTCGGATTTGCATATGTATCTGAAAACTTTTTAAATACTATATGAAAAGGTTTCCTGGAAATTTACCACAATAGAATTGCCGAAGACACTAAATATACAAATACAAAGAATTCAAAAAAAAAAAATACATAAAACCTAGTCATCACTTACAAGTTACATTAAATGTATCAGAGTTAACGTTTCCTATGGACAAAAACGTTGGAGTCATCGACAAAATATTTGTTATTTTATTTAGGTTAGAATAAATAAAATAAAAGTTTAAATAAAATAGAAACGGTAAATTACCAAAACAAATCAAAAATTGCTTTTGAGTATTTAGAATACGTTGTATACCAAGATGAGATATGAACGTATTCTTCATCAGTGGAAGTCTGCTTTGTGAAGTGAAAGATCGTTTTAATTTGATTGCAACTGAGTTTTTAAATTTGTGCCGCTTAACAATTAGTTGAATAAATCGTTTCTCAACTCGATAGCCAACTAAAAGACAGAATAATAACGATATCTAGAAAGAAAAGGTAAATAATGTAGCTTTAAAAATTTTTTAGTGTCTACACTTGTAAGACTACACACATAACTAATCGCTGTCTAAAATATGAAATCCTCAAATAAAACAATGTAAAAAACGAAATAAACAAAAAGTAAGAAATAAAAACTAAATAAACTTATTCACAGTGGTCACCGAAAAAAAAACCGAGAGTATGTTAGTGGAAGAAGAGAGATGTTTCTTATGGAAAGTAGTATTTCGTGTGAAATACATATCTGAACGAATCGATTTCATGAGAGCTATATGATTGCCTTCCGATTTTGAAGATTTTGGTTAAATTCCTTATGTGTGTAGAATACTAAATTTTATATAAAAATCGGTTGTATGGGAGCTATATTATATAGTTATCCGATGTCAATAATTTTCAGTTTCAATATTTAGTTCATTATATGAGTATAGATTACCGAATGTCATATTCTTAGATGCTTTATTGACATACCAACTTTTGGTGAGATATCCCAAAAACTGAAAAACTAGTTTGCGTTTATACAGACAGACAAACGGATATGACTAAATCAACTCAGCTCGTCATTCTGCTTCTGGTGCTTAACTGTTAATTTTGATTTTAAATTTTAGTTAGCTTAAGTTTAACGAAGCAAGTCTGACATAGTAAATCACGAAATCTATTCCATTATCAGCACAAGGTTATCTATAGAGTAATTTGATTTAAAAATTGTATAAATATCTCTTTGATAACTAATTCATCTATGATTGATCTGCCCTGTTTCACTAAATTTAAGCTAACCAGAGCTTAAATTGAAAAATTTAAATTTTTATTATTCTCTATATTCATTTAGGATATTTATCACCTAATATTTTCTTTAAAAAATTTTCTCCAATTTCTGTTTAATTGAATTGAATTTGCAATTAAAATAAATCTTTTGCCATTTAAAACATCCAAATATTTTTTATCACTAGATGTCGTTTGTCATCAAATTTAGGATTACGCTCAACATTACGTACAAGTCATTGTACAGGTCTACAAGTAACAAAAGCCATAATTTTCACACACACAATCTCACTTTTTTAACCATACATGTTTAACAGAACGCTGTGTGAAGGATAGAAATTGTAATAAAAATAGAATGGAATGAAGAAGCGAATTTGGGGATAGGCACCAACCGCAGGCACGAGCAGAGGCTTGTCTCTCAACTATTTTGATACATTTCCCTGAATTTTGAGCAAACCCGCTAGTTTTTCACCGAGTGTGTTGCCGTGGCTGGAGGATGGGGCCATGTATAGAAGTTCACGCAAGTGAGGAAAGTTTCTGACTGCCATTAACCCGGGAGTGGCCAGAAACGATTATTTTACATATGGTTCAAGCAGCTCACGACTTCCGGTTCTAGACCAAGTATCCTCTGGGTAGCCAACAAACATCCGTTTGGAGGCGAGCTAAAGTGAGAAGGCGAATCCCCTGCGGTTGTGCGTAGGGTTTGGAACCTACCACATAAAAACTATACTCCAATGAAAAATCAGCAATTGCCTCGGACGAGAGACCCCCTTTTGATGACGACCCCCGCAAACGTTTTATGGATCATGATTTGAGGGCATGCATCTGGAATGTCCGGTCTCTTAATTGGGAAGGTGCCGCTGCCACCGCCGTCCAAGAAATGCGATCGACGGGACAAGGACGGAAGAAGGTGGGTCCTTGTGAAATCTACTACAGCGGCCATATAAAGGAGCGCAAATTAAGTGTTGGGTTTGTGGTGGGAGAGAGGCTCCGTCGCCGAGTCCTGGCATTCACCCCGGTGGATGAACGTCTGGCCGCAATTCGCATCAGAGCGAAGTTCTTTAACATATCGTTGATTTGCGCCCACGCCCCACAGAAGAGAAGGATGATGTGACCAAAGATGCTTTCTATGAGAGCCTAGAACGTGCTTATGAGCGCTGCCCTCGCCACGATGTCAAAATTGTGCTAGGCGATTTCAACGCCAAGGTGGGCAAAGAAGGCATTTTTGGCGCAACAATCGGAAAATTCAGCCTCCACGACGAAACACCCCCAAACGGGCTGAGGCTGATTGACTTTGCCGGGCCCCGAAATATGGTTGTCTGTAGTACCAGAGTACAGCATACGAAAATTCATCAAGCAACATGGCTGTCCCCAGATCGTAAAACACGCAAAAAAATCGATCACGTTGTGATAGACGGAAGACATGTATCCAGTGTTCTAGACGTGCGTACGTTCCGAGGGCCAAATATCGACTCGGATCATTATCTTGTAGCAGCAAAAATACGCACCCGCCTCTGTGTGGCAAAGAACGCCCGTCAACAAACACAAGGAAGGTTTGACGTCGAAAAGCTGCAATCACAGCAGACAGCCAGCAAGTTTTCTACTCGGCTTGCACACCTGCTATCTGGGAGCACTCATCAGCGGCTTGGTATAAGGGAGCTGTGGAACGAAATATCAAATTCCTTGCGTACCGCTGCTTCGGAAACAATTGGTTTTCAGCAATACCAGAAGAACAACTGGTACGATGAGAAATGTCGAACTGCAGTGGAGAGAAAACTGACTGCCTACCTCGCAACTTTGCGATCGACAACACGTGCGGGGTGGGATAGATACCGAGAGCTGAAGAGGGAAGCGAGACGCATTTGCAGAAGAAAAAAGAAAGAGGCCGAAATGCGTGAGTATGAAGAGCTTGAGTAGCTGGCCGACAAGGGTAATGCGGCGACTTACAGAAGGTTTCATGACTGTAGCAAACTCATGTAGGGACAATGGAGGTAATCTGTTGACAGATGTCCAGAGTATACTTAGAATATGGAGGGAACACTTCTCCAACCTGCTCAATGGCAGTGAAAATCAAAACGCCGGAGATGGTGAACCCGAAACTCCAATCGATGACGATGGTGTAGAGGTGACATCACCCGACTATGAAGAAGTTCGGATAGCGATTGCTCGCTTAAAAAATAAGAAGGCGGCAGGAGCCGATGGCTTACCGGCAGAACTTTTCAAATACGGCGGCGAAGAGCTGACAAGGAGCATGTATCAGCTTCTTTGCAAAATATGGTCGGAAGAAAGCATGCCTGACGAATGGAACCTAAGTGTGCTCTGCCCAATCCAAAAAAAGGGAGACCCTACGGTCTACGCCAATTATCGTGGGATAAGTCTCCTTAATATCGCATATAAGGTCTTATCTAGCATATTGTTTGAAAGACTAAAGCCCACCGTCAACAAACTGATTGGACCTTATCAGTGTGGCTTTAGACCTGGCGAATCCACCATTGACCAGATATTTACCATGCGCCAAATCTTGGAGAAGACCCGAGAGAAAAGATTCGATACACACCACCTTTTTATCGATTTTAAAGCTTCCTTCGACAGCATGATAAGGAAATGCCTCTACGCCGCTATGTCTGAATTTAATATCCCCATGAAACTCATACGGCTTTGTAAACTGACCCTGCATAATACCAGAAGCGCGGTCAGAATTGGGAAGGACCTCTCTGAGCCATTCGATACCAAACGAGGTTTCAGACAAGGAGACTCTTTATCGTGTGATTTCTTTAATTAGATGCTGGAGAAAATTATACTAGCTGCAGAGCTAAACAGACCAGGCACAATATTCTACAAGAGTGTGCAATTGTTGGCGTATGCCGATGATATCGATATAATTGGTCATAACACCCGCAATGTACGTTCTGCGTTCTCCAGATTAGACAAAGAAGCGAAGCGAATGGTAGTGAACGAGGGCAAGACGATATATCTCCTGTCATCAAATAAACAGTCATCGCATTCGCGACTTGGCTCCCACGTCACTGTTGACAGTCACAACTTCGAAGTCGTAGATAATTCCGTGTATCTGGAAACCAGCATTAACAACACCAACAATGTCAGCCTTGAAATCCAACGCAGAATCACTCTTGTCAACAGGTGCTACTTTGGACTGAGTAGGCAATTGAAAAGTAAAGTCCTCTCTCGACGAACCAAAACCAAACTCTACAAGTTGCTCATCATCCCCGTCCTGACATATGGTGCAGAAGCCTGGACGATGTCTGCATCCGATGAGTCGGCTTTAGGAGTTTTCGAGAGAAAAGTTTGGCGGAAGATTTATGGTCGCGCGTTGGCAACGGCGAATACCGCAGACGATGGAACGATGAGCTGTACGAGCTATACGACGACATTGACGTAGCTCAGCGAATAAAGAGACAGCTGCTACGCTGGCTAGGTCATGTCGTCCGAATGGATGAAAGCGCTCCAGCTTTGAAAGTATTCGATGGAGTACCCGCTGGTGGAAGCAGAGGAAGAGGGAGACCTCCACTCCGTTGGAAAGATCAGGTGGAGATGGATCTGGTGTCACTTGGTATTTCTAAGTGGCGCCAAACAGCAAGAAGAAGAAACGAGTGGCACGCTATTGTTGACGAGGCTATAATCGCGTAAGCGGTGCCTACGCCAAAGAAGAAGAAGAAGTGTTGCCATGCTAAATATATTTTCGATAAAAGATTTAACTTTATTTAGATAGTTTACCTTAAGTTTCAGAAGATTAAAAAAAAATTTATTGATGGAAATATAATGTATATTGTAAAGTTTTTCCTAGCTACCCTCGCTGATTTCCCAAATCCTTCGAGTCCGATCACTAGATTGCTAAATAATAGTACAAGATTTGTTCGTTTGGCCTCCTAATCGACGTGTATTTAGTCTTCAATAATTACAATTCTTTACTATACCCAATGGCTTATTTCCGTTTCTAAAACACACAGCTCACAGCAATTTTAACTCCCCTGCGTCTTCTACTCATCTCTCCTTGTGATAGCGGCTGCCGATTTTTCATACCTCTAGATGACCCAAACATTCTGCCCACGCGTTCAAGCATAGGCTGATTATTCGTTTGCCTGTGGTAGCTGCAGCCGCTCCGTTTATCCTTAACGACGGGGAATTTACTCTTTTCGACTTAGCTCCATGCAATGGACTTATTTCCTTGTTGATCAAGTCGGATCGAATGATGGTGGTTGACGCGCCCGTTTAATCTTAACGACGGGGAATTTCCTTTACACTGTCGACCCTTTTGTTTGTCCTTGGTAAGGGAAATTTGCACCATACTGCTGCTTCTTAAGTCTGTCCTTTTTACGGGGAATTTTCTTTACACTGTCGACCCTTTTGTTTGTCCTTGATATGGGTAATTTGCATCATACTGCCACTTCTTTTGTCTCTCCTTTTAATTTGGAAATCTCGTCACACTGCTGCTTTTTTTGTTTGTCCTTCATATATATAAATATTTGTATATTTGTATATATAAATTAAATATTTGTGAACGTTTTAGATTTTATATATGACTTAATAGTTTGTGTAGAAAGCGTATATTGAATTTTTATACTTGTTCCACTCTTTTAGGGAATTGTTTTCGTTTTGTTATTTTTTGAATTATGAAATATAGTTTAAGTTGTAAAGTTATCATTCATTTCAGTCATATTTATTACATCCCTGATTGAAAAAGTGAACAGGTAATCTCAGCTGTTTTTTGACCATATGACAGTTTATTTACTTGTTGGACTGTACGATGGTCTGAACAACAACTGATCAGCAGCCGCAAAACAAAACGAATCGCAGGCATTGGTCAATTGCTTTCTTGCCTGGCACGAGCTGCCGTGTACGTGTGAAAGCACAAAAGCTTTCTTTGTGTATATGCAAAAGCTCCCGTTCAATAGCGGACTTAATGAGCACAACTGCTCTAGATATCTTTTTATTGAAATTACTTAAAATTAAAAATAAATAAATAAAAAGCTTTTACACAAAAGCAAAAAAATCATTTTCCCTACAAATATTAAATATTATATGAATATTTCAATTCATATATGAAAATTGTGTCTTTCTTCAGTTAGTCTGTCTACAAATTTTGAAAATAGATTCGGCTCAACAGGGCTTTGTTATATAAAAATAGTTCGAAATAAGAAAAAGCGAAAAATATGTGTGGGATATTTTAATTAATAATGGATATGCAGGTAAAAATCAAATACTTTTCATTTAAATTATATTACGAGTATTCCCTAAGTCTAGAAAATTAATGCTACGGTGCACGGGAAAATTTCCTATCCGTGCAATGGCTCAACAACAAAACACATGCAAAAAAATATGATACGATAGGAAAAATATCCTATACCAAAACCTATGTATATTTTATCTCCCACAGATAGCAAGAAGGAAGAAACAACCCTGTGAAGGAAAAAGCAACCCTATTCCTGTGTGGTTTTTATTGTTTCACTTGAATATTCCATAAGAAATATTTGCATAGTATGTATTTCCTAGACATAGCGAATCCTCCTATTGATTCTTTACTAACTTTTCTTGTTAAAATTTCAAAACTATGCTACTAATAATAGTAAATATATTTGACTAAAGCAAAAATTATATTTAATGTGATGAGTTTAATCTTCTTCCATTGTACAAACCCTTGTACGGAAAATCTTATGTCACCATACTTTGCAACACTAGTGACATTTCTACTACTACTCAAATACAACCGATTTGTTCAGATATGAGGTTATGGGTTGAAGAGTCCGTCAAAAAAGCATCAAATTTCTATCACTGATTCTCGGGTCGTATTCAAATTATTTAAAAAAGATGTTTTTATACATATATGAATAAATATTTTAAGCCCGCCTCCGAGAGGCCCCGCTTTCAGAAACAAGCTCAGACTCTGCATTCCCTACCGAGGGGCTACCGCAATTAGCTAAGTTTTTTTCTATAATTTTTGATGCAGAAAACCAATGTAAACATACAAATGTATATGAAAATAATTTTATTTTAAATTTTGAAATGAAGAAAATGGTCAAATATTTTTTTTTTTTTTTGAAAAATATAAGTATAAGCAGCTCAATTTTACATTTGAGTGAATCCTTCGCCCTCTTCATACTGTGGCGAAAATGCGAAGCGAATGACAGATGAAAGAGAGGAGCCGACAACTGACATCTTCTAGAGCGTACGAGACGATTATCGTAACCGAAACGATTATCGTAACCGAGAGGAATATCATATGGACGAGATTATTCTGGGGGTTTCGTTTTCAAGCAGCAAACAAGTATATAAGGGCGACGTACGGCAGCAAAATCAATCAGTTGTGAATTAAACTCGTAGAGATTACATCACAGTAAAGTAATAAAAACAGTACATTGTGAAAGTTGTATATAAGTGATTTTAAGTAGTAACGTAAATTGTAATTGAATTGTGAATTACCGAATAATTAAAAAGGACATTAATTAAGTCTTTATAAACAAAGAGACTGCAAATTAAGTTGGCGATTTTATTTAACAATCCAGAGGTCGTACCCGAAAGATTAAGGAAATCATCGAGGTTAATCAGCAAGATCGTAACAATTGGTGTCAGAAGTGGGATTGTTAAATAAATTCCAAAGGATAATTATTGAAAAATGGTGAAGATTCAAGATTTGACGATACCTCTTCTCAAGAAGGAGTTGGCCAAGCGAGGATTGTCTACAACTGGAAATAAGGCAGAGCTGCAATCGAGACTGCGAGAAGCAATGGAAGTCGAAGGCATTGAATTGGACCAGTACGAATTCCGTCGCGAGGATGAAGATGTATCCTTGAAGGACATTGACAAAGAAGAGGCTATTGATTCTGCGAAGGGGTTGGAGCAGCCATCAGGTAAGATTCAAGAAAATGCTCCTGGCTCACCTACCGGTATGGACATGAACATGTTGCTGGCTGCAATTTCACAAATCAATGCCAACATGTCACAAAACATTTCACAAATCGATGCCAGCATATCACAAAAGATGGATGCAAAGTTTGATGGATTAGAAGGAACAATCGCGCAAATACAGCAAAATCTGGAGAAAGACAATGCAGAACTTAAGGAAAGACAGGATCTAATTGAAGCCAAAGTCAACACATTGGAAGGTCGTTTCCGGGATTTGCAGTTAAATCGTCCAACCACTTCAGTGAACGCTCCCAAGGTAAAAACACCATCGTTTGACGGAAAAATTCCCTTCCAAGTCTTCAAGTTCCAGTTTGAGAAGACGGCTGAAACCAATAAATGGAGCATGGAGGAAAAATCTGCTGCACTATTCGTTGCGTTGGAAGGACCTGCGGCAGAACTTTTGCAAACTGTACCTGATTATGAGAGAAATGATTACGACGGATTGATGCGAGCCCTGGAAAGACGCTATGGTAGCGAACACAGAAGACAAATTTACCAGATGGAGCTAGAAAAGCGCGACCAGAAACCCAACGAATCTGTACAGGAATATGCTTCGGAAATTGAGAGATTGGCTCATTTAGCCATCGGAGACGCATCGGGTGAGCATCTCGAAAGGGTGAAAATACAAAAATTCATCAGCGGCATAAAAGACGGCGGCACTCATAAGCAGACCAGCGTACAAAGTCAATAAAGTGGAGGTTGAAACAGCAGATGTGATGACCGAAATATTGAGAACTCTGAAGTCGTTGGAAGGAATGAATCGTTCTGGTGGCAAGAATCAGGCTGGAAAATGCTTTAAATGTGGAAAGCCTGATCACTTCGCACGCGAATGCAAAACGGGTTCCAGCATACAGGAAGGACAGCGCAAACGGAAGGCTGAGGAGGATAAACCATCAACTTCTCAGTCGTTAAACTAAAACGAGCCAGTCTAAAAGGGCGTATGCTGGCTCCTGCAATTGAATGCCCCATAATCTCCGTCTCGCAAATTGGTAGGAATACGAGCAACATTACTATTGGTGGATATGTGGATGGACGAGCGCGAAAATTAACAGTGGATACGGGCGCATCACACTCCATCATTCGAACTGACCTGATCGCTAAAGAAGTGAGACCATTACCTGGAGCAATATTGAAAACGGCGACTGGTGAGGACGCACAAGTGGTGGGAGAAGTAACATGTGAGGTCTCAATAGGGAATGTGACGGTGTTACACAGCTTTATAGTCGCGCAGATCGTAGATGAGGTAATCATAGGAGTGGACTTCTTGATGGAGCAAGGTATCAAGATCGACTTGAATAACAAGGTTATGGAGTATAAGAACATGGAAGTACCACTAAGCATTGGCTACGATTCCACATACAGCAGCAAACAAGTGGTCTTAGAAGGCAGTGAACTGATTCCACCGAAGTCAGAAGCAGTTGTTTGGGCGAAAATTAATGGAGATTGTGGGACAAACAAATTATGGGTTGTCGAAGCAGCACAAAATTCTACACTGGACTTACTTATTGGAAAAACCCTGGCTAAGACACGAAAGAATGGACGCATTCCAGTGAGAGTATTGAATGACTTCAGATCATCAGTAAAAATTCCTAGTGGAACTGTATTAGGGCAATGTCAAGAGGTAGAAGCCATTATTAACAGCAATGATTCATCTGGAATCGACTCTATTGGCAGCAAGAAGATGGAGGAAGATATCAATGCATGGACGCAAGGGTTGGAAGACAAGTATAAGCACCAGGCCAGTCAGATGATCCGCAAATACTCCAACATATTCGACAAGGATGGCAACAAACCAGGCAGGACCAACGTAGTGAAGCATAGCATTGATACTGGTGACGCAAGACCAATTCGTCAAGCTCCTCGAAGCGTTCCACTAGCCAAACGTGACGCTGTTGGCCAAATAATTAGGGAAATGAGTGAAAGCGATGTTATCGAACCATCAGCAAGTCCATGGAGCTCTCCGGTGGTACTCGTGAAGAAGAAAGATGGCCAGTTGCGGTTCTGCGTGGACTATCGGAGATTAAACGATGTCACAAAGAAAGACAGCTATCCTTTGCCCAGGATCGATGATACACTAGACTCCTTAACTGGCACAGAATGGTTCTCAACACTTGACCTTAAGAGCGGGTATTGGCAAGTAGAAGTGAGTGAAGAAGATAAAGAGAAGACAGCGTTTAGTGCCGTCAACGGTCTATGGCAATTTACGGTAATGCCATTTGGGTTATGCAACGCTCCTGCCACTTTTGAAAGATTAATGGACCATGTGCTGAAAGGACTACACTGGAAGACCTGTTTGGTGTATCTGGATGACATAATCGTATTGGGAAAGAGCTTCGACGAACATCTGAGTAATTTGGAAGAAGTTTTCCAGAGAATAGCTGGCGCTGGTCTTAAACTAAGTCCTAAGAAGTGCTCTTTATTCAAGAAGGAGGTGAATTACTTAGGTCATCAAGTAACCACGAAGGGCGTGTGTAAGGAAGGAAAAAAGCAGTGAAGGATTGGCCGAGACCCAGAAATTTGCATGGGCTTTCTTGGGCTGTGTACTTACTATCGTCGCTTTGTTCCGAATTTCGCCAGCGTAGCTCATAGTCTCCATGAACTCACAAGGAAAAATAAATCTTTCGAGTGGAAAACTGAACAAGAGGATGCTTTCCAAGCTTTAAAAGAACGACTATGCACTGCACCTATGCTAGCGTACCCGGTTCCAGGTGCAACATTTATTCTGGACACAGATGCTAGTGGTTATGGCATAGGAGGTGTACTTTCGCAAGTGATTGATGGGCAGGAGAAGATAGTTGCCTACTATAGCCGGACTATTGGAAAACCGGAGCGGAACTACTGTGTAACGCGGAGAGAACTATTAGCGTTGGTGGATTGCATTAAACACTTCCACAAATATCTGTATGGTCAACATTTCCGCGTTAGAACGGATCGTGCAGCGCTGAAGTGGCTACTACAGTTCAAGAATCCCGAAGGGCAGCTTGCACGGTGGATTGAGAGGCTGCAAAGTTATGACTTCACCATCGAGCACCGCAAGGGTAATACGCACGGAAATGCTGACGCTATGTCCCGTCGACCATGTAGTTTGGAATGTAAGCATTGCTCAAAAGCCGAGGGTAAGGAAGACATAATAGACGTCCGGCTAATGACAGTTACATCAGCAGAAGAGTGGGAGGCAAGTCACTTAAGGAAATGTCAGCCAGAAAAATCCGGACTTGGAATTGGTAATGCACGGATTGGAGGTGAACAGACGGCCAAGTGAAGAACAAATGGCAGCGGAAAGTCCCATCGCGAAAGCATACTGGGCACAATGGAACAGTTTAGAATTGATATCTGGCTGTTTGCATAGAGTATGGGAAAGTGAAGATGGCCAGTGCTCTCGGAAGCTTATAGTAGTTCCGAGGTTAAGAATTCCGGATGTTCTTAAGGAATTCCATAATGGTCCTAGTGGAGGGCACCTAGGTATTACAAAAACGCTGGAGAAGATTAAGCAGCGGTTCTATTGGGTTGGCTGTCGGCAGTCGATCGCTGAGTGGATTGCTAACTGCACGGAGTGCATTGCAGCTAAAGGGCCAAAGTCACGAAGTCATGGGCAGATGAAGCAGTATAACTCAGGTGCACCATTTGAGCGGGTTGCCATGGATGTAGCCGGTCCATTCCCTCTAAGCAAACAAGGAAACAAATACGTTCTTGTGGTTATGGACTACTTTAGTAAATGGCCTGAGGTCTATCCAATTCCAAACCAGGAAGCGAAAACAGTTGCGGATGCATTCACTCACAATTGGGTTACCAGATACGGTGCACCTATAGAATTGCACTCAGACCAAGGAAGAAACTTTGAATCGGCGGTGTTCCAGGAGATGTGCCAGATACTTGGTATTCGCAAAACCCGAACGACAGCCCTGCATCCTCAATCAGATGGCATGGTAGAGCGATTCAACCGGACCCTGGGAGAGCACTTGCGGAAAGTGGTGGACAAGAATCAAGATGATTGGGATGTACACATACCGCTTTTCCTGATGGGATATCGGTCCGCAGTGCATGAAACAACAGGTTAAACACCTGCCAGGATACTGTTTGGTAGTGAACTTCGGTTGCCCAGCGATTTAAAATTTGGAATAACTGGTGATGCGAGAAGAATTGGGAAGGAAGCGTCTACTGTTCTCGAGGAAGAGTTAAGAGAGATACATGCTCTTGTGAGGCAGCGAACTCAAATTATGAGTGACAAAATGAAGGCTCGGTATGACAAGGCGATGAACTCCGAAGGCTTCCAAAATGGAGATTTGGTGTTGCTGTACAATCCACAACGAAAGAGAGGTTTGTCCCCAAAACTTCAATGCAATTGGGAAGGTCCATATAAGATAATCAAACGACTAAACGACGTAGTGTATCGAATTCAAACTGTAGGGAGGCCGAGAAACAAGATGAAAGTGGTCCACCTAGAGAGGCTTGCTGCGTTTGGAACAGCGAATGTGTCTGATCGGGACGATCAGTTTTAAGTGGAGGGCAGTGTGGCGAAAATGCGAAGCGAATGACAGATGAAAGAGAGGAGCCGACAACTGACATCTTCTAGAGCGTACGAGACGATTATCGTAACCGAAACGATTATCGTAACCGAGAGGAATATCGTATGGACGAGATTATTCTGGGGGTTTCGTTTTCAAGCAGCAAACAAGTATATAAGGGCGACGTACGGCAGCAAAATCAATCAGTTGTGAATTAAACTCGTAGAGATTACATCACAGTAAAGTAATAAAAACAGTACATTGTGAAAGTTGTATATAAGTGATTTTAAGTAGTAACGTAAATTGTAATTGAATTGTGAATTACCGAATAATTAAAAAGGACATTAATTAAGTCTTTATAAACAAAGAGACTGCAAATTAAGTTGGCGATTTTATTTAACAATCCAGAGGTCGTACCCGAAAGATTAAGGAAATCATCGAGGTTAATCAGCAAGATCGTAACAATACATACACTAAACATTCTTCTTGAATGGGTACAATTTATTAATTTATTTTCGAGCTTTACATGAAGTTTCATTATATATTATTGGATGAGCCTATGCTTGGAGCAAAGATGACCAGATGTGACACTTTTTAATTCGTAAGAGCGCTAAAAACCCTCATATTTTATAACTGTTATAGATAAATAACGTTTGGGGATTTTAAGAAGAATTTTGGTCATTTAATTACGAATAGGAAATACAACAATGATATTGAAAAAAAGAAAATCCAATATATAATTGTATTAAGTTTTAATATTAAAACTATAATAACTTCTTTAATATTTCCAGCTGAAGCAAATATCATTTGAAATTAAAAGAGAGGCTTTTTAATTTACACAGTGTACTATGTAAAAAAGTGGTATAAATGAAATCTGTTTCTGCAGCAAATATGAGAGAAATCATTGTAGTTTTAATCTTGAAACTTAACACAATTCAATGTGCGATTGTTAAAATAAAATGCCCTCTTCAACTTTCAAAAAAATATTTTTCTATCACAGTAACATTGTTCGGAAATGTTATAAAATAATGCCGATTTTGTAACGCGAGTTTCGTATTTAGTCATCTTCACCTTTGGTATATATAAGGTGTTTTTATAGAGGTATAGAACTTTAAGTTGGCATTGCTTTTCAAGATGGCGACCGATTTAACAGCTGTCAAGTGATTTATTCTCAGTTTGGTTTGGCAATTCATCATGAACAGAATCACGCCTGAACAACGCTTGCAAATAGTGCAATTTTATTTCGAAAATAATGGTTCTGTGCGGAAGACGTATCGTGCTTCTTAAATTACCGAACCTATTTGGAAATGAAGATATTCAGAAAAAAGTATGTTGTGGTATATAATAATATTACATTATGTTAGTATTCGTTTAGATTAATGGATTAATTTACGTTCATACAAATAGATTTGGAAAAGTCCATGTGCATATGCTCAGATAAGTAATGACACAAGTTATAAATTCAGAAAAATTGGCAAATGGAGTATTTCGCCCTTTATCTTGTGGTGCATATAGTAAGACATGTGTACTTAAATAAGGGTAATCCAGTTAATCTATCGCACAGAAGTTTGCTTAGTTCCATGTACTTGTTTATTTGCTTACTTCATTGGTGTAATTCAATGAGTAATTTGGGTCATCCAAACTTTATACTATACAAAGTTCTTCTATGAATCACATCAGTTTATCGACATAATTGGTTTACGTGCCTCAATAGCTCTAAACTAAATTTAAAAAATTACGCGTATTCTCATGATAATCAATAATTTCAGATGCCCATGCACTTAATGGTAATTTCAGAAATATAGATTCCTTTGAAGGAGAGACGGTGCTTTTTTTAACTTCAGTAACGGTCAGGACGCTTTGTTGTTAACCTCATTATTCTTTATGTAATTTATAAAGTAATGACAGAATAGTGCAAAATTATTGAAAACTAAGAGTAGAGGGTCACGAGCTTGATGCCAACAATTCGGAATAAAATTTTTTGATTAGAACACTACTATTATTAAACATTTATATTGAATCTTAGGCAATTAAGCATGGACCGCCTTAATGTATAGCATTAGGCGTAAATGTCAATCAATACTTTTGTAAGCTGTCCTGTGTTACATTCATAAAAATGATAATCTTATCATTGTGCACTTAAGCACTTACATGCGACAAGTGGTTGTATTGGCAGGAAAATAGGTAAGTATGAATGTTCTTTTTGCTGTTCACGAGTATTAGACAATGTGTGATTTTTATGGCATTTATATGGTGGTGGTATATTCGAGTAATTCAAAGCTCGACCTTTCTAAATGAAATGTATTATGTACTTATGGAAAATAAAATTTCGAAGGAATTTTGTGTAAAAGTTTATTTTAAAATTTTAGGCCGGTGGTGGCTTTTCTTGTGTTTATACACAACGTTATATAAGAGTATCCGTTATTTACCAACTTTACCAAGCAAAATAAAATAAAAGAAACGTACAGCAGTGAAAAGTACGCAATCTGGTAGAAAAATAAATGCCCCACCAAAAATGCCTTCTTAGATTTTTTGATAAATTCACTCTTTTAAAAGTTATAGTAAACATACAAGTTGCTGTTTGTTAGACTACTCAACAACAACACCAGCACTCGCATATAACGGGTGATCCATTTTGAGGTTCTCTACTTTTTTAAGGAAAAAAAACACAGAAAATTCTAATTCAATGGGGAATGTTTATTATCGTTCGATAGAACATTCTTGGGCATTTATTTTTTGAAGATTACCTCAAATGTTGGCAGCGGCTACGACTCAGATGGTCCAGCCATTGAGCTCAATTTTCGATCACTCGTTCGAGCATTTCGACTGATAACTGGCAAATGACACGCTGATTTGCTCCAAGGCCTGAATAGAAGCGGGACCGGCCCAAAACGTGAAATTATCTGCTCACCGTAGTATTCTTTCAATAAATCTATTGATTGATGATGTGTGGAAAGTGGCGTCGTCTTATTGAAACCAAATGTCGCGTAGATCACGAGATTCAATTTAAGGCATCAAAAATTCGGTTATCATGGCGCGATAACGGTAGCCATTGATGGTTACATTCACACTTTTTTGAAGAAGTATAGACCGATGATTCCACCGGCCCACGAGCCACACCAAACCGTTTTTTCTGGATGAAATGACAGCTCTTGAATCTCTTCAGGTTGCTCTTTGTCCCAAATGCGGCAATTTCGCTTGTTTACATACCCATTGAGCTCGAAAACGTCGGATCTTCTTGAAAATTTTCAAGAGCCCATAGAGTGAAGCGATGTCGCTTGAGAAGGTCGAACGGCTTCAGTTCTTGCACAAGCTGTATTTTGTACGCTTTCAATTTAAGATCTCGACGTAGAATGCACCAAGTCGTTCCATACGTCAGTCCGAGTTATTGCGAATGGCGCCGAATTGGCTCTCCACGGTCTTCGTGTACACTCTCAGCTACGGCCGCTATATTTTTTCACTGCGTGCTGGACGCGGTCTAGGTTGAGCGAAGCGCGTGAGACGCATTCTTTACAGAACTAGAATTTTTGTAATACAATTGAATGATTTGTAAACGTAAACGTTGTTCAAGCGTAAGTCTTTCCATCATGAAATACCAAACAATACTGAGCAAAAATAACATGACAGCTTGACACGACTCACGCGTGATTTGTCAAAAAAAAAGGCTAATGAGAAAAGTACCTCTACTTGGATCACCCTTTATAATATGTATGCTTTAAAACCATTGAAAGAGCGAATTCATCAGAAACTATGTTAAGATCTTTTTTGTTGTAAGTTTACATTATCAAAAAAAAAATATATAAATAAATTTATCGTCCTAAAGGCAAGGTTTAGTAGAATGTATATTAGTTTATTCTGGATATTTGGTTAAATATACTTTTTAATGATATAGAAAATAGCCGAATGACTATAATTACTCCCCAACTTAGTTCAAGAAACGGTTTTAAGCTGCTATGTTGTTAGTGTGTCAAGCCGCTGCTGCTCCTCAGCTGGATAGTGCTGACCTTGCGCCTCGTGTTAAGTATTCGCTTACTCCAATAACTTATATATATTTACTTCAAGACTATAATCTTAAAAGTTAAGGAGCGCTGCAAGATGAAAATGAAACTGAATAAGGGACACCCTAATGTTATATATACTTACTAACAGATCCGCTCCAAAGGAAGTAATTGGGAAATTGGTAAAGAATGATTGAAAGTTCAAATTAAGCTGAAATTGAAGCAAAATATTAAATACCTATGTATGTATGTTTTATTGATCTTCATATATTTGTATGTCGTTCACTACGCTAGACACTTTGTCGTTGCAGTGCGTCTTTAACTAATTGCTCTTAGCTCTATCCAGAGAAAAGAAGTTGATTGCTTTGCAGCTAGGAAGGCTAAAAACCAGCTGTATTATAACGGAGCTTTATCAGCACCGGGCCGCTTGGGATGTAACCGTGGTCTTACTGCACCGAAGAGAAAGGAAGTATAATACCTGTTACAAACAAAGACCTGATACAAGAAAGCGATAACAGCAGACCGGCAAGGATAGACTGTCTGATTTTCGTCAGAACATCTCCCCCTTTAAATCCTCCCATCGCAGTGATGAAGTGTGCAAGAGCAAGAAAGAAGGAAGCTCTCACCGATGAGAGAGCAGAGAAAAAGCAAATCGAGCCAATCTTAACGTAGCAGTGCAGGAAGAAGTGACAAACCCTGCTCGGTTGATATTAGGAGCTCTACAGAGTGATCTGTTTTCAGAATAGAGGGTATAAAACTTCCACCGAAACACAAATCGCAAGCAGGATTTACTATCACGAAAAAATCAGAGGGCACACTACTGCCGAAGAGGGCACGTCCAGGAGTTGAGAGTAAAGGCCGCATTTCAAACAATAAAAGAGACATTGTTGAGGGTACACGAGGCTCGACTTCAGACGAACAAGAAGTCAGCGAAGGGCACAGAGACAAAAAAGATAGTAACGTAGTAGAAATGAAGCATAGAAGACAGTTCTACCGAAGGTGCCCAGTTACGCTGGATCTTTGCTCAAAAATATGTAGCCCAGAGTCTGACCGTGTACAACAACAAGTAGTAAACGCACTAATGCCCAAAGAAAGCAGTGAAAGATCAGGTTTCTTAAAACCGAGAACAGACTCTCCTATTGGGCAGCAGGATAGATAAGCTGCTTCGAAGCCACAGACACTAAATTCGATGGTATATACGGCTTTAGAATAACGTTACGTGACAGATCGATTTTGACCATCTTTCATTTTATAACGTCGACCATTTGCTGATTTCAATTTCAACGTACTTACTTAATTTAATTAATTGCATTTCAAAGGATTGAAAAGGAAAACTTAAAAATATGTTTAAAAATTACTTAACGTAACCTATTTTTAAGTTTTTGATAAAAAAAAATTATTGATAAGAGACAGGTTCGTCGTTTCAGAACCCTTTTTAGCCGTTCGATACTGGACGAGGTTTTAGACAGGGCTAAAGAAGAATTCTTCAACCTAAAATAAATTTATTCAGTGTGCTCCCATAAAATCGTTGACCTTAACGACCGCGGCGTTAGTTGTACTTTCTACAGATTAGACAAAGAATGAAAGCTAGTTGGTCTTGTGTTGAACAGGTACAAAACGAAATATTTCCTGCCTTCAAATATACAGTAAGCGCCTTCGCGTCATCGCTCCTGCGGAACAGTTGGCAGCCATAGCTTTGAAGTTGTAGACGATTTGGCCTTTTAGAAACCTGGAGCAATAATAATGTCAGCCTCGAAATATAAGACAGAATCCACAAACATGGTGCTTCACAAAATTTTAGAGACAATCTCTTAGCATAACAACATCACCTCTAAAGAAAAATGTATTGCATTTATAGAAGCTAGAGCATAAACATATGGTTTGTCTTTTGATAAATTTCTCATTGAAATTTTTTTAGTGGTTTCGAAGGTATGCGGTTGTTTTTTGACGTCTACCAAACTTAACTGTCAAATCAACTATGTGTCTAGCATTTATGAAAATGGATCGTTTAACAACCTCATAGCGCGTTAAAACTGTTGAAATCTACTACATAAATGACGATGCAAACGTAGCCACGATTCGTACTTTCGTAATTTCAAAGAAATTTTATGAGACTGGATTGGTTACAGATATTGTAAAGCTTGTGTAAATTAATTAATAATGCAATTTGTAACTTATTTTTACTTTACTGTGATGTGACTCGCTTTATTATAGATTTCTTAATGACCTACTATCACTCGATTTCATTTCAAGAGACCGCTGTACCAACTCGTCAGTAGGTATGTGGGGATAAGCGGTGGTTTTCGGCATTCCTCAATGTTTTGAAGGTATGAATGTTGTTGGTTTTGCAAGCTATAGATTTTCGCGCCAATATCAAGCGTTGCTTAGCGGATGTGAGGTGTTGTTGCCTTTGCTTCAACAACGGTGGTTGTCAGCGTCGCAGCTGTAGCTATGTAGTTACAGTGTTAGAAAGCGGCTTTCACATTACGTCTTAACTTGTATCATCGTTTTGCTCGCTCCATCTCAAATATCGCTGCTATAAGTGAAAGTGTAGCCGAAGACCCGAATGTATCTATTTCTCGACGTTCTCAAGGGCTGGCCTTTCTTACGACATATTATGGCATATTTTAGTAGTGCGCGATACGTTTTCCGCACAGAACCATTATTTTCGAAATAAAATTGCACTATTTGCAAGCGTTGTTCAGGCGTGAGTCTATTGATGATGAATTGCCAAACCAAACTGAGAATAAATCACTTAACAGCTGTTAAATCGGTCGTCATCTTTAAAAGTAATGCCAACTTAAAGTTCTATACCTCTATAAAAAAACACCCTATATATATATTCCGGGTCTTGGTAACCCTAGTGTTGCAGAATATTTTAACATACGAGCATCACGGCCAAAAAAATCGAATTATATATCGAATAGTTTCGCGCTTTTATTTTTTAGAAATTCATTTGAGGTTGTTGATCAGTACAATACGATTTTCGTGAAAGTCGTCCAGAAAGAGTTGGTGTTCCGGAAACTATTGATGCTGGGCGGAAGCTGGTATTGCAAAAACCTCATGTGACTTATCGTGAGATTGACACGCTGGAACCCACACAATTTGTCAGTCGATCAAAAAGAGGCTCGTATCGATTGGTCGAGAGAAATGTTAAAAAAAATACGATAGTGGCGCTTTGAAACACGACTATGACATCACGACAGGTGATGAATTGTTGATTTATGAGTATGAGACCGAAAGTAAACAACATTGAACTGTATGGGTGTTTCAAGATTATGGTTGCCTTTTTTTTTTGGAGAAACTGAAGATGTCGCAACCGTACTACTAAAACAACGCAGAACAGTAAAGCAATTAGTGGTACACAACATTTTGCTTGCTAGTTGTCTTTCACGAAATCAGGAAAACTAATTTCCGAAAACGGATCACTCTTCACCACGATAAAGCGCACTCTCATACATCGACTGAAATAACTGCATTTTTGAATACTCAAAACATCGATTAGATGATTCATCCACCATATAATCCTAACTTGGCCCCGAATGACTTCTTTTATTCCCGTTCGAAAAAATAAACTGAGAGGTCAGTGTTTTTCGACATCTGAAGATGCCGTTAATACGTTCGACAATTAAAAGTGTATAGATCTTAATGGAAAATATTTTGAAGAACAATAAAGTGACATTCGATGATTAATATTTATTTTTGTTCGCTAATCCCGAAATATACATATAATACAACGGTCGTATACATGACTGCCACTTTATAACCGCTGAAGTTATTTTTGCCGAGCTGTTTCTTCTTATTTATGGGGTGCGCTTTGACATTTTTTAAGCAAATGGACCTATATTTTATTTTAAGCCTCCCCAGAACAAAACATCTTCTTGGATTATTAGAAAATCATTTTTTATGAAGCATAACGGTGGTACCAAAGTATTTAAAATTTCTTCTTTTGAAATAGAAACACAATTTTTAATATAACAAAAAAAATCTTAAATAATGTTATGACATCATCTATTAAAAATCATTTAAAAATTTTTATTTATTGCAAGAGTTTTACTTTTTGCCATTGAAAAAATATTTCATGTGGCAATACATTCTTGGTTACTGTGTTAACACATTTACAATACTTCTGCAACGTACCGTATGGCGCGATTTTTTAATTGAATTTATACTTTGTCTTGATTTTTTGTCAGGACTTTTTGTATTGGATTGTGTAGTGGATTATATCTTGTAGGGATTTGGTCGTGTCTGGAGTATGGGTTTCCTAATTTTCTATTTCCTGATTTTGTGTGTCTTGATTTCATTACCAACCCTTTCAAAATAAATAGTTAAACCAAGCAAGTAAAGAATTTATAAAATGCAATTATGAAAAACGTATACTAATTTATCATGTCCCTGTAATTTTTACTGTTAACTACTTACTGTATAAGCACATAAAAGACCGAAACTATTCTTAAAATTCGAGTAGTCGAATCGACATAAACTTCACAGCCATCGGATCGGGACCCAATTCGTAGCGTATATTTTCAGTTTATAAACTATTTCGAATTTGATTTTCTGTTACATATTAAAACTATAATTCAGCTATTTTCGACCTATCTTATTCTCAAATTTTATATTAAGACAGTCTTGTCTACATATTTTAGAACATACGACATAAACTTCACATCCATCGGATCGGGATCCAATTCCTAGCGTATATTTACAATTTGTAAACTATTTGGAATCTTATTTTCTGTTCAATATTAAAACTATAATTTAGTTATTTTCGACCTATCTTATTCTCAAATATTATATTAAGACAGTCTTGTAAACATATTTTAGAACCAAGTGTTGGTGAATTTTTACCAGAAGCTTTTATTTTACTGCCGGAATGGTTGACATTCCTCACCGAAGTGCGTCGGTATTAGGAAAAAAGGTATAAATGTGCTAAAGCCATGATCCTCCGGTTTGAAACAAGCACTGGTACTACTTCGTTCGCCTACCTATTCATGCGCTTTTGAGGGTCTAGTATAATGTATATATAACTAGTTGACCCGCCAGACGTTGTCCTGTCTTAACGGTGAATATTCATTTCGAATTGGTATGATTAATAAAAAATATATATATCAGAAACAACGTATTTGTTATTCTAATGCTTTATGATATATATCAATATATATATATTTTTTTTGTGGGTGTATAAAAAGTTCTTTAAAATTTTCATTTTTAACTAATATTGTTTAATGACGAATTAATGATAATAAATTATATTTTAATATTTGATTAGATAAATAATTAACTATTTTTGATGGCAAATATCAAAATAAAGAAAAGAATCAAATTCATCCAGTCATATAAACTTATGAGCGTGCTTACAAATGAGCATAATAAGAACAAGCACGCATGCTGACATCCATACAAATACACATATATATGTACACTGCTGGACAGAAATCTCAGTCATTTGGTATTATCAATATTTAAAGAACGACCACACCCATAAAATATTAAAAACACAAAAGTTCTTTTTCTCCACTGAAACTGCAATTAATTTCATACGATTATTTATATAAAAAGTCTATGTTTACTTCACCTTAGATACAAAAAAACTATTTTCTTATATTAGTACGTATTTCTTGTGGACAAAAGTCACCGTCATATTATATAAAATTTCATTTCCATAGGAGTATGTCTAGCGTTATTTTCAAACACATCTCGAAAACGTTTCTGCATTAAATGAATTAATGTTTCGTAACATCAGACAGCCAGCAGATTTTCTACTCGGCTTGCACACCTGCTCTCTGGGAGCACTCATCAGCGACTCGATATAAGGGAGCTGTGGAGCAAAATAGCAAATTCCTGGCGTACCGCTGCTTCGGAAACTATTGGTTTTCAACAATACCAGAAAAACAGCTGGTACGATGAGAAATGTCGAACTGCAGTAGAGAGAAAACAGACTGCCTACCTCGCAACTTTGCGATCGACTATAACACGTGCGGGTGGGATAGATATCGAGAGCTGAAGAGGGAAGCGAGACGCATTTGCAGACGAAAAAAGAAAGAGGCCGAAATGCGTGAGTATGAATAGCTTGGCCGACAAGGGTAATGCTCGAAAATTCTATGACAAGATGCGGCGACTTACAGAAGGTTTCAAGACCGGAGCAAACTCATGTAGGGACCATGGAGGTAATCTGGTGACAGATGTCCAGAGTATACTTAGTGTATGGAGGGAACACTTCTCCAACTTGCTCAATGGCAGTGAAAATAAAAACCCCGGAGAAACACCAATCAATGATGATGGCATAGAAGTGACATCACCCGACTGTGAAGAAGTTCGTATAGAGATTACCCGCTAAAAAATAACAAAGCGGCGGGAGCCGATGGCTTACCGGCAGAATTATTCAAATACGGCGGCGAAGAGTTGACAAGGAGCATGCATCAGCTTCTTTGCAGAATATGGTCGTACGAGTCGTACGTCGTACCTAAGTGTGCTCTGCCCAATCCAAAAAAAGGAAATCCCCACGGTCTGCGCCAATTATCGTGGGTTAAGTCCCCTTAATATCGCATATAAGGTCCTATCTAGCGTATTGTGTGAAAGACTAAAGCCCACCGTCAACAAACTGATTGGACCTTATCATTGTGGCTTTAGACCTGGCGAATCCACCATTGACCAGATATTTACCATGCGCCAAATCTTGGAGAAGACCCGAGAGAAAAGAATTGATACACACCACCTTTTTATCGATTTTAAAGCTGCCTTCGACAGCATGATAAGGAAATGCCTCTACGCCGCTATGTCTGAATTTAATATCCCCACGAAACTCATACGGTTTTGTAAACTAACCCTGGATAATACCAGAATCGCGGTCAGAATTGGGAAGGACCTCTCTGAGCCATTCGATACCAAACGAGGTTTCAGACAAGGAGACTCTTTATCGTGTGATTTCTTTAATTAGATCTGGAGAAAATTATACTAGCTGCAGAGCTAAACAGACCAGGCACAATATTCTACAAGAGTGTGCAATTGTTGGCGTATGCCGATGATATCGATATAATTGGTCATAACACCCGCAATGTACGTTCTGCGTTCTCCAGATTAGACAAAGAAGCGAAGCGAATGGGTCTGGTAGTAAACGAGGGCAAGACGATATATCTACTGTCATCAAATAAACAGTCATCGCATTCGCGACTTGGCTCCCACGTCACTGTTGACAGTCACAACTTCGAAGTCGTAGATAATTCCGTGTATCTGGGAACCAGCATTAACAACACCAACAATGTCAGCCTTGAAATCCAACGCAGAATCACTCTTGCCAACAGGTGCTACTTTGGACTGAGTAGGCAATTGAAAAGTAAAGTCCTCTCTCGACGAACCAAAACCAAACTCTACAAGTTGCTCATCATCCCCGTCCTGACATATGGTGCAGAAGCCTGGAAGATGTCTACATCCGATGAGTTTAGCTTTTTTTTTTGGGAGTTTTTGAGAGAAAAGTTTGGCGGAAGATTTATGGTCCTTTGCGCGTTGGCAACGGCGAATACCGCAGACGATGGAACGATGAGCTGTACGAGCTATACGACGACATTGACATAGCTCAGCGAATAAAGAGACAGCTGCTACGCTGGCTAGTTCATGTCGTCCGAATGGATGAAAGCGCTCCAGCTTTGAAAGTGTTCGATGGAGTACCCGCTGGTGGAAGCAGAGGAAGAGGGAGACCTCCACTCCGTTGGAAAGATCAGGTGGAGAGCGATCTGGTGTCACTTGGTATTTCTAAGTGGCGCCAAACAGCAAGAAGAAGAAACGAGTGGCGCGCTATTGTTGACGAAGCTATAATCGCGTAAGCGGTGCCTAAGCCAAAGAAAAAGAGAAGAGAACATCAGAAGTTATTTTCACCCATTCCTCCATAAATGTTTGCTATAAATAATCTAATCTGGGGACTTAGGTGGAGTTTTCGTGAGTTTTCGGCGTGTGAGGAGGGCTCAATAATATTCACAATCAAAAAACTTTTGCAGCATGTTGGGTTAGTTGTCAAGCTACAAGTGGCAGTCGTTCTAAATTTTAGGATTATGAGCGCTTGTTAAAAAATTTTTGTAGAATATTCTAATATTGTCTTTTGTTCATTATTTTATCAAAGAACAGCAGCTCTCCAACCCCAAATACTGGCATACACCACAAAAGTTGAACAACTTCGAATAAAGCTCATTCTTCTATAACCACAAACAATAACAGACCACAATAAACAATAAATTAAAAAATTTAATTAAATAATATTATATAAACTTAAATTAAATTGAATTAAATAGATTCCAGTGGGAGTATGCACACAAACATATACAGTGGTGGACAAAAGTCTACATACACCCCCTGTTTTCATTGAATTGAAAGTCCAAAAGTTTTTTTTTTAATTTAACGATACAGTTTATTTCAACTATTTTCCCTTATCATAAAAACAAAAGAAACAAAAATCATTTTTTTAAATGAAATAGTAAGGCTATGACAAAAAAAAACATAAATCCAACATTGACAAGAGTCTACCTACAATACAAATATAACTTATTTTAGCCCAAAAACTCTGGTTAATATCAGCTAACATGATCTTTTTAGTATTTGGTTGGTCCACCGTTCGCATCAATAACAGCTTGAAGCCATCGTGGCATCGAAGCTAGTAAATTTGTCAATTCTGAGGGAGTTATACTGTCCCAAGCCTTAATAAGACGATCTTTGAGTAATGTTGAGCTGAAAATCTAATTTTTTTTAATAATTTTTCGCTCAAAAATCTCGAAGACATATTTAAAAACATTCAAATCTGGGCTTTGATGTGGTGTGTGTAGTTGCCTTGGAGTATGATAAAGCAGTCAATCCTTAACAATATGGACCGAGTGGTTTGGATTGTTATCCTGTTGAAAAATTCAGCCTGCGCCAAGCTCCTAACTGTCCACCGAAGGCTTCAGACTAGCAATGACTTATCTTTAAACCGATCCATATTACCCTCAATAAAAACCTAGGCACATCAGAAAGGGAGTACTTGACTACCGCGACGACATACAGCAATACAGACAAGACCCGCTGGACAGGACGGCGTACAGACAGGCCATCAACACCATTCACCGAGAGTCCGTAAACACCTTCTTGAACTCTC
This sequence comes from Neoceratitis asiatica, assembly GCA_030068015.2. Classification (NCBI taxonomy): domain Eukaryota; kingdom Metazoa; phylum Arthropoda; class Insecta; order Diptera; family Tephritidae; genus Neoceratitis; species Neoceratitis asiatica. Next base: position 711,831 of record CM061530.1, read on the forward strand.
TTCCAGTGAATGGTGTTCTCGGAGTCAAACCACCACCCATTGCAGAACAAGAGCTCGAGTTGCCTCGTGAGACCCGCGTAACCTTGGCACTATTAAGATCTGGATACTGCAGTAGGCTTAACTCCTACCTATCCAAACTCGACCCTGACATACCTAACACATGTCCCGCATGCAAAGAATCCCCGCACGACACTAACCACCTCTTTGCATGCCCACTTAACCCGACTCATCTAACACCCCTCTCCCTTTGGTCCGACCCCGTCGAAACAGCACGTTTCCTGGGCCTCCCGTTAGATGACCTCGATGACTAAAGCTGAACTTGCCTGACCCTAAACGGGACTGGGCTTGCCGCTACAACAACAACAACAACAACAACCCTCAATAAAAACAAGATTTCCAACTCAAGATGCGACAACCGCTCCCCAAACCATTATGTAGCCATGCTTCACTGTGGGTACTATATTTTGGGAGTTAAGTGCAGTGTTTGTTTTTCTCCACCTTTTTGCTTTTCCATCGCTCCCGAATATATTTAACTTTGATTTGTCTGTATTTTTGTCAAAAATCCATGCCCTTGTCTAAATGTGCTTTAGCGAACTCCAAGCGAAGTTTATGATTTTTTTTTCAGAAATAAGAGGTTTTTTACGTGGCGTTCTACTGTGGAAGCCGTTATCGTTCAGAGCTTTTCGAATTGTTCTTAAATGGACACACTTTCTTGATGAGCTTGCGATGTTTTCACTTCCTTCAGAATAAAGCTGATTTCTCTTCGAGTTAGTTTCTTCGGGTAGCCAACACGCGGCTTATTTTCGGTGGATCCATTTTTTTTAAGTTTTTTACAATGGTCTGTACCTTTGGTGGACTTTAAAAAAAAATTAAATTTCACCATACGATTTCTTCTCTTTTCTGTGCTGAATAACCAAGATCCTTATGACAATGGATATTTCTTTTCGCTTAGCCATTGTTTATGCTAATGTGTTCAAACCACAACTAAATTCTATACTAGCAAATTAGAAATCATAATTTAAAAAAGAATTAAGAAAGGGTACCTAACCGCCATAACAACGCAGCATATCGACGTACCTGCTAGTAAACCCGTGGTGTATGTACACTTTCGTCAAGGGCATTTTTGCGTTTTTTCACCATAATTGTTTTATTTTATGCAAGAGAATGGATTTGTTTTAATACGCGTGATAAGAAAAGGATTTAATATAAAACTGTATACCTACAATTTTCAGCAAAGTGATAGTACTTTCTACACAACCGGTGATTGTAGACTTTTGTCCGCCGCTGTATATATGAGATACATATTTGCATGAATGTGCTCGTACATACATGAACAGTATGTCTCATCATTCTTTCCACAATGTAATATTGATGAGTTTTATTATTTAATTATTAGATTATATTACTGTATATTAGTTTGAATTTCTTTTTTCGCAACAGAAAACATTGCTGGTGCCTTCTATTTGTTTTTGTGAAAACAAATAAGTAATTGAACATACCATATGCAGAAACAACAACAAAGCGCAAAATGCGACATATTTTGCATTGTCCCAAAGTTCTTTTTACAATTCGAAGAATAGCAAACAAAATTATCAGACGCATAACGGTACACCATGTTTTTTTATTTTTTGGTTGCTGCCCAGTTGATGAAGAAGATATTTAAAAGCGATTTGCGCAGGAAACGTTTCAGCAATAATGCCTCTATTGCAATTGGTTTATTATAATTACCATAAAGGTAAATCAGCAAAATAATTGGCTGAAATATTTTCTCTAAATGTAAGAACAGTGTACAATATCAGAAATCGCGAAGTACAAGAAAATCGGTTAGAGTTAAAACAATCCAGTGACAGGTCAAGAAAGCTCACACCAAGGATGAAAGGTTAATAATAAAACAAATTTACCAAAAACCACAGTGCAGCCTTAGAATATTAGTCGCAAATTTGAAGGAACGCAATATTGTACAAGTAGGCATTGAAACAGTCCGAAGAGTTCTTTTAAAACACATATATTCATCAATAAATGCAAGAAAAAGCTTTTGCTATCGCAAATAAACGTTAAGAAACGACTTTCTTTCGCTCTAACTCACATTTCACATCCAGTAGAATATTGGGATGATGTTTTTTTGTGATGAGACAAAAATAATGCTATACTACCGCGATGGACCTCAAAGAGCTTGGAGAAAGCCGCTAACAGCCTTACAAAGCAAGAACATTATTCCCACAGAAAAATTTGGAAAGCTTAGGTGCAAAGGTGGTGGTTAAATAAGAGTTATTGAAGATAATATGACAAAAGAACTGTATTTAGACATTTTAAAAAGAAGTGTGCAAAAATTTGGACTAACCAGAAAATCTAAATAAATTCAAATACAAATTATATCAAGATAATGATCCCGAGCATAAGTCTTACATATGCAATTCTTGGTTTCTCTATAATTGCTCAAAAGTGAAAGATACTCCTGCCTAAGGCCCAAATATCAACCGTATCGAAAACCTATGGGCACATTTAAAAAAGAGTTGCAAAAAGGTGTCCAACTAACAGAAACATTCTAATTCAGTGCATCAAAGAGGAGGGGGAGAAGATTCCACTCGAATATGACCTAAAAAAATTAATTTCAACGATGCGCGAATGTGTAATAGACGCTGCAAAATACACTTCAAACATTTTTCTTTGTCAAGCATTTACTTATGAAAAGATTTATGAGACATACTGCAAATATGCAGCAAGCAAGCAGTAGTGATACAAATGAGTTTCTTGCATTTGTTGTTGTTGTTGCTGCTGGTATTGTACCTAAAGAGTTGATATTGCTGCACCTGATTACACGGTTTTGTGGCTGATTTTGCATTTGAATATGATGAATTTAAATTTCTACATGGTGGTGCATAATGGTGGTATCACTGTTGCTGAGACTGCGTCTGTTGTAAAATATTCACTGTTGGTGTTTCGATTTTTTGCGACTAATCTATGCGCAGCCGTTACAAAGTTAGCCGCTCTTATAGTAATAGGGAAGCCTTAAATGAGTTTTGACTCATCAATGATAGGTGCCGGAGGCAATTTCGGGTTCTTCTCCTCTGCAGCACGTCCTTGTACGGCAATCAATTTGGCAATCTGCATGAATAAATAACCAAAAAATAAATGAAGTATTTTTACAACGACAAAGTAACGTTTTACATATGCGTACATACCTGGTTTCATAAAATCAATAATTCCGGCGAATCCTTTGCATTTAATGCATTGTAAATTCTGTACAGAACTACAGGAATCACATTCTTTAATTCCACAACAGAGACGCACCTAAACAAAATCATCGTTGTTGCGGCGAATTTCCAAAAGCTATTCGAACGCCGAAAGTATTTGTTCAAACGTGGTGTATGTTGCTTTGTATTAGCCTTTTTTCTTTAAATTGGACAAACTGCAAAAATTCTTCGGCAACATCTTTGCTTTTAAATTTACCTTAACTATTGCTGTTGACATTTGAAAGTCGGTCAATTATCCTCAGAACAACAGTGATATATCGCTTTCTTCTTTTGACATATAAACAGAACATGTTTTCGGAACATGTTTTTGGCAGAGTACTTCACTTACTTACGCGATGCTCAACATCTGCACTTCTATTCATTTCGTGCTCTCAGTGAAAGTACGGATATGAATCATACTCACATGGCCTGCAGTCTGGGTATAATTTTCTAATACACTTTTTATACCTTTCATGTACATGAAATTGTATATTAACTTTGGTCCGAAGTAAAGGGTTTTCCAGAAGGGCTGATATGAATTCTACGTGTCGTTTTGGCCATTTTTAAAATGTCATGAGCTGTCATTTTTTCCCATTGTATTCAGTAATGTTTACAATTTCATCATGACAAGAACAACGTTTATAAATTATTCAATATTATTATCAAAAAAATCGTTCTGCATTTTAGATTTATTTAAGAAAGTGGTGCGGTAAATAAACCAAACTGTTGATTCTGGCTCGACGAAAATCCACAAATTATTCATGAACAACCATTACATTCACCTAAATTGAGAGTTTGGTATGGTTTTTGGTTTGGTGGAATCGTCGGTCCATACTTCTTTCGAAATGAAGCTGGTAGCATCGTTACTGTTTATGGAGAGCAGTATAGATCAATGATAACCAAACTTTATTATCACCACAATTAGAAGAAGTTGATCTTAACAACATCTGGTTCCAACAAGACGGGGCTACGTGTCACACAACACGTGCAACAACCAAATTATTGCGAGAAAGGATTGGAGATTCGATTATTTCAAGAAATTGTGACATTGACTGACCTCCAAGAAGTTGTGATTTAACACCATTTGACTACTTTTTGTGGGGTTATTTGAAGTCATTGGTCTTTAGCAATGACTCTCTTCAAGCTTTAAAAGTCAATATTGAACATGCTACTCTGACATACGACTTGATTTAGTGGAAAGTGCTCAAAAATCGGGTTCTTCGAATTCGTTCCTGCCATTTGAATGACAGCCGTTATTTCTTGTTTAATTAAATGTATGTTAAATAATTCGATGTTATTTAAAAATTTATAGAAACTTAAAATGAATGATTAAGTAATGTAGCTTAGAATAATTCAAATATGCACGACTTCACTTGTACACAGCTTACTGTAAATAAGTTATTCTGCTCATCTGCAAATATAGTTCGACTTGCTTGTATCTTGTTAATTGCTTAGCTTTTTCCTTAGATTAGTAGGAACACTACTTTTCTTTCCGGAAAGTGGATCAGGCAGAAAATCGTTCCTACAGTTATTTTGACTTGAAATTTTTTCTTCCTGAAAAAAATTATATATGTATTTATATGGTTCGATTTGATTAAATATTAGATGATATGCTTTAAAGAAATAACTTTGCTTCCCGGATTGGACCAGGAAAAGGAACAACTTGCAAAAATTTAGTATGATTTGGATATAAGCATTGATTGTGAGTAGGTACGGACATGTTCGACGCGAAATGCTATTAACCTGCCGCTGCGGGTTACAATTATTCTTATGCGTTTTACTTTGCTGTAAATATGGATATATCCAAAGGGTGCATTTAGCCTACTTCTCGGCATTTACGTTGAAATATACGTGAAATACGTAAAAGTGGAGACTCACACTTACAAACACATAGCTAGATTAATAATACAATAAACAACTTAATATTTTGTATTTGATGATGCATGATTAGGGCTTTTTGTCATTTCAAAACCAATTAGAATAAAGACTAGACTAAATATAGAAAGCTACAACAACGTGTGACCGGGCCTGCGAGTATTTATATACAATTCGCTTCATTAGAGATGTATTGCAAACTGATGTGTAACGAAAATTTTCATGGCACACAATGTTCACTGTACATGATCATTAACACATATGTAAATCAAATATTCTACTATTTTTGAATTTCAGCATTTTGTCTTCTCGCTACTAATGAGCTTAGAAGCGAGGGGAAGACTAGTAATTTTTGTCACCGTAGCCGAGAAGAAACAACTGAGACATGAATTGCAGGGTATGTGTGCGGAGATTTCTGTAAATGAACACACTTCGCTTTGTTGTAATGCGCATGCGCCAATGAATGAAAATATTATTGTTGTATTCGATTTGATGTTTGTGCTTTTGTTAGTATGAAAAAAATTATAGTTTAATTCTATTATAATAAACGGAATATTAATAAATTTCACAACGACCCCATTCGTATATGTTGTTATTTTTAATACGCCACGGCTGAATATCAAACTCTTATAAGCTCTGTTGAAGTGCAAAGTATTTCTTCGCTTTTTATGTCATAACAATAGCCTAATAGTTAGAGGTTATCAGTGTAGCGCATGCGGTTCACGGTGCGAATCTCGCTACAAGCAGATTAAATTTTATTTTCAGTTTATTTTTAGCGAAGTAGAAATTCAAAAATTACTTATGTCTATATATATATGATATTTCGTAGGATATCGGAATGTTAAAAATACCATTGCGTACATGGGAAATAGATGGAAGATGGAAAAAAAATTTAAACTAGTTAGATTCTAGTTACCACCTCAGATTTCTTGACACAGGTCATTATTATCGTTAGTATATATATATCATGGTTATGTGTTTGCAGATACGAGTATATATATATATTTCATAAAACGGGATATCAAACATTAAGTTGAAATTTTAGAATACATACATATAACTTCATTCTTCTCATGAATTAATAACCCTTTTTTTCAGATAAACGCAGTTGCGAAATGCCAATGACAAATCAAAACTTTTTCAAAGTAAACAATAAATATTTTTTTTCAGATAATACACAAATTTAATAATGGTGTGAAATCAATATATATTGTGCCGGAAATCCCAAATACAAAGGACAGACGAAAGGAGTAGCAGTGTGATGAAAATTCCCAGTACAAAGGAAAGACAGTAGCAGCTACTGAAGACAGACGACTTAGCGCTTGAAAGGAATATTTCGACCATCGTTAGGTATAAACTGAGCTGCAGTGAGCTGTGTATTTTAGAAACGGATAAACTGTGTGAAGCGGAAAATAATAGAGTGTTATAAAGGATTGTAAAATAAGCCATTGTGTATATGTTGAGCAAATTTCTGACAATTAACAAACAAATCTAGGGAGTTTTATTTAGCAGTCCAGTGATCGGACTAGAAGGATTTGGGAAATCATCGAGGGTAGCTACGAAAATCGTTACAATGTATATAAATTAATGTTTATCTGTTCGTCTCTTATAGACTCTGAAGATACTTACCAGGTTTGGTTCAAATTTTCAGACCGGCTTCATTAAAGCCTGGATGTTCCTGCGAAGTTTTTCCATGGGAAGTGAACCTGGAACCGATTTATCCCAAAAAATCTTATTTCTACCTTAATTAAGGTGAAAACCTTGAAATTTAGTAAACAGGTAGGTTTTACTTAAATTAATATAAGGACCACTTTTTCTTCCGGGAAATGGTCCTGAGACAGATCTATTCAATTGCATCTGCTATATGCAAATACCAAATAATGTATGCACATAAATATGTTACATATATGTTTATAGGTCAATAAGAAGTTTAATATTTATTTTCAATTAACTGCATCCTTCTTTACCATGCTAATTATAATATCTAAATTCCAACGGGTCACCGAGTAGTATATTTAAAATTTGATGATTTCATTCCTAATCTAAATTAACATACAACATTGTCAGTTGGAGACAGAGATTTATAATTCTTCGTTCGTCAACGTTATGTACCAATAGGGGCGGGAAACTCTAAAATTACATACCTATGTACTCATCGTGTTCTAGCATCATTTTGACAATTTCCACGATGGTGCCCAGTCGGTAATCATCGTTATTCTGCGTTCTCTAACTAATTTCACAGCGACTGCCTTTGGGATTTATTTATCGACATAGCAAATAGTAGCCTAATTTGATTTTGTAATCCACTTAAGTCTCATGGCATGCCGTTTGGTGAATGTTATTAACAAACCTTGTGTGCCATAATGACGTACGTACGAGCGGATCGCTTACCCTTCTTGCTGAGAGACCAGTTGGTTTACCTACATTCTCTACATTTCTGTAAGCAATGATAGCATATTGCTCCAGTTGGAAATACCAAGAGAAACCAGGTCGCTTTCCACCTAATCCTTTCAACGGAGTGCAGGTCCTCCTCTTCCTCTGCTTCCACCACTGGGTTATGCATCGAATGCTTTCAACGCTAGATTGCTTCATCCATTCGGACGAGACGACTCAGCCAGCGTAGCCGCTGACTCTAGATTCGCTGGATTATGTTAATACCGCCGTATTACCTGCCCAGCTCATCGTTAGACCGTCTGCGGTATTCGCCGTTACCAACCCTTTTCGGGTTAAAATTTTCTCTCTCCGAATGTGGACTTCGTGAACAGTCACGTAGGAGCCCAGTCGAGAATGCGCTTACTTTTTATTGGAAGACAAAAGATATCCTATCCTGCCCTCAATACCAGACCCATTCGCTTCGATACTTTGTCTAACCTGAAGAAAGCAGAACTTACGGTGCAGTTGTTATTGCCATTGGCATACACCAACAATTGTACACTCTTGAATATATTGTATTTTGTTTATTAAGCTCTGCAGCGAAATTAAGGAGGCTTATATATAGCAGCGAATTTAAGGAGGCTTATAGCACGGCAAATGGCGCAGACCGTTTGTTCCGCTTATATGGGACTGGAAAGAGTACGATTGAGTTCCATTGTTGGGCTTGCTTTCGTCCGACAATATTCTGCAAATAAGTTGATGTATGCACCTTATCAGTTCTTCTTGTCACACAGCTCGTGCCACAATATATTTATTGAAAGACACGTTTGGTGACCGCCTAATTTCACGTTTTGGACCTGTGAATTGCCGATATACGGCCACAAATGTTGGAAAAAGTCATCGAAAATTGGACGTCCAGATTGGACTACATCCGCGCCAGCCGTGCCGTCATATACCAGAAATCATATTTAAAATGTAATGCCACAAGATTATCCTTCGGATAAATAAAATTCATGTCAATCGAATAATTCATCGTTGTTTTATTGCAACTTAAAGTTATATACCTCTATAAAAAAACACCCTTTATAATTCAACCCTCGTATCTATGAAAAAATCGTTTGATTCTATTGAACTAGCAGTAAATATGTACATCACTACCTTATATACCAAGAATTACGGAATACAAAAATTGCCCTAAAGATAGTAGCATTACGTACAGTTATAAATTTCGATAATATGCTCTATATTTTACTGATATCACAGTAAAAAACTATTTTGGAAATCGTATGACAAGATATGGTTCTATCAGATCATATGTATCGATACTAAACAGTAAAGGTATAAGTTTTAGATATTCGGTGATTGGATATATATGTGTAACAATGGATGCAAAACAAAATAAACAAGCACATGTAATTTGGCGCTATTATTAATTTATTATTTAAATCTGTCATTTTATCCCTTGTAATTTCTGCTTATTCATGCTTAAATATGTAGTTACATAGGTTCCGTTCGGCGGCCGCAATAGCTGACCTAGCGCGTCATGCCGTTCGGAAGGCTATGTTTCGCATCAAAAACGGATCAGCATCCAAAATTACAGAAAATTTGTTTAAATAAAAAGAATTAAGTTAATTTTTTTTAATTGTAAATGCTTCTCATAACAACCCATTAGCCTTTCGGAAACGACTTAGTATAAACTGTAGGGTCCTCTATTTGTTAAACAAGAAATACGATGATTTGCTAGAACAAATCCCTAGCCCAGGTCTAATATATGTACCTTTTTAAGAACTAAAAATTTCTAAAATGGGAAAGGTCAAACTTTTCCCAAACTTGATAAGAAGGGGCTCAACTACAGTACTTTCGAAAGTAAAAACTCACTATGATCCTCGGTCCGTTTTCTTTTAAGATTATTTTCATTTGAATCTGTAGCGTGATGTATTCCTAGTATCCCATTTATGCTATATCCAGTGGATCGGTTTTCCACGCTGTTTTGACTACTTGTTGTATTAAGAATACTCTGTTGTTGTTGTTGTATATGTACCGTTCCTGTTCCAGCAGTAGCTGGCGCGTGAGTGATAACTGATGTAGTGTTACTGCTTGAGTTATTGGCATTATTTTGTCTCTGCTGCAACTCAATGCCATTACTTTCAACACTTCCTATAGTGTTGAGATTAGAATTGACGTTGTTAGCAGTAGAACAACTATTGCTATGTTGTGGCTGTTGATGATGTACATGTTTAGCCTTTTCCGCGGCCTTGTTTCTAACGATTCTGCAATAAAATTATTCTTTTACAATTTAAATAAGAAAAGAGAAATTAAACTAAATATAATGAGAGAGTAAGGTGCGGATAGATTAATAATATTTAATACTCTGTTGTCACTTAGACAACCGTTAGGGAGCGCATAGAAGATAACAGTTACACATATCCCCTAGGTTTCAAAACATCTGAAATTGCAGGATGGTTACACAATCTAAAACATAGCTTACGTTCTTGCACCTCCTAGTAATTAACTTTTTTGTCATTTGAATTTGACTTATGAATTAGAACTTTAAATTCAACACTTCTAAAATAATTGAGCTTCAAAAATAACTTTTTTGTAAAAGCATAATTCAAAAAGAAGACAGTCCCATTCAAAACAATTATATTTTTAATATCCCTTAAAATGCGTAGAGTTTAGAGACATACAATGCACAGACAATTTTAAGAAATTTTGGAAGAAATTTAATATTGTATATTTGTACATATTACCTATAGATATGAATATAAATAGATAACCGACTTATTATGATCTATTTCCAGCTGGGAATTCTTGAAGTTTGTTTCCATAAAGTTCAGTTTAGACGCTTTGAATTTGTTAGAGCATCTCTAGAAAAGTTAATATGCATGTATTTTATAGCAGATTATAACAATAGACTATCGAAGAATTTATCTTATATGAAGTTTTCAAAACTACTTTTATCTCCTGACATGGGTTTGAATGCAATCCTCATCTTCCAATGTCATTTATTTGAATATCTTTATTTTTTCCCAAAATAATGTTGGCCTTATAAAATAAAATTTGCATTTTAAGCATGTGATTATTAAAAATAAAAATTTTAATTCTTATTTTAAAACAATAAAACTCACCTAACAAACTCATTTATTAATAATTAAGCTTAAATTATTTTCTTGTGATAAAAAACCATAAACAAAAAGTTTCCAAAGTAGAGAATAGCAACTCTTTTTGTCCATAAATAATTGACCTTAACATGGTAGCACTAAAGTGACGACCCGACCCCTCTGCATGCTTAAGAAAAAAGATGTGAGTTGTAAGAAAGAAACCTTTCATTTTTTAAAAATAATCAGTGTTTTTGTTTACATATACAGTAAGCTGAGTGGCTATTATAATTTTAGTAGGCGTTACTGGACGCACATTTGATATCTCATAGTTCTTGAGCAACATTGTTCTGGTTTTTCGGAACAAGTTCCGGTTTTTGGTATATTTACTTAAAAGACATTTGCAATAAAAATTACTTTTCAATACAACTATAGCTAAATTAAAAAATTATTAATATTATCATTATTATTATTATTAACTGTAAAGTACATGTACGTATTTAAGATGTCCATTTTTTTAATATGTGTTAACATTTGCAATAGAAATTTAATAAATTATAATAATCGGATAATCGTCTATATAGCCGAAATTTGCTCACCAGCTTATTAATAATACTCGCCCAGTCTAGGAAATGCATGCTATCCAAAAGTTTCCTGGGAAAATTTGCTAGAGAACGAGAGTACTCGCCTTGCATAAGTGTGGCAAATACTAAAAAAGTAAAAATATATACATATAATCAACCTATTTTACATTTATTTTACCATTCGCTTAAGTAAATTACTGGTTACTAGATTTCAAATGAGTATTGGCACATACATTGGATATAAAGAGATAGAATTTTGCTATTTTCAGTAATTTTCGCTTTTCTCTTAGTGGGGTCTTTTACATCGTGTCGCCGAGGACGTCGTTGTCGTTTTTCAGTCAAGTTCACATCTTGTCTACCTCTCGTCGATACAAAATTGCTATTGCCGAAAAGTGCTGAAGACGACGACAATTTATCGAAATTTATTGCAGAAAGAAAAATTATAAGGCAGAGCTCTAAAATGAGTATATGTATTTAGATTGCCAGATAAAAGCTAAGTGTTGTGGTTTAAATTCCTGAATAAGCAATTTCAAAGAATTTCTTTCTGATGTTTTAATGCATTTTAGATTTTAAAACAGTTAGTTAGATTTCATTTCATTTCATTTTAATTCAATTCATTTATAGGTACATTAAGACACAAGGTCTTTTCATTGTACTCATATTAACTTATAATAACTTACAAGGTATTGAATTTATATAAGTGAAATATAAATAATAGTAAAACAGATAAAAACAAAGTAATAAATAATATTATAAAATTTTAAAATTTTGTTGATATAGTGGAAAGGTATGATAGGGTTAGGTAAAGATAGTAGGGACGGAAGTTATGTAAATAGGTTTGTAGCTGCTTTTTCAAAGCTTCCAAAATATTTTATACATTTTAATGAAACTTATAATGAGTTAAAAATTCTGACAGAACCAACAAAAACAATCTAGAGGTAGTCAAGGTTTTGTATTTTATTTATATGATTGAACAAACTTTATTTTCCAGAAAGATATCCAGGTTGGCGGTTTATAATAATTTTAAATAAAAATACCAAATTGAGAGCCTTGAGATAATTGTCAAGAGTAAACTCAAGAATATTTTAGGAATACAAGGAGGTGTGATCAAACTTTCTTTTGCAGGAAATGATCCCTTCCACGTTATTTAGAGCTAGATTTTTTTTTTGGAATCGTTGACTACCATATACGACTTCAAAATTAGAAATTCGGGGAACAATAAGGGACTGGACTAGTTTAAGTTTTGATCCTCGCAAGTTACCCAAGATTATTCACAACATATTCAAATTTTAGTTTCACCCTGTTCAAAACAATTGGTGTTAAGCTGCTGACATCAAGAGAATTCTTTCTAATCGGAAGCACCTTCAATTTTTTTATTATTTAGACAGAGACCATTTAGGTCAGCCATTCATGAGTTGTTGTTAGATCCCCATTTAATCTAGCTATTATATCTTAACCTTGACCAATGGAACGTGAGAGGTATATCTGGATGTCATCAGCATATATAAGTAGATGGATAAAAGAATTTCTGCAGCAATGAGAATTGCCATTAATAAATGAATTGAGAAGTATAGGGCTCAAAATGGACCCTTGAGGAGCTCTGCAATGTGAAATAACATCCTCATACTGAACTTATTAATATCTGTTTGATAAGTAGCTTCTCATAAACTTAATTGCTGTTGTGTTGTGATCAAAATAACTCTTCAGTTTTAATAGAAGCTATGCCATGGTTAACGGAGTCGAAAGCTTTAGAAAAATTTAAAAGTATTAAGATGGTAAGTTATTATCGAAAGCAGTACTGATGCCATCCATGATTTTCAACACGGCTGTCGAACAACTGTGAATACCTATACCCAGACTGGAATTAGCTCAAGTAACGCAAGTGTAACACTATTTGAACGGAAATAAATTTTTAACATCTTTTGACAATGCTGGTAAGATTATGATGGTCCTAAAATCTTTAGGAGAGCTACAAGAGTTGTCTTTAACTACCGGGATTACGTTAGCCGTCTTCCATTGATTTGGAAAAGTATGAGTTTAAGTATTTGGTTATTGCATGATTAAAAATTTACATCCACTCCTATTGCATTCGATTTTATACTAAAAACGCAATTTATATTATCCTCTTCAGTAATCGGACCAAATGAAAATTCAAGTGTGTGATTAGTAATCAAGCTATTATTGATGTTGAATGCAGATAAATTTTCATGAGAACTTATTCCAAGGAAGTATGAGTCCATCAAACCAGCGCAAATCATATAAGCTTTTTCTCTTTGGCACAGACTCCTAGTGTTTTTAGATTTGTCCACAATTTCTTTAAGGGTATATCACTTTTAAATTTTGCACCTAGGTGGGTCTTTTTATTGGTAGGATTTCGCTTCCAATTTGAATAAGCCCTGCACCGGTCTTTAATAAGAGCTGAAATAGCCTTCGTAAACCAAGGCTTGATGTAGTCAATAGCTTTAATACTACGAAGAGGCACATACGTTTTAAACAGATAATTAACTAACGTGGTAAAATGGTCCAATTTGTCGTTAACATCTACAAGGGGCCAGCAGTATTAAAGTGTTATCTCCTTCGGTGTCTATACTCTTAATTTATCTAAAGGTGAAATTAGTTAAGGGCTTGATTTAAGTTAATTCGAAGTTAAAATATATATCATTAGCTCATGGCCAGAAAGTCCTGGCAACGAAAATTGGCCAACATGACTTACACTAATAACAACACTTACAGCGAAGGATAATTCCAATATTTTACTAAACAATTGAGTAAGATCATTTGATTTATGAGCGTTGTATACACAGCCAACAATACGTTTTCATACATTATCATCACATTCAACAAATATGAACAATTTACTGAACAATTGAGTAAGACCATTTGATTTATGAGGGTTGTATACACAGCCAACAATACATTTTCGTACATTATCATTACATTCAACAAATATACATTCAACAGTTTTAGAGGAGCGATATTTATATAACTTTGTTATTCCACCCCCTCTTTAACCGGTGGCTCTATCATTTCTTGCGACCGAGTAATCACGTACAGCATATGCACAATTTGCTATAGAAGATTTGAAAAGGGTCTCAGTCACCCAAATTACGCTACAGCTTAGGTCACGAAGTGTATAGATTAGATAATCAAGTTTTTCTTGGATTAAACTTCCAGCATTAAAGTGGCAAACAGTGAACCCTTTGTGATAATGGTATGTATATTTAAGAGCCAGCCTCAGATTGTCAGTGCGGTATTCCTAACGATGCTTGGAAATGGTCAGTTAACATGTTTTAAAATTATTTTTTTTTTCATTTTTTTTTCTGAATGAACAATATGTCGAGAATATTATGTACAAATTTTAAGTCAATCCGAGTAAAACTAACGGAGTTAGTGCTGTAAAAAATTAAAAAAAAAAAAACTCTTGCTGATTACCTCGAGAAATACATCACCTTTAAAATGCATACATGCAATGTTTCAGATAATCCGGTAACGAGTACACCTCAAACCCACTTTTTTTCAAGGCACCTCTGGAGATTCACCGTCACCGGCTTATTTATCAATCTTATTCTTTAAAAAAAATTTTTGACATACTTCAAAAGTTGTACAATAATATGTAATAAAATTTAATAAAATTATATTATTGATGTCGCCGAAAGAAATCATAAAAATATGCGTTTTTCTCGCCTTAAAAAACTTAATTACTAAGCTCAGCTTCACCTATTTTCTGCATCACGCATTCTTCGCTTTCCGTTATCTTCGCAATAATTCTCGCTATGGATGCTTCCAATTTCACCTCAAAACTCTCAAACAAATCTAGTGTAGCTGAACTGTTTACTCCTTTGCCTTGCAGTTTCATAACTTGAGTTTGTTGAGATAGGGAGCATTGCGGGCACTTTTATCTTGCGAAAAGCTAAAAAAAAAATGTACATGAGCTTAAATTGAATGGTTTATCAGGTTTATTGTTACAGAAATCATATTTTATTTAGAATTCGGTAATTATGTTTTAAAGCGTGATTGGTTACAGCGGCAGAAAAACACGTCTTACTCACATTTGAACATTTTAATGTCGTCGATAATCCTGTTTTAGCAAATTGGCTTCTTCCAGTAGAAAGAGAAACCGCTCTCTTTTGAAACCCTTTTGCTAATGAAATATTTTTTCAATCACTTCAAAAACTCAAAAAGAACGTCTCAAGAAAAATAAGTATCACTTAAAATTTTTTTGTTTGATATCGTCTTAAAAAGAAAAAGAAACTTAAAAACGTCTTAAAAGAAAGCGTAAAAACTAAAATTTTTTCTTAATATCATGTTAAATTATATTATTATAAAAATTTGTAGAAATGTCTACTCTTTAAAAATTTGGAACTAGTCGTCAACAAATTCAGTGTCAACAGATATTGAGTCGTTTAACGTCGACAACGAGGTCGACTTCAGCAATAGTAAATATATATATATATATAGCTGTCAATAATTAACAATAAAAACTACGGCAATATTGATTTTGTCAAGTCGTCGTCGTCTCGTTACGAAGCCAATCACAAAAGGGGGAATATTTATCTAATTAGAAAGGAAAATCAACTCCGTAAGCTTGAAATATTTGGTGTTGATGAAAAATGCTTTGGATCTGTAAAATTGCATATAATTACTGGTAATATTCTCTTTGCAGATCCGCACTCACATTTTATGATCACCCGAAGTGAAAACGGGTATATTCCTGTTTAAAATGCATGAATCTCAGAACAATTTTATTAAATAGCATTTTGGCGCAGCTATCACTTCGTACGCTTAAATAAAAATATAAGCACTGTTATAAAATTATTTTTAAAAACAATAGCTATTTTTTAAAATAATAATAAGTTTAAATGAATAAGCAACCCCCGACGATGAGCAGCAGGAGTGGAGGAGCGGTGTTAAATGCAGTAAGCCCGATGATGCTTCTGTGACAGCGGCGAATAGACGCCGCGTGAGCATGTTGATTAACACAAAAAAGCCAGGCGGGACGGTCCCATAATGGACGGCTTCCTGGTCAGCGTCTGTTTCACCATATTAGGTGCGGCGCATTGGGAGTCCCTGGAAGTCTTCAGAGTGATGCCTCCGCTGGCGAGATGGAAAGGATGATGTGAGCTTGCTCTGCTGAGATGTCAGCCGTGGGGTGTATCAGTAAACAGCCACTTCGGTCCTTGGTCAGGGAGTGTGTATTGGACGCAGCAGTAGTAGAAAGCGTTGCCCCGGGTGAGTGCCGGTCCATCCGTGTTTTCCGGTACTGATAAAACGAAGGACAGGCCTCAGGGAACTGGGGTAGAAGCTTTGTCTCTGAGGGCATACCCGTTCCTGTTGATTTCGGCCCGCCTCTACACACGATGCGCTGGAGGAAAAAAAAGAGTGGAGAAACAAAAGAGTAAAAGTAACAGCAACAATAATATATATGGCTTTATCATGAGCACTCAAAGCCCTGTTAATGGTTCCAAGATGCCAGAAGCGGAAATGTTCAGGAGGACACCGACCAACAGCGGAGTAAGCATCAAAGCTGACCCCTTTACACGAGCACCAAAACTGGTGCGAGAGCGAGATCTTCGCCACCTGCACTGCAGGATAGCACACCTCTAGCGGAAACGACACAATCTAGTTGTGATATCATGTCCGAACAAGGAGATGTGATCAGGAAGTTCAACGAAGCAATGCACCCGCCGCAACGATCGATCAATAACCAAATCCGAGATCTACTCAGCAAAGTAGGCAAAATGTCCCTGAAAGGCTCGCATGGAAAGCATAAATTCAACGCCGAAGAGGGCTCGTGAGGATGAGCAATTTATAAGAAAGACCCCACTCGCAAAAGAATGTGACAAAAGACCATCCTGCGCAGCATGCAAAAGCAGCGGGTCACAGAATCGGAAGTTGGAAGTGTCCTCTGTATCAAGCGGCATGTAAAAAGGTCAAATAAAAGTAATACAAACCAACATTAATCTAAAAGCAGACAATCTACGGTAGATGTTGCTATAGTCTGTGAACAGTATAGAAACATAAGTACCGGTATCTGGATTTCTGATAAAGAAAACAAAGCTACCATATGGGCCTGTGGGGTCAAGGCTCTCCAAGACAAGTCGCTCCTTGGAAAATCTTACTATACGCTGGAAAAATAAGTGGAATCCATTTCTACAGTTGCTATCTCCCCCGAGTGTGCCCCAAGGCAATTACGAAAGGATCTTCGACGAACTTGTTCAGGACGCCCTTACTACCACGCCTAACGTGATTGCAGTCGATTTCAATGCTTAGGAAGTTGAATGGGGTAGTAGCCACAAAAAATAGGAGGGGTAATACGCTGCTTCAAGCATTTTCTGTGTAAGACACAGTGTTGCTCAATATCGGTGAAAAAAATACCTTCAAGAAGAATGTTCGTGGTTCGATAATAGATATTACGTTCGCCAGCAGCACACTGGTTCGATCGGCAAGCTGGAAAGTGTGCGACACATAGCGATTACCTCGCCATTATGTTAGAAGTCGGAAAGCAAACACAAACGCCATCCAGCCAGGAAAAACTACAGCAAGAAGGATGGAAGGTGTAAACGCTAGATGAACATACACCGACAAGTAGTCATGCTGGTGAAGCACATAAGCGAAGCCCGCGACGCTGTCATGTTTAGAAAAAAACCAAACAAGTACCGAAAGCCCGCATACTGGTGGAACAAAAATATCAGTATGCTAAGAAGCGAATGCCATAAAGCGATACGGTTATCGCAAAGAAGCCAGATTAGACAAGACTGCACGAATTTAAAAAAAAACGTAAGGAGTTCAAGAAGGAGATCAAAAGTAGCAAGTCCTCATGTTTCAAAGAGCTATGTGAGAAGGTTGACGAGAATCCATGCAGTCATGGTGAAGGTTAAAGGAGATAGAGGTCAATCACCAACCTGTCCTAATCTTTAGGAAATGGTGGTGAAAACATTTTTCCCAACGCAAGAGCCACAATTTGCCAGAAAGAGACCCAAAGGAGTGGCTGAGGGATTCGCCAACGCAAAGGCACCTGGCATCCAAACAAAGCATTTAAAATCGCCAACAAGCAAATTAACAGAGTTTTCGCCGAGCTATATACAAGATGCCTAAATGAAGGAGTTTTCCCGAAGGTATGGAAGAGACAGCGACTGGTCCTTCTTCAGAAGACTAAAAAACCGGCAGGAGAGTTGAGTGCGTACCGGCCACTTTGTATGATTGGCACAATGGCCAAAATACTAGAGAGGCTGATCTGTAAACGCCTGGAACGTTACCTTGAAACTGAGTCGGCACCAAATGGATGTATTGCGAGAAAGAATATTGCGCAGTTGTCACACTTAACGTGAAAAATGCTTTGAACTTGGCATACTGGCCACATATTATGAGTGCATTGGAGGCCAAAAATACACCTGGGTATCTGTTAAGAATAATCAGTAGCTATCTATCTGGCAGATTGTTATTGTGCGATATCGATACAGGTCCAAAAAGCTACGTGGTAACAGGTGGAGTACCACAGGGCTCCGTACTCGGTTCGTTATTATGGAATGTGCTGTACGATAGGGTGCTACGCCTACCCCTGCCTAAAGAGGCTCAGATAATTGGCTATGCGGACGACATAGCTGTGACGATCGTCGCGAAGGAACTTTCTGAAATTCAGTGTATCTCTAACGAAAGCGTATTGAAGATTAAGGATTGGCTCACTTCAAATAAGCTGCAGCTTGCGGGGAAAAAACAGAAGCAGTGATCATCACCAGTAGAAAAATAACTAGAAGAGGTCACCCTGAATATTGATGGGTACGACGTTAAAATGCAAAATTCGATGAGGTACCTTGCCGTTGTGATCTATGGAAAGCTCAATTTCAAGGTGCATATTGAAAAAGCATGTGGAAAGGCAGCCAAAGTGACAGCAGCCCTAGCGAGAATTATGCCAAACACTGGTGGCCCTAGCCACAGTCGGAGAGCCCTACTAGCTAAAGTTAGTCAGTTGGTTCTGATGTATGTGTCTTCGATATGAGGGGTAGCCCTGCAACAAAAAACATGTGCCAATAAGGCAAAAGCAGTCTCCAGGCTAAGCGCCATTAGAGTAGCGTGCACTTTTAGAACGGAATCACATGAAGCAGCCGGAATCATGTCTGGCCTAATACCACCAGATAGATATATTGGCTTCGGAGTTTGGCAGGCTCCATATAAAAAACAAAAGCTTTGAATAGGCATCTGACGGCCGACGAGCACAGAAAGGAGAGGCTGGCGACCTTCGACGAGTGGCAGCCGCAATAGGATGCGACAGAAAAACGAAGATGGACTGGATGGATTGAGAGGCAATATGGAGAGACAGACTTATATCTCACACAGTTTTTGTCAGGTCATGGCTGTTTCAGTAAGTACCTACACAGAATAGGTCATGATGACGAGACAGAATGTTCCTTCTGCGAGGATGACGCCCGACAACATTGTGAGCCACATGTTGCAATCGAAGTTGGTATCGAAAGAGGCATAAGACCGGATGAATAACATATGCAGTAAGTATGTGAAGACGCATTCTGGCCCAACTTTGACCTGCGAAGTAATCCTTAACAGCGGCCCCGTAGGTCCAAATAGAAGATATAGCAGACGAAGTTAAGGGTTTATTACGTAGGTGTAGTGTTTCGCAAGTCCGGCATAGCTAGAAAATGCTGTCTGGACGTGGCCTCGAATGAGGTGTACCTTTAGCTGATAGGATGAAGCGTGCATGCTGCCAGTGGAAGTATCTTTGAAAGATTCCCCTTCGAAAAAAAAAACAACTCAGGTGTTTCAAACAGCATGTTCGCTTGCAACCAATTGGCTAATAATCAATACTCGCAATCATGCTAAAGAAATCGAATAAAAAAAAATGTGAGCGAAATTGATATACTAGTTTAAAAAGCGCTCAGTGTTAACTCGAGCTCACACGATTTTAATATAGTTTTAGGATTTGTAAAGTTACTTTTAGGCTTAAGCAGGCTTAAGCTGATTTAGTATGAGTATGCTGATTCAGTAGCGGTTATGTTAGGTAAGTCATGTGTCTAAAAGCACTCCTGATTTGAGTGTATAAGTATAAGATGAAGAGAAAATTCATTTGCATGTAACTAATTTTTGTAATTGCGGTCGTCCCTTGCCGGAAATTTCAATCCCTCCGAGGGTTATACAAGCTCTTCATAAAAATCCATAAGCCGTTAGGAGGCGGCTTAGTATAAAATGTGATCCTTCAACTTGTGTGACAAACATTAACACGCACACTACAAAGTGGGGGAAGAAGATCGCTTTAGCGGTTATAAAGCGCTATTATTATCTTTTAGTAGAAAGTACTAATGTAAATGGTTTATTTGTTGTAGTTTCTAGCTTGCTTGAGTTTTACCACTGTTTAAGGGGGTAAAGCAACATTATTTAGTAATTATTTATAGCACTACGCTCGTAAAAAAAAATTAAATTTGTTCAATGCCATCTAAGGCCGCCAATCGCAACCGCGCAGGGATGGGAAGACGTAAACAGATCAGACTACCAGATATATCATCTAGACCATATGCAAAGAAATTACATTGCAAAAATAAGCACTTTAGCCTTACTACTTCACTGACCACTTGAAAATACATAAATAAATATATACCAGAATGCAAAAAACTCGAACGAAAGGAAGTTATTAGCCAGAGCCTAAACTTATACCAAAATTTACCCTCGCTCCTAAATACAACTGATAGTACTTGTAATTTGATATAAACAAACTTTCATTTTCAGTACGCGTCGGTGATTAAGATTTTATTTAACATATTTACCTAGTCCATATTATAAGCCTATATCTTACTTGTGGAAAATTTTAAAAGCATAGGTATATAGTATCAAATCGTAATGAGCAAATATGTTAAAACACTTTAACAAATTTATTGTTGTTTGCTTTTATAAACTCAATTTTCTGCATACATATGTTACCCACGTTGGTAAAAGGGGGTTAATTCATTTGGAAGAAAATTAAATCAAATTAACAAAATCTACTCATTCATATCTAATCTAACATACTTGTAAATATATACATTCATGAGTGGTAGTTGTAAGCAATTGAGACATATGTTTATGCTAGCACATTGGGATATAATAAAGTAGCGGGTATACTGTAAAAATAATCAGTGCACATAGAGTACTACCACTTTATTGAATGTCCCAAAAGGGAAATCTTTTAATTCGCAAAAACAAGTTGCTTTCTCAAGAATAAATTGATTTTTGTTTTTTATAAGGGAATCAGGAAGTTTATTTGGAAATGAAAGTGTCTTACCTATTTAGAATAACTATTTGTGGCAAGAATCTGATTGTGGTGAATTTTTTCTGTCAAATAAGTTTAGGGAAACGTTTTTCAAGCAATACCCTTTCATTATATACCATGTAGATATATATTTATGGATCACTTATTGCTTTCCTGCAATTGCGCGCTGATTGCTTTCCTTCAATTGGAGGTGTCCTGCCTCCAAATGGTAAACCTTTGAATATTAATTTTAGTGTCCAGATATAGTGGGAACGCAGGCTCTATTAGAAAACATTGAAAAAAAGTCCTCGCATTCATTGTGTTTTATAAGACGGTTAAAAAATTATAACCGATAACTGCAACATCAAGAAGTATTCCATAAGGTGGAGGAGGAGTTAGGCTGAAAATCGGTTCTAAAGATTAAATTAAATAAACAAACTAAGCAACTCATCTGTAAAAATAAAAATATAAAACTTTATATCGCTGAGTTGTTTAAGAGAGAGCTTCAATGTACCACCACGATGTAATCGTATATAAACATATACTTTTTCGCACAACCTATTGCTTCGTTTATTGCGTTAACATAGAAGCGAGATTCAATCAAAAAAGTATATAAAAAAAATCAGTCTACACTAAAATACTGAAAAAGGTGGAATTAAATTAAACAGACAATTTTGCAAAATCACATAATTCGATACGCGAGTGATTTTTTATTTCAAACTAGCTAAAAAAAAGAACCCTTGCGTAAACATGGTCCCCCGAGGGCGGAATATCAGCCAAAAAAAATTTAGTTCACAACCAGAAACGCATTGGTGAAAGTGATGAAACATATTTTAACATAGAAAACATTAAAATGACGGTCATTGATAACAAGAACAAATTTTTAAAACCACCACAAATCAATGTGATGATATGATGATGCTATAGACCACAACCCCAAAAAAAACACATTTGAAAAATACTGTAAGGTGGTGCAGTCAACAACAATACTTAAGAGCGAGTGAAAGTAAAATTAGCTTCAAAATATCCACAAATTACATAGACCTACACATATTTACAACTGAAGTTAAAGTTCTAAATCCAAAAAACATGAAATGAAAAAAGCAGAAATTAAGTAAAAACACTAATCATAATTAAAATGTATGTATAAAATCAAAAAGATACTAATCGACTCACATCCACCGCAACACATGAAAAAAGGTCCAAAATAGTTTCAGAATAACAAGAATGAACGGCGGTATTCGGCGATGCCGATGTTCTTATATAAGATGATCCATTGCAAGGCTCCCTAAAAAAAAAACTAAGAATATTCAAATTTAGTGGGGAATGTTTATTATCATTTGAATGAACATTCTTTGGCATGTCTTTTTTGAAGATTACCCCTTTCAAATGTTGGCCGCGGCTGCGTCTCAGATGGTTAATCCGTTGAGTCCAATTTTCGATGACTCGTTCGAGCATTTCGACTGGTAACTGGCGAATACCACGCGCTATGTTGTGCTTCAAAGCCTGATTGTGCGTATAGACTTTATACTTTATATATCACCACAGGAAAAAGTCTAACGGCGTAATATCACACGATATTAGTGGTCAATCGACCGGCCCAAAACGTGAAATTATCTGCTCACCGAAATGTTCTCTCAATAAATCCATTGGTCGATGCGATTTATAGGAAGTGCGCCGTCTTAAATTTCAGGCATCAAATAGTCGGTTGTCATGGCATGATAACGGTCGCTATTGACGGTTACGTTCTCACCGGCATCATTTTTGAAGAAATGTGGACCGATGATTCCACCGGCCCACAAACAACACCAAGCCGTTGTTTTTTCTGGAGAAAATGGCAGCTCTTGAATCTCTTTAGGTTGCTCTTTGTCCGAAATGCAGCAATTTTGGTTGTTAACATACCCATTGAGCCAGAAATGGGCCTCATTGCTGACCAAAATTTGGCTCGAAAATGTCGGATCTTCTTCAAACTTTTCTAGAGCACATAGACCGAAGCGATGTCGCCTGGGAATGTCGTGCGGCTTCAGTTCTTGCACAAACTGTATTTTGTACGCTTTCGATTTAAGATCTCGACGAAAAATGCGCCAAGTCATTCCATACGTCAGTTCGAGCTGCTGCGAACGGCGCCGAATCGATTTTCTACGGTCTTCGTGTACACTCTCAGCTACGGCTGCTATTTTTTCTTCTCTGCGTACTGGACGTGGTTTATTCGGTCGAACATTATCCAATAATGTATGCTAGATTTCAAAATGGGTGATAGTGTTGCAAATAGTATGCTCAGTAGGCCGATCATGTTGGCTCTAAATTGAGCGAAGCGCGCGAAATACATTCTTTACAGAACGTGACTTTTCGTAGTAAAGTTAAATGATTTATAAACGTTGTTCAAGCGTAAGTCTTTCCATGATAAAATGCCAAACAATAGTGAGGAAAATAACATCACAGCTTGACATGACTCACGCGTGATCTATCAAACAAAAGTCTATTGAAAAAAATAGCTCTGCTTGGATCAACCTTTACTTTTCATGAACATATCAGATTTATTGCAATTGCAAAATTCGATTTTCATAATTTACAATGTCAATACCAACTTGAATTTATATCTGTAGAGTACCACATTTAACGCTTTTAGATGCTTTTTAGAGAACTTTTGACTAAAAACCACATATTTAAAATTATTATATAGTTTTCCGATTTTGATGATTTTCACTACCAATATACAATTCATAATATATGTGCATAACACCAAATTCACGCTTTCAGATGCTTTTGTGACGTATTTTTGACCCAAAACCTCTATAATATATAATATTCCGACTTCGGTGATTTTCATTACCAATATGCGGTTCATAATATGTGTGGATAATACCCAATTTCACTCTCATAGATGCCTATTTAGCGGCTTTTTCATCTCAAAACCTCATATCTGAACAAATCGCTTGTATGGGGGCTACATGATATAGTATTCCGATTTCGATGATATTCACTATATTCAATTCATAATATTTGTGGATAATACCAAATTTCATACTCCTAAAAACTTTTTTGACTGAGTTTTGAGCAAAATCTCACATCTGAAAATATCGGTATATGGGAGATATATGTTATATTCGTCCGATTTCGCTGATTTTCAGAATCAATATGCCGTTCATTATTATGTGTGTAGTATACCAAATTTCAGGTTCTTAGGTACATTTTTGACGGATAATGAATCAAAATTTCATGAAAGATATAATAAGGGATGTAAGATTATTAAACTTACTAATATCTATACCGTATATGCACTAATACATTTTTTTACATACAACAGCTCATACATCTCTAAGAATATTTCATTATAACACTTCTCCAAAGTGTTCTCAATTTCAAATTCAATTTGCATCCCAAAGCTAATTTAAAAAATTGGCACTTCACTGTGTCTTTTTCTCTTATATTTTTCAACTAAAAATATGTATGTAAATTTTAGGGGGATATTATTCCAAAGTAAGACACCGACGATCACTCTTGCTTTGTATTTTGTATACATATATACTTAAACTGCATTCAGCAACATTAATTCTCGCACTTTGCTTTCCAATTTTCCTTTTGTGCTTTTTCCAGCGCACTTGTGGGTGACAACGAACAATTAACCGCACATATATCAAAGTCGGACAATGCATCAAAAGATCTATCTCGCTCTCATTTCATCTGAAGGTCTGCCATTTGAAACACAAACATACAAAAAAAAATTGAACTCCCAACCCAGCATTAAATAATTTTGGTTCATTACATACAGAAGTAGTGCATAACTACATACAAATAACCAAAAGAAATTAACTCGGTCGGAACTCAAGTTACCAAGCATACGAAACACATTTTAATAAATTTAAGATTTGTAACTACTACACAATGGCAAGGTATCAAAGCCCTCATCTATTTATTTACTCCAAGATACACCCAAACAATTATCGATCTCAACTTATGATGCAATCCGCTACTAAGGTTGTTGCCTCTAGCAGCTAAAAGCAAAATGAAACATCCAGCCTCAAAACGCATACCACTCTACGCGTGTGCGACAATATTTCATACAATTAATGACTGTTTAATACAATATTGTTCCAGATTTACCTCTCCCCCAAAGAAGAATTTGCCCGAACGCAAACTAGTCTTTCAGTTTTCGAGATATTTTAACTAAATTTAGTATGCGGGCTAATAGTTGTGGGCAAGGGCTAAATTGGTCGACTATATCATATGCCTTCCATACAACTGATGTGTGCGGATATTTGATTTATAATATATATTATATATATATTATATATATAAATAGGTATAATAGCTGCTCATACATTTTTCAGACAACTAACTAACTATGCAGACTGCCTACCACGCAACTTTGCGATCGACCACAACACGTGCGGTGTGGGATAGATACCGAGACCTGAAGAGGGAAGCGAGACGCATTTGCAGACGAAAAAACTAAGGGACAGAAATGCGTGACGATAAAGAATTTGAGAAGCTTGCCGGAATGCTTCTGATGTCTAAGATGCGGCGACTTGTAAAATCACTGATGTCCAGGGCATACAAAGCTTATGAAAGGAACACTTCTTCAACCTGCTGAATTGTACTGAAAGTGCGACACGCAGAGATGGTGGACCAAAATCCCCAATTGAAGCTGATTAAATACACATTCATACCTGACTATGACGAATTGCGAAGAGCGATTATATATATATATATATATATAGTTGGCGCTTTGTAACCGCTGAAGCGATTTTCGGCCGAGCTCCTCCTCTAATTTGTGGTTTTGCGCCTTGATGTTTTTACCAATAAATGAAGAGATCTCCAGTTTAACCTAAGCCGCCTCCGAACGGCCGATGGATTAAGACGTTCGAGGTAACAACTGGGTGCGATGAAATTTTTGGGAATCAAAAGTCACAAAAACGGAGTTTTCGCAATTTTCAGTAAAATGGTAAGCTGAAATCAATAAAAATTTCAGATAGTTATCTATCAAATTTTTTGAAGTTAGCACCTCTTTTTGATAGACGCTTCGTTTGTAATTAAGATCTCTTTGTCGTACAAATAACGATGCCACCTGATACCTATTCTAATCTAATACGATTCATTACTATTCTATTGCTATTACCATCCCGAAATGAAATTCTTCGTCCACATCTACGATGTGGCTTAGATGAAAATCACAAAAAACCATAAATTTTTTCCTGGCGTCGGATTGATGAGACATTCTAGATCTAATTTATAACAGTGTTTTGCACAATTCTACTAACTATCAGCTGGGTGCGTACTATTGAATCATCACCCCTATTTTTATGTTTAATTTGACTGGACTACTACATTTTTGATGGTAAATTCAAGTATATACATACAGACAAACATTATTAATTTTTAAACGAACGAAAATTACGCTAAGACTGACTATTAAAATTTGGCTTATATCCAAATTAACGATTCCTTCTTGTGAAATTGTAAAATAATATATTTTTACCGCGGATAGCAAATTAAACTAGGTCTCTGGTCTGTCTCACAATGCAATAAGAAGCGAGCTTTATTTAAAATCTAAATGCTACTTATACAGTTCCATACTGCTTATTCTATAACTATAACATACATATATCATACTCAGTCATATGCCATATTGATATATGTCCATATCGCATTATGCTTTAATTGATTTAATATCATTCTATATGTATGTTCTTGACTTCCAGAAATATCTTTTGAATAGACAAGCTTTTTCAAAATTTTATATTTCAAACAAATTTACGTTTTTTAAATGATACTTTTAAGTATAAAATTATATATAAAATAAAAATTATTACTTCAAATCTTATTTTCTGTACTTATTATATTTATGTTTTCCAGTTTTAGTTTTTTATTACGAGTTTTTATATATCTTATAACCTAGAAATTGTTAACATAATTACTTTTCCAAATTTTTCTATCTATATTTTCATAAGTGTTATTGTTTATTACAATTTTACCTTCAAATGTTAGTAAATATATTCCTGTCAATGTTTGATTTTGTACAATATTTTTTCCTGAAAGCAATATTGCTCCTGGTTTTAGTATTTCCAGTTGATAATTTTTTTTTGCAATTTTTTTCAATTTTCTTGTGTTTAATTCAACATTGATAAAAATTTTTTCTTATGTTTTATTTTACAATATGTGTTAAAAGTTTCATTAAAAATTCTTCATTACATTTGGTTATAATTTTTTCAATTATAAGCTTGCCATTAGTTGGGCAATGGCTCCTTCTTTATAACATTTACAAATAGGTTGGTATTTTACATAAAGCATTGATTATTGCGTTTTTGTGAACAATTTTCAATTCTGAAATATTTATTAAATCTGCTATTGTCATAGGATTTAAAATTCCTACTTCACAAATGTTGTTGTATTTATAAAAATTTTAATTCATATAAAATGTATTGATATCTTTTGTTGCTTAAAGATTCGGCAAAAGTATCTCCTAGCAACTATAGACAAGCGGGCCCAATTCTGATTCTCTGTAGGGGCCCTTACTATCAGGAAATTTTTTGGAATCGTTTTAGCTGCTTAACCTAATTTTTATAAAATCATCATGATCTTGGGTGGTACCTGCTAGCCATTTCCTAATTGTTCCTAGTTCATTTATACTTATTTTTTTCTAACATAATGTTGCTTTAATTATCCTAGTAAGTTTTCGACCAAGAAAATTTCTGATTCTGATTCGGTAAAAGTAATTTCTAACTTCTCAATCATTATTGTTGTATCGCATATGGTCGTGAAGATTTTGTTTCTCTTATTTAATTATATTGTCAAATTATGTTAAATTAGTGATGTGAAAAATATCTCCTTATTTTTTATAAATAGAAACGTCTCCGTTTTCAGTTATGTTATATAGTCCTGTCAGGTGAAATCTATAATCATGATTACCATAAATAAAAGTTTCATGATATAATTTCTATAAAGAGGTTTTATTATGACTTTATATTATCTTCATGTATAATTATATTTCTATATTTATTAATAATTTAATTATATAAATTTTTCTTAATTTACTGCTTTTTATATTGGGACCTAAGTTTATTTCTTTAAATTTTTGTGCTAAAATCTACTTATTTATCTGGAAAAAGTGCTTTAGGCAAATCTTTTTAGAATGTTGATGGTTTATTTTTATTACAATTTTGAGCATACTCTTTAAGTTTTTTCGTCAAGTTTTTATATTTGCTTGAGAAAGCACATTGCAAAATAAATGCGCTAAATACTTTCGTAAATGTGGTTATGTCAACTCAATTTATTAAAAGCAGAAATGCCTTCTTTATTTACCCCTATTTTACATTTTTTCGACATATTTTTGGAAACTCTTCCATTCTTTGTTGTTAAGTATTTATTTAATGGCTAAGCTATTGCAGCATAATCTTTAACAAATTTACGTAATGCCTACCTAAACTACGTAAATTTTCGGGCAAAGGGTAATTTACTATAAATTTTATTTTGGGTCTGCTTCGACGACATTTTGAGCAACTACATAACTCAAAAATTCAACTCTTAATATTGGCTTTTTTAAGCAATTCTACAATGCAGATTTATATCCTCCCGTACATCGATTTATTCAGATGGTCAAAACTCAGCCAAACAAGCAACTAGGAGATGAAATTTGGTATCATCGGAATGGCAAAAAAAAAATCATCCAGAAGCGTGAAATTGGCATGATGCACGCATATTAAGAATTGTATGTTGGTAGTGAAAACCATAGAAATCGGATTACTACATATACCACATGGCCCGCTACAAACCGATTTGTTCACTCATATTATGAATTGTATATTGGTAGTGAAAATCATAGAAATCTGATAACTATATCATATAGGATCAAAAATCCTCCAAAAAGGCATCTAAGAGCGTGAAATTTGGTATTATTCACACATATTATGAATTGCATGTTGGTGGTGAGAAACAGCGAATCAACTATATCATATATAACCTTGGAATACTATATCATATAGCCTCCAACCGAGATGTTCATATATTAGGTTTTGGGCCAAAAATAATCTAAGAGCGTGAAATTTGGTATTATACAGACATATATTCAAGTTTGTATTGACACTGAAAATCATCGAAGTCGAGTTTTGCAATTTGAAATAATTTTGATATGTTCATGAAACATACGAAGACATGGGATGGCCATAGACAGCCATTCTTTCTTGTTTCTATGTCATTTTCTGACTATAAAATTTGGTGGAAACCTGATCCTAGGTCAATGCTTGAAAAATATTTTGCATTACCTAATTAGATAAATACATATTGGTATCCTGTATTGGATAATTATCAGAAATAGTATGCTCATTTATTTTTTTATAATCGATACCAATCTTAGTTTTGGTGAACCGTGATCTTTTGTACCCTTTCCAGGTACCACCCATATGGGTGAGTTGTAAGGGTTTTTTGTGAGCTTTTTCGCTTATCATTAGGTAACTATCGATTATAGTGCCGAAATATTCATTAGGAAACTTCTGGTTCGTTCTTTTTTATTATTTTATTTATGCCGGTTTTTGATTTGGCTCGCTATTTGGAAACTCCTTGTTTCTTATTTTTAAATGCGCAAACTTCTTGTTCCTTCCTTTTTATTTTTTTATTTATATATTTATTTCTTCTGCTCGATTATTGAAAATTCCTTGTTCCTTATTTTTAATTGTAGGAATTAAAAATAAGAAACAGATTTTTAATTGCATAAACTCCTTTCTCCTCATTTTTAATTGCCTAATTCCTTTTCATTATCATATGCTTGCATTATATAACAAGAGGTTACTCCTGTATCAATAGGAGCTTTTAAATTTATATTTAATTTTACATCAAAGAGGTTTATATAGGGTTGTTCATCCCTTTTATCCCTAAAAAATGATTCTCATTCATATTATTTATTGTTTGCGTTTTTCCTTCGGCCGGAAGATGATATTTGATACTACTGGTCTAAGCGTTTGATTAGAAAAACTCCTGTTTTGTTGTTCCTTATTGGCTTGAACGTCTGCGTATTCATTGGTGTTTGTTAAACCTAAAGCCATTTTGCAGAGACTTAGCCGTAGAATTATTTCTATATATTATAGAAGCAGCAGCATCAATGTCTATAGGTTCTGGTTTCGGTATATTCTTACGTTGAGGGAATCACAAATTATTATTGGAATAATTTTTTCTTAACCTTAATTTTTCATTTCCAAAGTCTTGAGCAAATCTATCTCTTTGGTTATTTCACTCTAATACTTGAGCCTTGGCCAGTGCGTCTTGCAAGTTCCGAGGACTGAGAGAAAACATTATAACCTTCAAAGAAGCAGTAAGTCCCGTTATAAAAATTCGAAGTGAGTGATCCTCATTTCTATTATTTAACTATTTAGATATTTCAACGGTGCTACCATGGGTCATTACTGTTTTGTTTATAAGTAACGTAAACTTTTTGTTGACCAGCTTATAGTACTCATTGACCGGTATTGAACTTTGTTGCAGAACACTAATTTCCTGTTCTATAATATGAATCGGACGCTTGTCTGAATAAGCGAAATCTAGTCGTGCGTCGAAACTTAATACAGCACCGTGATTAGTTAATGTATGTATCATTTGATTCAAGAGTAATTTTATTTCTCAAAATAGAAAGGGCCGCTTATTATTTCCTGATTCCCCTAACATATAAACTCATTTCTCTGTGTGCTGCCTCTCTCTAACTCACGATGGCGTTAATTTCCACTAAAAATTTTGGTATTGATTTAATAACGTCTAAAGACTCTTGGTACTTACTATTTTCATTTATTGTTTCAGCTACTTAATCCGTAGTCCTACGAGTTCATACATCTAATTGTGCCCTCAATCTATCAATTTCTTGACTTAAGGTTATATTAGTGTGACCTATAAAAATTCACTTAGGTGATAAATTCGACACAATTCAAAAATTTTTATTTATATTAAATTTTTTTAATTCTTTCTAGAAAAGAAGACTCTTTTCTAACGGAGGGTCTGGAGTTCAGAATCGCAGAATTAAGCTATCTTGCACCCTGGAGGATTCCCTTTGCGGTTTAATAATAACACAATATTTTACATTTTACCTAGGTATTTCCCATGGTAAAATCCATTCTAATATAGTGTAAAGGGTGATCCAAGTAGAGGTATTTTTTCAATAGCCTTTTGTTTGATAGATCACGC
Source organism: Neoceratitis asiatica (assembly GCA_030068015.2). Classification (NCBI taxonomy): domain Eukaryota; kingdom Metazoa; phylum Arthropoda; class Insecta; order Diptera; family Tephritidae; genus Neoceratitis; species Neoceratitis asiatica. The sequence continues at coordinate 743,389 of CM061530.1, forward strand.
GTGAGTCGTGTCAAGCTGTGATGTTATTTTTGCTCATTATTGTTTGGCATTTTATCATGGAAAGACTTACGCTTGAACACAGGCTCTTTAGTTGGGCGCCAAATAACGATTCCTTCTTGTGGAATTGTAAAAAAATATATATTTTTACCGCACTTCGCGGATTTTAAATTGAACACATTAAATGTCTGTGGTCTGTCTTACAAATCAAGAAGAAGCGAGCTTCATTTAAAATTTAGGTGCTATTTACACAGTTCGATTTTGCTAATTCTATAACTGTATATATCATGTATAGATATATGTCATATAGCGTTATGCTTTAAGTGAATGCCAATGTAAAAAAGGCATTTAACTAAAGAACGGTAAAACTATATTAAATTTTAAGTATTGTGACATCTCAATTATGCTAGATATGCGAAATGCAAAATCAACTAAGAGTGAGTTTATTTGAGTGGGCAAATGTATTTTTACAATTACGGTTGGGTATCAATTGCAATGCTATTGTTAGTTTGCAGTCGTCCTTCATGCCGAAGTACGTATGCTTTTCATGAACGTCATATTTATTATATTGTATTTTAGGTTTGAATATTAAATTTTTTAATTTGTTGTCATAACACACTTGTGATATGTATTTATTTTACTAATTATTTAAGTTCAATTATTTAACTTAATTTAACATAATATATTCATAAGCATATATTAATACTAGTATATATTAATAATTTTAAATGCTTTTTTGATTACTTGAACCTAAAATCTGAAAAATAATTGTGGGCCCTATATGAACCGTCTTCGGATTTCGATTATTTTTAGCGTAAATATTTATTTGAACTTAAGTGTGTAAAATACTAAATTTCAAGCTCTATGATGCTTCTTTGACGGATTTTTTAAATTAAATTTACATGTGTAAAATATCAAATTCCTCTTAGATGCTATTTTGACAGATCTATGACCTAAAATCTATAAAATCAAGAATCGATTAAAATAAATGGCTTTAGATAAATGAGCTCTCCTGATCGATCGATATAGATTTTGGTGGGCCACTTAACTTTCCTTTGGCACTTGCACTCGCTGTTTTTGATACGTTGACCTAATAGTATTTGCAGGGAAATTGAAAAGTGCTTAGAATGGCGTTTGCATCTGGGATGTATATTTAATTAGATCATACTAAAACCTCAAATCTTTGCCGGAATAAATAAACAATTTAATGGTTTTCTAAAAAGAAAAAAATATTATATAATCGCAGTCATGCAATTGTTTTCGCAGACAAATTTTAACTTATCGTCGCTTGGCGTTCAATACCGCGTATGTGTACAAAGTCAAAAATCGAGATTTGGTGTTCATGGCTGACAATTTTATGAACAAAACTCCAATAGAAACGAAATCCAATACCGCGTAGGAAATCTATAACAAACTTGGCCAATGCATTACCTCAGACAATTTCTTTAAGAAAATTATTTTGTTTTGTTTCGATTTTTTTGCGGAAAAAATATCAGATGGTATAGTTCCAAAACAAGTGGAATTTAATATGATTTTAGCATATTACTTCAACAATCCTAAACAATTTTAATTTAGGAAATTGTATATTTCACGGATTTAGCCTATCAAATATTGTTAGGAATGCTCCAATCGGCTGGGATCCAAAAGTTAACTTGAATTTATAAACGTGTGTAATTTTTATGGAAAAATTTCCAAAGGATATTTATTAAATTTATAATGTAAATTCAAAATGAGTATACGTATCAGTTGTACTAAGCTCATATATAATATATATATAGTAATTATAACGATTTATCTCTTATCAGTTCAAAATATAGCAAACATATCTTACATTCGATTCAGTATTTGGTGGTAAAAACAAGTAAAATATCTTATATTACATAATTGTGTTCCTAGTTTAGTTAGTACAAACAGTATATAAGTACATCAAAATCATACTTCAAATTTCACAATCATTTTTAAGACATTTCGAATATGTTATTAACTTTACCACTGCCAAATCGAAGCGATTAGTTCTAGTCGTTCTGAGCAAATGCAGATTCGAAAAAAAATCGTTCTGCACCGAGGGATCAAATTTTCTCCTAAGAACATGTATATGATTCCAAATAAAGGAGCCATTACAAGTTTGGTAACTAAGAAAGGACAACTCAGAAGAGATTGATAGCGGTTTCGTTCTCCGGCCTTAAAATATGACCTCAATAGATGCCTAAAAAGCTTTGCGTGGAGCGAAAAAAAAGAAAATAATTATCAAAAGTCATTGCAATCCCTGTCAGCGATACTAACTTTCTTTGTGGCGTACAGTTAATGTTTTAAGAGTCCGGTCATTTGTGACTCTCCTCTAAGAACTCAAAATGGTGAGTGGGCTCGAAGGGTATCTCATCTTCCACGCATTTTTCCAATGTATTTAAACGTTATCTTGAATCCAATTCTATTACAGGAGTTGATGAAAATTCTGATGAAAATTTTATTCAATTCAATAATTTCAATTCAATAATTTTAAATCACTACTACTTCTACATTGGCGTAGGCACGGCTTGCGCGATTATAACCGAATCAATATTTCCTCGTTTTCCTTTCTTTTTCTCGCAGTTTGGCGTCGATTAAACTTGAACTTTCCGACGAAGGGGAGGTCTTCCTCTACCTCCATGTATGGGTACTGCATCGAAAACTTTAGAAGCTGGATCGCCGTTCGAAAGACATGACGTAGCCAACGTAGTCTTGGCCTTTTTGTTCCCTGAACTATGTAAATGTCGTCATATAACTCGTACAGCTCATCGTTATATCGTCTGCGGCCTTCGCCGTTGCCAACATGCAAAAGGACATAGCATCGTTAACGCTTCTGCACTACACAGCAGGATGAGAAAATGACTTGTGGAGTTTGGTTTTGATTCGTCGAGAGATTACTTTACTTTTTGATAACCTACTCATTCCAAAGTAGCACCTGTTGGCAAGAGTGATTCTGATATTGTTGTTGTTGTTGGTGCTGGTTCCAAGATAGACGAAATTGTCTGCAACTTCAAAGTTATGACTATAAACGGTGACGCGGAAGCCAAAACGATAATGTGTTGACTGTTTGTTTGATGACAGAAGATATTTTGCCTTGTCCTCGTTCACTTCTTTGTCTACCCTGGTGAAAGCAGAGCTAAAGGTGGGGTTATTATGGTCAATGGTTTCAATATCATCGGCATACGTCAGCAATTGTACACTTATTTAAATATTGTTCCTTGCCTTTTTAGCTCTGCAGCTCTTATTATTTTTACAGCATCAGGTTGAAGAAATCACATGATAAAGAGTCACCTTGTATGAAACCTCAGTTAGATCCGAACGGCTCAGCAAGGTTCTTTTAAATTCTGACAGCGCTTGTGCTATTGCCAGCATCAGTTTACAAAGCCATATAACTTTTGCCGGGATACCAAATTCAGATATAGCAGCTCCTTTTTGTACTATCGAAAGCAGCTTTGAAATCAATGCTAAAGTGGTGTGCATCGATTATTTTCTCTCTGGTCTTCTCCAAGATTTAGCGGATGGGTAATATCTAGTCCATGGTGGATTTACCAGATCTAAAGCCACTATAATAAAGTCCAATTAGTTCGTTGACGGTGGGCTTTAATCTCTCACACAATACGATCGATAGGACTTTGTATGCTATTTTGAGGAGACTTATCCAACGATAATTGGGGCAGCCCGTTTTGTGGATTGAGCAGAGCCCACTGAGGTTCCAATCGTCGAGCATGCGTTCGTCCGCCCATACTCTACAAAGAATCTGATGCATGCACCGTGTCAGTTCTTCTTATTTGAATAGCTCGGCCGGTAAGCTATCGGCTCACGCCGCTATACTAAACATATAAACTGGAAATCGCTATTTGTACATCGTCATAATCGGGTTTTGGAATGTCTATATCAATTTCTTCAAATGAGATTTGGGGCATCTTTGGGTGTCGCATTTTCACTGCTATTCAGCAGGCTGGAGAAGTGTTCCCTCCATAAACTCAATATGTCCAGGACATCGGTGCCCAGATTACCTTCTTGGTTTCTGCATGAGCATGCTTCGGTCTTGAAATCGTACCGGCGAGCTTCTCAAGCTTGAAGACACATCTTTCGTCTATCACATAATGATCGATTTGGTTGCGTGTTTTTGGATCTAGAGACAATTATATAGCTTGATGTATTTTCTTGTGTCGGAATCTGGTACTACAGACAACTAAATTTTTCGACTGTTGTGCCAAATATACCTTATTTACCCATCTTGGCGTTGTGACGTGGGCAGCGCTAATAGGTACGTTCTAAGAGATCATAGTCATATCATCATTTGTCACATCATCCTTCTCTTCCGTCGGGGCGTGGACACAAATGAGCGATATGTTGAGGAAATGCGCCGTGATGCGGATTGGGGCTAGACGTTCACCCACAGGGTGAATACGAGGACTCGGCGACAGAGTCTCTCAACCACCAAAAATCCAACACCAAATTTGCGCCTATTTAAATTGCCCTTGTCCTGTCTATCGTGCTACTTGAATGGTGGTGATATCAGCTCTTAATTGTAGGAGGACATCAACCAGCTGGGCAGCGGCTTTTTCCCAATTAAAAGACCGAACATTCCAGGTACATGCCTCCAAATCGTGATCCTTAAAACGTTTTCAGAAGTTTTTTTTTTATTGCGGCAGGATTTTCATATGGGGGTTGCCAAACCCTACTCCCAACCACGCAGAGGACACTTCGCCTATGACCGGAAGTCAGGAGCTGCTTGAACCATATGTAAAGTAATCGCCACTCCCAGGTAGATAGCAATCAAAAAATTTCTACACTTGCGTGAACCTTTACACATATCTGCATCTTCCTTTTTTAAGTCACTTAGGGAAAATCTTAAAAACGACATTAAGATACGAAAGTTTCTGGAAAGAACAGAATAATGATAAGGATAAGATAAAAGATCTTCCCCATGTGGAAATCAAACAAATGTTTTTTTACATTTTAATAGCACCTTGATATTACACTATTTTCCATAATCCTGAAATCATGTTGCTTGATTATTATGATCCCCAGACTCCTATGGTCTACTAATCATCCCAAGCTACCAAATTGGCTCTAGGGAAAAGTTCAGAACGATAGAACAGGTGCATGAAATCGCTACAAAAAAAGATCATCGTTCGAAGCCAAGCAATATTGTACTGCTGTTGCTCAGGCATTTGACAAAGTTTGGCTTGATTGACTATTATATAGGCTGAGGGAAACACTTCCCATATATATGAAGTATTTTAGAGCCTGGGCTATATCTTATCTTATTACTTTAAACGAACAACTCATCTTTTATAAATGTATATATATTTATCTACGGCTATCTCGAAAACGGCTGTAAGGATTTCGATGAAATTTTGTACACGTGTACTGTTTACAATTCCTACGGCACCTAGCAGGTGTTAGCATGAAGAATAGTCCAGCAAGGTTGTCACCTAAATAAAATTTGTTTGAAGTTTAATAAATTAGTTCAATATGCGCATCAAATAATTCTAAGTTTAGATCTCTTTAGTACCGAAATATTTGAGAGCATGGTTGTGGCCTAAATTAAATTATTTTATTTTGCTTTTAGCTTCAAATTTTATAGATATATATTATTCGCATTTGTAGTTGCTGCGGGATATATCCGAAACTCTTTTCACATTTTTAAAATTCAATATTTGATTCTTTTTCATACCTTAAAAAAGCTTTTACATTTTTTCAACTATAGCTTTTTACGATTATATAGCTCTCAATGCATGAAAATTGCTTTTCGATTTAATATCTCTCGTGCGAAATTCTGTCACCCGAAACAACATTCTCATAAACCGAAATCTCCTTATTATACCATAAAAAAAATTCGTTTTTTATGTGGAGAGTTACATTAGATAAAGGGTACAAACAATTTTCGTTCTTCGTCGTAAAGTTTATTATACGATTTTTCGGTATTTATACACACAAAAAAAAAATATATAACCTTTAATTGGTTTGCTTTTGTGAAAGTTATAGTTATAATCGTTAAAGTAATAATAGTATAGTTATAGTATTAATACTCATTTTCTCCTACTGACAAAAGCAAACTTTTCCATGTCATATATTTTTTACCGTCTCATTACGATCTAAAATACTGAAATTTAATACTTGAAAAGCGAGGAAAGTTTTGGGGTTCAGCAATTGTCTAAAACCTTAAGAGCAATATGCAGGCCCCTTGGTACCGTAACTGAGAAAAAAAATTCTGGTTAAAGTTACATAATATACCTGATCTTTCTATCTAATAGTTTATTATAGAAGAACAACCCCAACTGGCTCAAAAGAAGGGACTTAAGTATGAACTACGATTAAGGGCGCATTTAATTGTACTACATGTAATATATTTTCCATCTATATGCTTCAAGATATTTATAGTAATGTACATTATGTAATCTTTTATGATATCTCTTTTGGTAAATAGCTAAATTTTCGTCCTCAGTATTCCTAATGATATCTATATAACATATTCTATCTTAAAGCTAATATGTATTTATAATTTATTGTAGGAGTACTTTGCTTACTTTGTTAATCAATGTTGTGGTAATAATTAACTTGTAATATTTTTTATTGTTATCTGTCCTTAATCCAACGGATTCTCCAACATTTGCATTGGGGAACTTTAATAGCTTTAATGATAAACACTGTAATTAATAATCATTACAATGCTCCAGACACTTTCACACATTGGAGCAAAATGGTCAAATGATAAAGATTTATATGACAGTGGCCACCACCTAATTTAGTTATTTAACACAAACCAAGGTGGAAAAAATTTGATTTTTGTCTAAATTTGAAACAATTCGGAAAATTGGTCTTTTTTTGGAAAATATTTTCTCTATAACATTCTATAACACTTAGTCCAAATATCAACAAAAAACTGCAAATTTAACTTAAATAACATTACATTAATAAACACAATATACCTTGGTGAAGGAAAAGATCTAGATATATTTCTTAATTTTTGCAAATTCTTAAGCTTATCATATCAGAAGAACCAGTAATTTATTACAAAAAGACCAAAGCTAAATTTTGTACGAGCTTGAGTCTGCCAAGCGAATATTACTTTTGAACCCGCCTTGACATCGAACCACAATCCACAAACCACAATCTAGTCTCAATCCTCAAAACGATATCCCTTGCATAAAAATAAGGTCCAATTCATCAAATATTACAAGAGGTCTTTCCATTTGTTGGTAAAAACATCAAGACGTAAAACCACAAATTGGAGGAGAAGCTCGGGCAAAAATAGCTTCAGCGGTTATAAGACGCCAAAAATATATACATATATATATATATATATATATATATATATATATATATATATATTTATAAGTATATATTAGTCACACAAACATGACTCACAAACATTATATTGACAATTCTTTTCCAAATCAATGCCAATTCCGTAATGCAAACAATCAAATATCTTTTGAACAAATTTAAATCATTGTTATTTTTTTAATCAAATTCTACAATCAGTGTTTCATAATGAAAACCTATTGAATATAACATCTAATATTTCTTAATCGTATATAATATTTTTTTATCGTATCGTAAAATAATAGTAGTAACAAATGTGGTAAATTTATTTTAGACAATACGCATATTAAATTTGAAATGCAGAAGTGGCATTACCTTACTTATTTTCAGCACTAGAGGAAATTGTGTGCCAAGATTCAGAATAAAATAAAAAAATTTAAATTAACTGAACTCGTCATGATATGAAGTATGGCGTTAGTGTATAACTATCTTTGTTCATGTCTATTTTCACACAGAGCAGCCGATTATGAAAAGAATAAAAACCAATTTTTAGAGACAATCCATTTCAGTTATTTCCTGTCTTAAGGGTTCTTGAATACGTTGACAGTTAAATAAGCATTTAATGTCAGCGGTTCACATAGAATACACATATTTTACTTGTGGATGAAGTAAAAATGTTGCAGAATTTGAAAATAACAGCACGAACTAATGCAAAGCGAATTGATTTAAAATGTATGCACGTGCCGCATGCGGTTGCACACGCTCGCACTTACTCTGTACTTTAGAGAATTTGGGAGAGAGTCCGACATTTCAATATGAAAGGTTTCATATGTACATACGCACATATAAACAAAACTTATGTATATAATATGAAATTCGTATTCATATTCGTGTTGCAATTGCCCACTTAACGTGAATTGAATGGCACCTTTCTTGTTGCTGATACGTCAATTATGATTATAATATTTATATGGCTATAAACTTGGCAGTAGTTCATAACTTTTTTTAAATTACTGAATAATATTATGACACTCCTTGTTATAAAAGGGAATCAAATCGTGGTGAACAAATAGTTATTCATACAACTCGAAAGTTAACCTCTTGTTTTATTATTGCAGCACATTCTTCGAATATCAAGTTATGCGTATGTATATGAGTATGTATACCTGCATACAAAAAATATGGTCCAGTTGTGATGTCCTAGGCTGGACCATATAATCCATATCTGCATAACACTCGAGTAATCCATGGAGTACCTACAGGTTATTATATTTCGGAGTATGTGCGAAAAATTACTTTCGAACATACTCTTTAGCTTCGAATAACATCTGCTTTGATCAAAAGTTAGTAAAGGATAATATATATAAAAATTTATATTAAAATTAATAATTTATGGTTAATTAATATATAATATCTATTAGTTTTCGTATTTGTTCTACGTAGTTGTAATGAAATAATAATAAATTCTGCATGTCTTTCACACAGGGTATATTTGTAGGTACTCTAATGGACCATATGGTATATATATATATATATATATATATATGTAAAAATGTAAAAATTTCGTCCAAGAGAACAACAGAAATTGTAAATATGTATGTATATATTTGCAGTTGGAAGACAATTAGCTTAGACTAGCTGCATGTTTGCATCGTTCAATTTTCCAAAAATGCCATCTGAGTCTAGTTGCGGAAGGAAGAACATTGTGGTGGTCGCGTGTCACTTTCAACCAATTATTAACGCTAACAACAGCAGTGTTTTTATTATAGTGTTTTACTGCATTTCTCCCTTTGAATGATAATAATTTTTCATTTAATACAACATCTTTTAGAGAAACGGATGTTAATAGTATGACAACCAACAACTATGTTGTGTTGAAACATATATGTATGTAGTTGCATTGTGTTTCTGTTTCCAAAAATATGCTTGTCTATACATAAATATCATAAAAATAAGTAAGGAATATCAAGTTCGGGTTGGAAGTCTAATGTATGTACATAGAGATATATATATTTAATTAGCGCTTCGTGACCGCTGAAGCGATTTAATTCAACCTCCTCCAATTTGTGGTGTGCGTCTTAAAGCTTTCCCAACAAATGGAGGGACCTACAATTCATTTTCAGAACGGCCGATGGTTTTTATGAGGAGGTTTTTTATATCATGTCAGAAATACACTCGGAGGGCTTGACATTCCCTGCCAAGGGTCCACTGCAATTACAAAAATTAATTTTCTATAACTTTTGAAGTTGGTTGGACATGACTGCTATAGTCAGAATATCTCTCTTAGTTTTGGTGTTCATTTAGTAAGTATTCGACATTAAGCTTGCACTTAAATATTGAAGGCCAGTCATTTGCGTTGAAGATTCACTAAAGGTATGGAGTTTTACAATTTAAAAAAAATATTAGATGTTAAGCTCAAAGCATTGTAAAAACTAAAACTTTGGTTTTGATGAATTGATAATTGATACTTGTGAAATTCTATACTTGTTAAATAATATAATATACTATTAACCCAATAATTTTGTTTCAAATATGAGTATTTTGAGGATAGATTCTTTAATTTTCAAAAAAAACCCCTTACTGCCTTCAAGAAGTCGTAATTTTTTTCCTGAGTTTTCACAAGATACGAAAGCTTGAACAAGTAAAAAATACGAGTGTCACTTTACTACTAGAATTGAAAATGGACTATTCGAAAATTTTATGGAATATTATATTTCAGTTCGGTTTATAATTTTTTAATTTTTCAAAACTGAAAGCGTTTTAGAAAACGAAATTTTTGCACTTGGAATTTTTAGCTCTTAAGGAATTTTAGATGATTGCTTTGTAAGAACAACATCCAATATTTCAATATCTTAATATATAGTAAAAATTAAGAAATGAATGAATTAGCGAGTGGCTCTTTTATAGTTTAAGAAGAAGACAGTTGGGGTACTCACGAGATGTCATAAAAGATCGTAAAATCATAAAGTTGTGCAATTTTACACCAGTTTAAAATATTTGGTTTTGGTGGGCATGGATAAAAAAGTTAACACCAATAAGTTCGAGCGCTAATTGTTTGGTTCGTTATAACTCTCGTTTGCTTGTTTTTGTATGAATCTGATGGTTTTTCACAAAAATTCTTCAACTCTCGCTTTAAGATGAGATAAACGAACCAATAACCAATTTAATGTATTAAAAATATTTTTTATAAACTCCTAGCAGATCCGGCTGTACGTGGAGGTGGCTTTCTGTATCTTGTTTAATTAGTTATAATAATTGGTATTCTAGCAGATGATAGGTAAAGAATGTGAAAAAGGCTTTTAATTTAAATTAATTTATTATCATATTATTGACACTGATCTATAAATCCTCCAAAATGTCAATGCTTTTGATAACACTGTGACACAAAATGAGGGTTCATCTCTCCGTAATTGATGAAACTAAATGGAGATGAAACTTTATCCCTCCCATATCAAAACCTCATACTGGGTTTTTGGTCTATAGGTCGGGTTTTATTTTTATTTTTATTTAAAGTTGGCAACCCTGTGTATGAGAAAAGTTGATTAAAACTTGATCAAATGAAGCAATTTTAGATGGGTTTTTTTGTATACCGCTTTTTTTTTGGATCAAGGAACTCATTTTTGACATTAACTTTTACCTAAATCTTACGATAGGTGGCGCTTTTTTACCAATTTCTGTGAGTTTCGTGTCAGCTTTCTTGCAATACCACAGCAAAATAAATTCTGAAGATTTTGGTAGCGTAAAGCGTTTTATAAAATAAATTTAAAATGAATAAATGTTTGCGAAAGTTAGCGCTTTATTGCTATGTTTGTGGTAAATTCAGCATAGCAACCAATCTGATTGGTATAAGTGTTAGTGCGAAAGAGTGGTATGAACATTATTTTGGGATGCCGGTTATTCAAGACGTGAATTGGGCTCCCAAAGGTATATGTAGAACCTGCTACGACGACTTACGCCTCTTGGTTAAAGGAATAAAAAAATCGCTGAAGTTTGGTGTTCCGATGATTTGGACTGATCCAGATAAGTTTATTTTATTTAATGTGTTGAATCTATGTACTCATTCAGAATGGTTGTACATTCAGGTGAGCATAGTGAAGCGAGTTGTTATTTGTGTTTGAATGATGTAAATGGAAAAACTAAAAGATCGCGGAGATCAATGAAATATATTGGAACAGATTATGTAAGCCGGCCATTATCGCATTCAGATTCTATTCCTGTACCACGGCCACCAAGCCCTACTATGATTTCTATATGGACTGCGAACTTGCAAAACCAGTTGCAGGATCCTGATTATGAAATATCTGAAGCTTCCAAAAATATGATACCAATATCTCAAAATTGGACGGATGACGTGGTAAAACATGTCAATTTATCAAAACGTGATGCAGAGTATATAGCACATAAGTTAAAACAAAATAATTTACTGACACCTGATGTTAAAGTTATTGGTTACCGTCATCGCCAAGCAAAATTTCAGCCATTTTTCTCTGCCAATGAAGAAAACACTTTCGTTTACTGTAACGATATTGAAAAACTTGTTGCAGAAATGGCTATGACTAATATTCCCCACGAATGGAGGTTATTTATTGATTCATCCAAAACTAGTATGAAAGCAGTTTTGATGTACTACAACAACAAGAAACCTAGCGTTCCGATAGCATACAATTTGAACACTAAAGAAACGTACGAATCTGTGAGGCATCTACTAGAAGCAATAAACTATGAAAGTCATAAATGGCGTATATGCTGCGATTTGAAAATGGTAGCTCTGCTTTGTGGATTACAAGGTGGATATACGAAGAATATGTGTTTTATATGTTTGTGGAATACACGTTATAAAGGGAACCAATACCAAAAACATGACTGGGAGAACAGAGAAAATTTAGTTGTTGGATCAGCTAATGTAATACGCACGTCCCTTGTTCCAATTGAAAAAGTGTTGCTACCTCCACTACATATCAAATTGGGTATTTGTAAAAATTTTGTAAAAGCACTTCCTGCAGATGGACCAGCTTTTATTACACTAAGGTCTATATTTCCACGACTTAGTGCAAGCAAAGTAAAAGAAGGTATTTTATATTTACATATAAAATAAGATTTTTTAAGATTTATGTAATTGCTATATCGTTTTACAGATATATTTAATGGTCCAGACATAAGAAAATTGATTAAAAAAAATAGTAAGTTTGATAACTCTTTAAATGAAAATGAGCTAAATGCCTGGAATGCCATAAAAGACGTAATAGCTAATGTTCTCGGTAAACATCGTGCCACGAACATCAGAGAAAAAGTAAATCATCTCATGAATATGTTTGAGAAGCTCGGTGTACATATGAGTTTGAAGGTATATTTTCTCCATCACCATATAGATTGGTTTGAACACCAAATCGCAACGGAATCGGATGAACTGGGCGAACGTTTTCACCAGGTCGCTCTAAAAGTGGAGACACGGTATAGGGGGAAAAAACTACTACCAATGTTAGCAGATCTATGCTGGTGGCTAACGAGAAATGAAGAAGACAATACCGACGAGGAAGAGGAGGAAGTAAACTTACCGCCTTCAAAAAGATTCAGGTTTTAGTTTTTAAGCACCGTTATTTTTGTAAGCTTTTTATGGCATATTTTTTCAAAATTTCAGAAAATAATTTAATTCTTAAAAGAAATATTACTTTGTACGTATACTTAATTTTTTATTTCAAACTTTTCACGCCTACATATGTATATATGTATACTATTTATCATCTTTTTTGTGTGCCAAATATAGTGCAATGTTCCTTTCTATATGTATCATATACGATCATTTCTACAATAAAACTAAAAATATTATTTTTCATGAAAAATAAGACAAATTATATGACAGCGCCACCTATCGTAAGATTTAGGTAAAAGTTAATGTCAAAAATGAGTTCCTCGATCCAAAAAAAAGCGGTATACAAAAAACCCATCTAAAATTGCTTCATTTGATCAAGTTTTAATCAACTTTTGTCATACATAGTGTTGCCAACTTTAAATAAAAATCTATAGGCCAAATACCAGAATGAGGTTTTGATACGGGAGGGATAAAGTTTCATCTCCAATTAGTTTCATCAATTACGTAGAATCTTCTTGCACAGTGTAATTTATCAATCGCCGTAGTATACTTACACTGACATACTAACAAGCTACTTACGAACTTAATTTCGGAAAAATCAGTCAATTGCCTCTGATCCATTTAAGGGTAGCAAAATTTGTTTCTGTGGAAGAATATGTATTGTATATGTTAAACTGAGGGCAAAGCCATATAATTTGAATTAAATCGAGCCATAAATATGATTTTTTAATAGCCGTTCCCTGGTACTTTCCCAGAATTTTTTTTTTATAAATTTTTCCTGAAACCATAAGAACGAACTGGCATATTTTCGGAGATCCCAGATAGGTTACTATTTTATTTTCCTAACAATTTTATTTTCCTTTTTAAGAAACGGAATGATCTTTTAATTTGCAACAAAATTATATTTTTTCGTTTATTTTACACTAGCTTGAGACTTCCAACTTTAGACATCTCCGTGTTTTACCAGTTGCTATTGTAGGGAAAAATACAATCGTTTTGAGCTCGTTCTTAACTAAATATGTAGTACATCTGACTACAATTTTTTTTATGAAAACAAATTTTTTGCATTTGTAGAGTTTTAAAGTAACGAATACAAATAATATAAAAATGAGGGAGTGTGTGATTATTCAATACCAACACAATTTTTCCTGAATAATAATCTATTATTAGCCCATGCGGTGAAAACGGCGTACCTTAGAGGAGGCCATTTATTTAGTTGGTGACAATCAAAATATAAAATTTTACCTGTTAATTGAAGATACGCTGGGTACATTATCCTGCGAACATATTCCTTCCGCTAAAAGTCTATCCCGTATCTCCCAAGCAAACATGGTCGGATTTTCACGTTTGTAATTCGCTATCGCATCAACTACAGGTGGAGTAGCAACTTTGGGTTTGGAACCTCCTATGACTCCTGCTTTAAAACTTCCAGTTTCATAATACCTTAAAAATAAACCATAAGCATATCAAAATATAACATAAATTTTAAGGTTAATAAGTTATCGAATTAAATTTACATACATATGTATACAAATATACTAGTGCAATAAACCATGATAAGATGTCAAACTGCCTAACATATTCACATATATATATATATTATTTTTATTTGGAACGTTGACCTCATTACGCCTTACGTGCAATATTTTAATGTACTAAGACTTATTTATTATTTCTTTTTTAAATACTAGTACACTTTTGATTTAATAACGCTTCGCGCTTATCTTTGTTAAATTTTTATTCAACTATTTTGATTATTATGTTGAAGCTTCAAGCTGTTATATACGTAGGTAACTATGTATGCAAGTACATATATATTTTTGTCGTCGGAAAAATTGACTGACATATCGAATGTTAAAAATTGATTAGAAAACCGACCCAGGTACACTCAGCTGAAGAGTTAGTATAAATTCACAAACAATATAACGGATTTAACTTTTTATTCGGTTTCTGGACTCGATTGTGAAATGGATTTTTTTCGATTGAAATAAGAACGGTTGTATTAAAGCTATCAATATGTTGTTTTGATCAATAGAATGAAATTCTGAGAATAACGAAATACAAAGTAACTCAAAGAGAAAAAGAAATTCCATTAACTAAAGCACTTGCTGCTGTATTTTTCACAGTTAGCGGGGATTATCGACAGTTATAACTACTTAGTAATAAAGTTTAGATTCAATTAATTATATTTACTGTAAAAGGGTATATATGTTGTGTAGTAATTTTGAGAAATTATTTGCTATATAAAAAGTGCTCGTGTATTCTACTCAACATAAATGCAAAAATTTATTAAAAAACGTATATGCATAAATTAAACTAAGTTCACATAGACATGAACATATACATTAGCATATCATACAAATGTTAAATGTTACCTTGATAATATTTTGGATACACAGCCATGACTGACGCGTAATTGACGTGATATGTCACAAGGTCGAACACCATTATGCGCTAACTCAACGATACGTTGTCTTACTACATCAGGAAGGGGACGGCCGTTAACAAAAACTCCTCCCAGCTGATTGACGCCACCGTGACCTTAAGAATACAAATTTAATCAATGATATTTTACATAAAATAAGAATAAACAACAAAAAAGGCTGTCTTCGGTCATGCCGAAGTCTTCATACCTTTCATGAACATATCAAATTTGTTGCAAATTGCAAAATTAGATTTCGATGATTTGTAGTGTCAATATTAATTTGAATTCACGTCTTATAACAATAAATTTCACACTTTTGGATGCTTTTTTCACGGATTTTCGACACAAACCTTCATACCTGAACAAATCGGTTATATGGTCCTATACAATTTAGTCTTCCGATCCCAATGATTTTCAGTACCAATGTGTAATTCATTAAATGTGAGTATAATACCCAATTCGCTCCTATATGTTTTTTTTACGCAAAACTTCATATCAGAGCAAAGCGGTTATATGATGACTATATGATATAGTTTTCCGATTTTTATCGGTAAAGTGTGTAGAATATCAAATTTCAAGCTCTTATATAAGTTAAGGTAAAAAAGGTGCAACTGTTGGTCAACACGAGGGTTCATAAAATCTAATACCTATTCTTGCACTAGAACTTTTGCTAAAGTGCCCAATATGTGTTTTATGTGCGTGGCATTCGCTGACAAGCCAGCACTGCAACCAAGAACGACACCCGCATAGCTCGGTTTTCCCGCTAAAAACTTACGATTTGTAACCTTACCAAAGATGACTAGATACGAAACTCTCTAAAATGTAGATAAATTGCGTTCCTCGATTATTTTCTTTGTGCTGGTAACAAAGCCAAATGAAGGAATTTTGCACAGCTGATGGTAAACAAGCCTCAGTACCACTTCCTTAATAATGAAACGCACCATTTTTCATCAGAAAACCTTTTTAGGTTATCAATAAATTTTCATTGAGCACGATAAATTTGTATGTTAAAATTAAGAACGAATGTTGTTTTTATTTATTGAAATCAAATATTTTCCAAGCACAGCTGTAAATATTCATTTTTACAATTTTTTATTATCAAAAAATGCCCAAAAAATTTCCAGAAATCCCAAAGTGTAACTTTTTCATCGCAGTGGCACGGTTTGAAAATGTTATAAAAAATGTGGATTTTCAGAGCGCTCTCACGAAACAAAGAGTTTCGTATCTAGTCATCTTTGACCTTACGATGATCCAACATTACAGCAACAAATAACATCTGCATAGCAACAGCTCAGCTCGTTCGCCGAGATCTGCGCCTCGAAAGAACAACGAATAAACTCATCTATGAACTTATGGGACAGGCCACTTTAAAGCAAAGTAAAATGAGATGCATCATTAAGAAAATTGTAGTCAAGCGAGTCACATCACCCAAGATAATTTGATACGAAACTCATTATCTCGTGAGAGCGTCGAAAATTGTGCATTTTTTATAACATTTGTCAACGATGCCACTACGGGTAAATTATAATTGGGTGTAATTGTATTAAAAATTGGAAAATACTGTTCACGCTCTTAACCCGTTTTTTAATTTACTTAGCATACTCTTAAAATCCAACATTAAGAAAATTACTGGAAATTTGAACGCGCTAGTTAATTTATAAAATAATAGAAATACTTATTTATTATTAATGTTACGTATCCACATGGAATTACGTGAATAAAATACTATAAGTTTCGCAAATAATGATGATGATATTATATAATTAGTGTTTTTGTGTATTAATAAATATTTTTCGTAACTATTTAAATATTTACTACTATTTTTTCAATAAAGTTGCCTCATAAATTACGCATATACACATATGCCAATACTATTCTAAGTAATTTAAACTATATGTGCGCATTGGTTTCATGTTCCTTCGCCGGTAAGGCTAATTTACAAACTTTTTGTTTTAACTTGGAATAATTTATATATACCTCTGGCCTAAATTGGTGGATTGTATATGGTAACTCGCTTTTTCCACTCGCAGCTGATTGTTGGGCCTCGATCTTGTAGTTTGAGCTGGCAACAAAACACAATCGAGGCCCAAAGATAACAGATAAATGAGTAAGTTTCGTATCATATTATCTTTGACATCACAGTAAATAATGAAAATTAAAATAAAAGTGAACTTGTAATTAAAAACTAAAAAGTACAGTGCATTCTACTTTATTAATTTATATATATATATATATATATATATTAACTTAATTTATATATATATATATATATATATATCTATATATATATATATTCTTTGACGGAGTTCGACCAAAGCCTCATACCTGGATAAAACATTGTATGGGAGCTATATGTTATACTCATACGATTTCGATGATGTTTAGTATCAATGTGCAGTTCAATATATACATATGTCTAGAATACAAAATCACGCCCTTAAATGAGTTGAAACGAATGGACAGACGTAGATGGTTAAAACAACTTATCTTGTCGTTCCAATATGATCGGTATAAATTTTTGTCTATATCTTCTCCTTTTGGTACGTGTATACTACAAAGTTAGTATACCATTTCATTTTTCATTTCTCCTGTATTTTTTAAAAATAACAGGGCTTTTTATAATTAGGCTGATTTCTTTCATAGGCTCGTTAGGAACAAATGTTATACCACAATGTAGTATCTTACATTTCTTACCGCTGGTTGGGGAAATTAAAGACTTTCTATGTGGTAGAATTATTTCATTCTAATTTTTATTATATATTTCTTTGCTCTCTGTAAAATTTTTAAAATTTATACTTACTCACTAATTGCATATGTTTGTGTGTATGTCTTATTTGACATTTAAGTAGATAATTTATGATTATCCTAGTTTTCTTTCATAATTCTAAGTGCTTACATTTGTATGATTTTTATGTTTATATTTTATATGAATCTTCTTATCGGCTTGTAAAATAAATAAAAAAGCATGTTCAAAGATATTTGAACATGTTGCCAGGGGAAAAGTAAAGGATTTTTAAATAAGACTGAGCTTACACACGAATACTTTTGTTGCTTTTTATCGGCCATTTCTCTTTTGGTGTTGCCCTTCACGTTTACAGGGAGAATCTTTGTTCATGGAAATTTTCTGCCATTCCATCTCATTACATTTTCGCAATTTACGATACACTCCCCGCTTTACAAGTATACTAATAAAGGGTGATCCAAGTACAGGTACTTTTTTTAATAGAATTTTTTGATATATCACGCTTGAGTCGTGTCAAGCTGTCATATTACCTTTGTTCTGTAGTGGAGACTTACGCTTGAATGCCATTTATAAATCATTCAACTTTATTACGCAAATTCACGTTCTGTAAAGAATATATTTCGCCATAAGCCATTTTGTGACACAGCATTCATTATTGGATAATATTCGACCAAATAGAGCCCGTCCAGCACTCAGTGAAGAAAATATAGCGGACGTAGCTGAGAGTGTACATGAAGACCGTGGAGAGTCGATTCGGTGCCGTTCGCAGCAACTCGGACTGACGTATGGAACGACTTGACGCATTTTACGTCGAGATCTTAAATCGAAAGCGTAAAAAATACAGCTTGTGCAAGAACTGAAGCCGCTCAACATTCCGAAGTGACATTACTTCGTTTTATGCCGATTTTTTTTGGAGCCAAATTTCGTTCAGCGGTGAGACTCATTTCTTTCTCAATGGGTATGTAAACAAGCAAAATTGCCGCATTTTGGACGAAGAGCAACCTGAAAAACAACGGTTTAGTGTGGTTTGTGGGCCGGTGGAATCGCGCTATGATAACCGACTATTTGATGCCTGAAATTGAAGCTCGTGATCTCCGCGACCTTTGGTTTAAACAAGTCGGCGCCACTTCCCACACATCGCATCAATCAATAGCTTGACCCTTAGACCTTTTCCTGTGGGGATATGTAAAGTCTAAAGTCTATGCGGACAATCCCGCTTCTATCCAGACTTTGGAGTAGAACAGCAAGCGTGTCATTCGCCAGTTACCAGTCGAAATGCTCGAATGAGTCATCGAAAATTGAACTTAACGGGTGGATCATCTGAGACGAGGCCGCGGCCAACATTTGAAAGAGATAATCTTCAAAAAATTAGTGCCAAGGAACGTTCTTTCGAATGATAATAAATATTTCCTACTAAATTTGTATTTTTTGTATTTTTTGCCTTTAAAAAATAAGGAACCACGATATGGATTACCCTTTGTATATATATTTGCATATACAAATTTATATTTTAAGTGCCATAAATTCTCTAGCATACATTTTAAACTTATCACAAGAGCAACCATTCAGAGAATGTAAATATATATGTGAAAAGGAATGACCAATTTTACAGTGACGAATAAGACAACAAAGCGAATTGACCGAGCAAGAAGAATTGCCCCGTGTAAGCTTAGTCTAAGTAGACTTTATGCGTTTACAAAAGTTCTACTGGTAGTTAAAAATATAAGTATTATTTGAACTAAAGGAGGATGGGGCCATATGTAGAAGTTCACGCAAGTGAGAAAAGTTTCTGACTGCCACTCACCTGGGAGTGGCCAGAAACGATTCTTTTACATATGGCTCAAGCAGCTCACGACTTCCGGTTCTAGACCAAGTATCCTCTGGGTAGCCAACAAACATCCGTTTGGAGGCGAGCTAAAGTGAGAAGGCGCATCCCTTGTGGTTGTGCGTAGGGTTTGGAACCCACCACATAAAAACTATACTCCAATGAAAAATCAACAATTGCCTCGGACGAGAGACCCCCATTTTGATGACGACCCCCGCAAACGTTTTAAGGATCATGATTTGAGGGCATGCACCTGGAATGTCCGGTCCCTTAATTGGGAAGGTGCCGCTGCCCAGCTGGTTGATGTCCTCGTAAGACTAAAGGCTGACATCACCGCCGTCCAAGAAATGCGATGGACGGGACAAGGACGGAAAAAGGTGGGTCCTTGTGAAATCTACTACAGCGGCCATTTAAAGGAGCGCAAATTTGGTGTTGGGTTTGTGGTGGGAGAGAGGCTCCGTCGCCGAGTCCTGGCATTCACCCCGGTGGATGAACGTCTAGCCGCAATTCGCATCAAAGCGAAGTTCTTTAACATATCGTTGATTTGCGCCCACGCCCCGACATAAGAGAAGGATGATGTGACCAAAGATGCTTTCTATGAGAGCCTAGAACGTGCTTATGAGCGCTGCCCTCGCCACGATGTCAAAATTGTGCTAGGCGATTTCAACGCCAGGGTGGGCAAAGAAGGCATTTTTGGCGCAACAATCGGAAAATTCAGTCTCCACGACGAAACATCCCCAAACGAGCTGAGGCTGATTGACTTTGCCGGGGCCCGAAATACGGTTGTCTGTAGTACCAGATTCCAGCATGCGAAAATTCATCAAGCAACATGGCTGTCGCCAGATCGTAAAACACGCAACCAAATCGATCACGTTGTGATAGACGGAAGACATGTATCCAGTGTTCTAGACGTGCGTACGTTCCGAGGGCCAAATATAGACTCGGATCATTATCTTGTAGCAGCAAAAATACGCACTCGCCTCTGTGTGGCAAAGAACGCCCGTCAACAAACACAAGGAAGGTTTGCCGTCGAAAAGCTGCAATCACAGCAGACAGCCAGCAAGTTTTCTACTCGACTTGCACACCTGCTCTCTGGGAGCATTCATCAGCGACTTGGTATAAGGGAGCTGTAGAACGAAATATTAAATTCCTTGCGTACCGCTGCTTCGGAAACAATTGGTTTTCAGCAATACCATAAAAACAAATTGTACGATTAGGAATGTCGAACTGCAGTGGAGAGAAAACAGACTGCCTACCTCGCAACTTTGCGATCGACCACAACACGTGCGGGGTGGGATAGATAACTGAAGAGGGAAGCGAGACGCATTTGCAGACGAAAAAAGAAAGAGGCCGAAATGCGTGAGTATGAAGAGCATGAGAAGCTGGCCGACAAGGGTAATGCTCGAAAATTCTATGAGAAGATGCGGCGACTTACAGAAGGTTTCAAGACCGGAGCAAACTCATGTAGGGACAATAGAGGTAATCTGGTGACAGATGTCCAGAGTATACTTAGTGTATGGAGGGAACACTTCTCTAACCTGCTCAATGGCAGTGAAAATGAAAGCCCCGGAGATGGCGAACCCGAAACCCCAATCTATGACGATGGTATAGAGGTGCCATCACCCGACTATGAAGAAGATCGGATAGCGATTGCCCGCTTAAAAAATAACAAAGCGGCGGGAGCCGATGGTTTACCGGCAGAACTTTTCAAATACGGCGGCGAAGAGCTGACAAGGAGCATGCATCAGCTTCTTTGCAAAATATGGTCGGAAGAAAGCATGCCTGACGAATGGAACCTAAGTGTGCTCTGCCCAATCCAAAAAAAGGGAGACCCCACGGTCTGCGCCAATTATCGTGGTATTACCGAGAGAAAAGAATCGATACACACCACCTTTTTATCGATTTTAAAGCTGCCTTCGACAGCACGATAAGGAAATGCCTCTACGCCGCTATGTCTGAATTTGATATCCCCACGAAAGTCATACGGCTTTGTAAACTGACCCTGGATAATACCAGAAGTGCGGTCAGAATTGGGAAGGACCTCTCCGAGCCATTCGATACCAAACGAGGTTTCAGACAAGGAGACTCTTTATCGTGTGATTTCTTTAATTTGATGCTGGAGAAAATAATACGAGCTGCAGAGCTAAACAGACCAGGCACAATATTCTACAAGAGTGTGCAATTGTTGGCGTATGCCGATGATATTGATATAATTGGTCATAACACCCGCAATGTAAGTTCTGCGTTCTCCAGATTAGACAAAGAAGCGAAGCGAATGGGTCTGGTAGTGAACGAGAGCAAGACGAAATATCTCCTGTCATCAAATAAACAGTCATCGCATTCGCGACTTGGCTCCCACGTCACTGTTGACAGTCACAACTTCGAAGTCGTAGATAATTTCGTGTATCTGGGAACTAGCATTAACAACACCAACGATGTCAGCCTTGAAATCCAACGCAGAATCACTCTTGCTAACAGGTGCTACTTTGGACTGAGTAGGCAATTGCAAAGTAAAGTCCTCTCTCGACGAACTAAAACCAAACTCTACAAGTCGCTCATCATCCCCGTCCTGACATATGGTGCAGAAGCCTGGACGATGTCTACATCCGATGAGTCGGCTTTAGGAGTTTTCGAGAGAAAAGTTTTGCGGAAGATTTATGGTCCTTTGCGCGTTGGCAACGGCGAATACCGCAGCTTTGAAAGTATTCGATGGAGTACCCGCTGGTGGAAGCAGAGGAAGAGGGAGACCTCCACTCCGTTGGAAAGATCAGGTGGAGAGCGACCTGGTGTCACTTGGTATTTCTAACTGGCGCCAAACGGCAAGAAGAAGAAACGAGTGGCGCGCTATTGTTGACGAGGCTATAATCGCGTAAGCGGTGCCTACGCCAAAGAAGAAGAAGAAGAAGATTTGAACTAAATTTAACTGATAATACACTATTTCTTGAATTTAGCTCTTTATTTATTAGTTCTTTTTGCTGGTACGCTCGATGTATCCCTTGTTGCATCTGGTGGTCTTCCCTTTTTCTTCTTTTTGTTTTGAATTTTATATTTCTTCTGATGCTGAATCTTGTTGAGGTGTAATATGACCTTTTAGCTCTGTCACGATTGGATCCATTTGTGTGTTGCTCCTGCTCAAGCATTAGGGTTACTGAACTTCTTACATCGTTATTATTATCTCTTTGCTGGATATGAGGAGATAATTTGGTGATTAGTCGCCTTTATATCACAACTCGAATTCGACTGTCATACACTGGATACTTTTCTAGAGCCCTGTCTTGTGACCATTTTTAAATAACGACATCCCATATTTCTCCAGAATGTAGGCCTGCCGAGGGAGAAAAAGTCCAAGAACGATCTTTGAAACTTTTTGAGATTTTTTTACTTTAAATGAAATTGCCAGAAATAATCTCTCATTTATATATTTCAATTTCACTTATTGCCTTTATCAAACCGATAGAACTTTTAGATATTTTTTGTATTTGAATCTTCTGGTACTTGAATAATTCGCTCCGGCATGTTGAGCTCTTCTTCATTCAAATTCTTCCAGTTTTCTGTGAACCAATTGTAAAAATGAATACAAATGAGTGGTTCAGCATCTTCATCTTCTTCAATCAATTTGGTTCCTGTTACCCAACTGAGAAAAGTAATAGAAATAAGTGAATCAGCATCTTCTTCTTTAATTAAATTGGGAACCCTAATAAGTTGTTCTTTTTTCAGCTTTCTTTTTTAAATTATTTGCTCATATAATTTGAGCGCATCTTTGTCAAATTTAATTCTAATTTTCGAATGCCTCGGAAATAGTCGTCGACTATTTAATAGTACGCTTCATCAATTTGTTTATAATTAGATTTTAAAAACTCGTTATAGTACAAATTTTCAATTCTATCAAATAAATGGTCCAAATATCTGATTTGATAACTATTGATGACATTCTCGCAACTCAGATCATCATCATATCGGACTTAGATTAGTAGCTGTGCCATTTTAATTAACTGTTTGTTACTCTTCAAAGAAATCGATTTAGGTTAATTTATTTTGTCGTCTAATTGGCCTTGCTGTGCCTCTGTATAGCCGCTGCATATTTCTTTAAATTACAGTTAAAACACTGCTTATAGTCTCTTCCTATTACGACTTATGGAATGAGCTCAATATTTATTCTGGAAGTTTTTTTTTTTTAATTTGCCTGCATCCGTTGCAGTTTTTTTAAATTTTTCTGCTAACAGTGCTTTTGTTTTCTTTTGCCTATGTTATTTGACAGGACTTCTTCAATTTTTTGTATCTTAACCGGGCCTTTTTTTTTGCTTTTATTCGTTTTTTATTTCCCTGTATATTCATTAATAAAAGGAATTTTCATAATTTGGCTGAGCTCTTTCGTAGGCTCGCTAGAAACAAATCTTAATTCTCTTGTATTTTTATAAATAACAGGACTTTTCATAACTTTGGTAGAGCACTAAATCTGGTTCAAGTTAACAAATGTTGATTCACCTGTATTTTTATTAAAAGCAGGACTGGTGGGTGAAATTTAAGACTTTCAATGTGCGAAAATTATTTCATTCTAATTTTTATTTTATATTTCTTTGCTTTATACACAACTTTTAAAAACTATGCTTACTAGCTAATTGCATATTTTTGTGTGTATGTCTCATTTGACATTAAAGTAGATAATTTATAATTACGTGTGCCTGCACTTATATGCATTTCTATGTTTATATTTTATTGTTTTTCTTTCCTGTAAATGTTCTCATCGGCTTGTAAAATAAATACAAAAAAATATGTTCAAAGATATTTGAACAGTGCCATTTAACACCGACCCTTTAGAACCCAGCAAATCAACCATCTACCAAATCTTCTAAACAAGATTACACGAGTATGTATCAGAAAGCTGCAACGAGTATATAATTTGTGCTCACCCCCCGGATTATATTTGATTCGATTAGTATAAGCGCCAGTGTCGTTTGTTTTACTATTTGTACACAACCGAGTAGCAATGGGTATATCTATACTTTTACTCGTTTAATATTATACTTATGTGGTTTGAGCTCAGATTTACTCTCGATTTTGTTTGTGCATATTTTTCTTTTTTCCCGACGAGAATTATGTATTACTGAGATTTTTTTCTTTCTAAAATATAAGACTTTTTTTTTTTTACAAAAGGCACATAACATTTTTAAAAATAATTCTGTTCAATATTTACGTATATTTTTATCGTTGAATACAAGACCTTAAGTGTACAAACTGATAACAACGTCGATATGCTATTTTTTTAAATTGTTTCATTAACCGACGTTTGTAGTTCCTAAAATGAAAATAAAATAATTTCATTACGTAATACTTGTTTTCATAAATATTATAAAATATATATGTTTTATATAAGCGAATTTCATAAGGGCACCAATATTACTTTTTAATTCTTCTAATTTCCACTAGTTCTGTGGTTTATATAAATATAACAGTTTTTGAACTAAAATGTCTCTTATAATTGATGCTAAGACCCTATTACGCTATTGTAATTTATTTACATTCATATTTACATATTTACATTTTTGCAATACTTATTTTTTCCTTAGACAGAATGGCACACCACGACGCCTACATTCGTGTGTGTTGTTTGTGCACACACTTCATTGCTAATTTCGGTCACAATGAAATCAACACAGCGGGATATGAAATATGAGTATAATACACAATGTTCCAAAGTTAGCACCTCAAACCCGAATGTAGGATACTGCGTCTCATGAAAGATTTATTTCGATTCGTGTATGCAACTCGTTCTAATACAAAGTTGCCGAGTGTAGGGCTTGAATTGTACCAAATTTTTGTGAGCGTGATCAAACCGTCTCGCAAATACTCAATTCTGCTCTTTAGTATGCATAAGTCTGAACTTTTAATGGCAATAAACGATACCTTTTTATCTGAGAAGTGGACCAGGAACCGACCTATTCGAGAAAAATCGTAGATATGGTAAGATTAATAGAAAATTGCTACGCAGATAGTTTTGGTTCGACTTACTTTAAATTTGGTACATATGTAACTTTAAGGATATTTACAACTAGTTCGTTGAAAGCTTTTTGCGTAGATTACCAATAAATCCAGAAAGGAATCACAGAAAAACAGATAGACAAATTGGTATGATTCGGATACAAACATACAATAAATAGGAGTAGGCTTGTTTTGGTGAACCATGTTATAACTTAGAGGCATTTATATTCATATTTCCGTAGAAGATACTAAATAGCGCCTGACTATCTCTGATACGAACCTCCATAAGGATGTAAGCAATATCGCAGCCGCTGAAATACGTAAATAATTAATTAATAATTTATTTAAAAAAAAATTCTCCTTACCAAAACATTAAACGGAGCATTAAATTTGATTTCGAAGAGAAGAAGATAATTAGTATATAAGCTCGTTATTTTTTAATCATGATCATAATCATTTCCCTACGACTGGCAAGAGTAGGGAAGTTGATAAGTTTCAGACTATCAGTATAAGAAGGAAAATTATATTGAGAGTCACAAAGTAAATTTCATAAGGCAAAAAGGAAAAGTTGTCTCTGAATAGATTCTATTCTATCAGAATTTTCAGATTTGATACCTCCGTTTCCAAGTTGCCAAATTGTATTCCAGAAGAGGTCGTACTAATGTAGTGAATAGAGTTTGATTTGTTGACTATCACGCCAATTCGACGTTCAATTTAGACCCAAAGTGGCCCCTAGGTCAATAAAATTATGAACCTGTTCCAAACTGTAGTTATCTATTGTGTAAGTCTGTATGTATGGCTCTTCGAGATAATTAAGAGACCCACTTCAAATATTTTTATTTGGAAACCCAATGAGTCAAGGTTTTTTATTAGCAACTAGTGACATTTTATCAAAAGCTTTGGTAAAGTCGATATATTTTACATCAACGATGCTCTTCGCTCTGAACGCATTGATGGTATAAGAAGTGAGCTCAAGTAAATTGATAAATGTAGATTTTCGTTTACAAAAAGCCATGTTGGCAATGGGATATAATAGATGAGATTGAATAAGTCAAATGATCAGTTATAAGCAGATAACGTAAACGAACTAGAAGATCCATGGCGTGCCCATTCCCATTTGTTCCCCCTACGGCGTTATTATGTAAATTTGAAAAAAATTAAGCAAAATTAATGAAAGAATTCAGACGTTTATTATCAGAAATTTACAAATTAATGAACTTATTTTATTGGATTAAAAAGTTATTTAATTTTTTGTTTATTGTTATTCGTTTTTAGTTCTAGTTTTCTAATTTCTAAAGTCATAACCATTTAAAATAGTTTTATATCTTAGTAAAAGCATAAAAAATAAAATAATAATTTTTTTGGAAACTTTTATAAAGCTTTTATTTTACTTAATTACTCAATATAATGTGTAGTTTTTATAGATACACAAAAAAGATTGTATATTATTTTTTACCGAGCTCCTCCTCCAATTTGTGGTTTTTGCGTTTTTTACCAACAAATGGAGCGACCTAACAATTTATTCTAAACCGGCTCCGAACGGCCGAATGGTTTTTATGAGCAGCTTTTATTTCATGTTAATTTTGCAGGATTGCAAAACTCGCTAACCCAACATTAAGTAAAAATAGCGGCTAAATATTAGCGCACTTAACAGTTGTTGGTTAGTAAAAAATTCAATAATACAACAACAGATTAAATGGCAGACGTTGGCTCAGTTGTTAAAGCACTCGCCTGTTCAGGAAAAAAAATTTTCCTGCTACAAACTGTGTTCTTTTTATTGCCACCATATCGCCAACAATGTATATATTGGGTTTCTGCTTTACATTTTTTTCCATACTACTGCTTCTGCTGTTCTTGTGCTTTCTGGACTTGTTGTTTTGCATCATTGCGTAATTTTTGTAGTTCTTCATCAAAGCGCTCAAGAAATTCTTTCTGTAGTACATCGGTTATTTTACTGTTCTAATGCCAAACATAATTTCAAAAGCGAGGCACTAGTGGAACTGTGTATGCTAGAATCAACTGCTTTCTGGATTTGACCGACATATTTAAGTCATTTTGCTGTATCATCTACCGACAATTTCGCGATTGCGGCCCTAATTGTCCAGTTTGACCTTTAAATTTTCCCATTTGTTACTGTTAATACATGTTCTACGTTGCTTTCTCTACAAAACTCTGCGAAAATCTTCGATGTGTATGCTATCTATCGCTTATGATTCGCTGTGGATATCCAAAAGTTTCCACCCATACTGATAACTTTGCGATAACTTCTTCTGCTGCTGTTGTTTTGGTCGGAAAAGGTAATACAAATTTAGAGAACGCATCAGACATAGTCAACATATATTTATATTCCTTTGTGGTTGCGTTCATTGGCCCCAAATGATTTATGTGTAATTTGCACAACGGAGTATCATCTTCATCAATTACTTGCAACATACCTTCTTTTTCCCCAGCTTTTTATTATGTACGGTACATCTGACGCAGTTATTTATAACTTTATCAACTTTACGATCTAAATGTGGTATATAAAATGGTTGCTCAACAACATGCGTTGTTTTCTGTGTTCTAAAATGAACTTTTTCATGAGCATCTCTAATAACCTCAAGTCCCTTTAATTTTGGTGTAAACAGCAACTCCAGACCTTTTACGCATTTGTATAAAAGTCTACTTTTTATTTTGAAGCCTCCATACGAGCTACGATGTAATGCAACTGTTATTGCACGAGTATATTCGTCTTCAAGTCCCTTTAATTTTGGTGTAAACAGCAACTCCAGCCCTTTTACGCATTTGTATAAAAGTCTACCTTTTATTTTGAAGCCTACATACGAGCTAGGATGTAATGCAACTGTTATTGCACGAGTATATTCGACTTCTTGTTGTGCTTTAAGAAATCTGCTGGTTAACTCTTACGAAATCACTAACACTTCAACTGGATGGCGGCTTAAGCTGTCAGCGTGTTTCATACGTACTGCTGCACGATGTTCTACCGTAAACGTAAAATCTTGGGTATACATCACCCACTGCACTACTGATGTTGACAAATATTTCTTGTTCATCTCAAAAGCTGAACAATCTGTAACTAATTTGAATTGTAAGCCTTATAAGTAATGTCTAAACTTATTTAACGCCACATAAGCCGTTTTGATCTCCAACGTATGTTGCTGACTGTTTGCAGGCGAAGCTTCTTTGATCCAGAAAAAAACCGGATGCAATTTGTTGTCGTTTTTTTTTTTGAAGTAGCGTAGCACCAAATCCTTCCTTTGGTGCATCTGTATGTAATTCAGTTTCGGCTTGTCGGTCATACAAACGTACTACCGGTTCTTTAGTAAGTATATATTTCAATTGCACAATCTCTATAACACACTTTTTAGTTTCTCCAATTTAGAAAGCAAGGTTGTTTTTTTAATAAATCAGTCAACGCGAAGATATTTGTGCATACCCTGACACAAATTTTCGAAAGTAGCCCGTTAGACCCAGAAAAGATTGAACATCTTTAAAGTTTTTTGAGCACGGAAACTTTTCGAATGCTCTAACTTTTCCTTTTCCTAACCGAATTCTCCTATTTTTAATTAAATGACCCAAAAATCGATCTTGAATTTTAAGGATTTGCATTATTGCCGTTTAAATGATGCAACCTAGAATACCATCGGCAGCTTTTCCAGACACTCCTCCGTCGGTTCTCCGTAAATTACGATGTCGTCAATATATTGCTCCATTATATTGTCATTGATGAAGTCTTGGAAGCTATAGTTTACGTACATTACAAAATTAGCAGGCGAATTGCAGAAACCAAAAGGTGCTCGATTGAATTCGTACAAACCTTTTTTCGTTACGAAAGCTGTATATTTTTTGCTACTTTCTTCAATAGGGACATGAATGAACCCATTTTTTAAGTCCATTATGATAAAACGCTTTGAATTATTATCTTCCACTATTGGAACTGGGAAGCAGTCCTTCAAAACCATTGAGTTTAATTGTCGAAAGTCTACACATAATCTATAATTACCACATTTCTCTTTACCACTGCTAATCTGTTCGAAACCTCCGAGTAAGATCTCCGTATTATTCCCTTTTTTAACCACTCTGCTATTTGAAGGTTTACTTCTAATTCTTCTGGTGCTGGCAACCGTGTCGGCGAACTTTTAATGTCTTTGACTGGTCTGTACTCCTTTATTAAACTTTCAATTTCGCGCCTAAGGCTTGGATCGATATCCAACTCAGCTGTGTGAATATTTAATTCACCCTGTTCTTCAACAGAACTTTTTTTTAGAAAAGTATAACCGTTATCAAATTTACACACAAAAGTTTTCACAAAGTCAAATTCAATTATGGTAACAACTTTTATGGCATTATTTTCTACAATAACTAAGCCATGTACTTTTTCTACGTCATCGGCATGCGCGTTACCGCGAATATAACCAATCGATTGAGTTGATTGCCCGTCTACACCGGACAACATTAATTTGTTCCCGTGGAATTTATGATTAGGAAATTTACTACAAATATTTATTTTTTCGTTATCCAGGCATCGGCTCCCGTATCCACCAAGCAATTTAATTCAACACTACCAATTTTAGTTACTTTAAACTGGTTCTGTAGCATGTACTCATGAAATGTTTCACCGCGTTTTTTCGCCTTTCAGATAACATTTTATGAACGTGGAAGCTATCATAATCACGTTTAAATTCTTGTATTAATACTCATTTCAAATTTTCGTAATCTATTACATTTTCGGTTTTCAAAACTACTTTTGCAACACCAACGATTTTGTTTCTGGCTTACCCATATTTCTATTTTGAGCTAAGTTCATATGACTGAGCGTTGCTCTCAAAAATTTCAAACCACTTTAAGACCAGAATTGATTTGCCATAAGAATCGCTAACAATTTTTAATAACCCGTCGTCTATCTATATGGCTGCTTTGTGACCAACATCTGTTTTGAATTTATTAGTAAGCATTTTTATTAATTCATTTAATTCACTTTATTCCATTTCTTTTGTTTCAGTTTCATCACATTCACTTAATTCACCACTCTTTGATTGCAAAGGATATTCTATTTTATTGTTACTTTTGTGTTCTCCAATTTCTTCAGCGAATAGTTGTTTTACTCCTAAGTCATTCTGATCTGGTTCTCTCTTTCGATATCGAATTCCATATATCTCTTTTGCACTATCTTGTTGTTCTCTTGTTCCGTTACTCTTGGAAAGATATTCTTTCGATGGCTCTATTTTTTTAGCATGAACTCTCAGTTGTTTCTTTATTTTATCGAATTGTATAACGATTATATTGCCAGGTATACAAAATTGTCTTCTGAGCTTGACACTACTTGAGTCTTCAGAAAAATGGCTTTGTGATGTTGTATTTCATATATTCTCTTGTACTTGTGATTATACGAATATTCACGTGCTTGTATTTCTAATTTCACTCTATGTATACTTTTTATTTTTTAGTTCAATTAATTTGTTGTTAATACCAACGCTCAACAGTAAGTTTTTGTTGAGCCTCCATGTAAATAACTACAGGTAGTATTTATGTTTGTTATTAAGAATACTTCAGTTTTATTTAAGGATTATTCTCATTTAGTTTAACTTAAGGTATAAGAATTTCGGGTTTAGATTAAGATGCGTTTAGCTTATATGTACATATTAGACATTTATTTATGTTTCCAGTGGCCTGAATATACGATGGAGTTTTGGGATGATTGAAATCACTAAAAATCAATAATTAAATAAATCGTATATTTAAACGAAGCTACTTAATATAATCAAATATATTATTTAATGAATTTGGAAAATTATTTATTTTAGCAATTATGAATACACACATACATACATGGAAAATAGTAGCACGCATAAAGCCACGTAGAGTCAAAAATAACGACAGCCTTTGTTGAAAGAAGTGTGAATGTGTGTGCGTCTATACGCAAATCTGTGTGTGCTCGTACCCTGCCAATATTTATGGACCATATGACCCATTGGACGAATGCACGAACTTTGTGCGTCACGACCATTTTTCGTGTTACACCGATCGCAATCACTACACGAAGTTACAATTACGCAATAAGTACTACACTCGTATACAGAAAATGTGTGGAAATGAAACTGAGTCAGTTTCGTCAAAGATGACTAGATATGAAACTCCTTATCTCGTGAGAGCGCTCTGAAAATCCACATTTTTTATAACATTTTCTAACTGTGCCACGCGATGAAAAAGTTTGGCTTTGGGATTTTTGGAAATTTTTTTGGCATTTCTTGATAATAAAGAATTGTAAAAATGAATATTTTTTGCACATTTACAATTGTGTTTGGTAAATATTGGACTTTAGTAAATACAAACAATATTTGTTCTTAATTTTAACATACAAATTTACCGAAAATTAATGAAAATTTATTGATAACCTAAAATGCTTTTCTGATGAAAAATGGTACGTTTCATTATTGACTAAGTTGTACTAAGGCTTGTTTACCATCAGCTGTTCAAAATTCCTTCATTTGGCTTTGTTACCAGCACAAAGAAAATAATCGAGGAACGCATTTATCTACATTTTTAGAGAGTTTCGTATCTAGTCATCTTTGGTTTCGTTTCGTTGTTGAGATCTGCTGGTACCAGAGGGCGTGCAGAATTTATTATTATTTCAATAAAAATACGTAGAACAAATACGAAAACTAATAGATATTATATATTTATTAACGATAATCTATTAATATTAATATAAATTTATATGAAAAATATTATGTTTTACTAACTTTCACCATAGCAAATGCTATTCGAAACTAAAGAGTATGTTCGAAAGTAATTTTTCGCATATACTCCAAAATATAGTCCCTTGTAGGTACTCCATGAAGTACTCGGGTGTTATGCAGAGATGGATTATATGGTCCAGCCTTAGGACATCAGAATGTTAATTGGACCATATTTTTTGTATGGTTTGTGGCAGGTTTTGGATTACTCTATTTTCCGCGTGGATTATATATTTCACAAGTGCATGGAGTACTCGCCTTGCCTGCAGGGTATTTATATGTATGCATGTACATATGTAAAGAATTAGTATAATGCTATGTTGAGGAAAGTATAACTTCCAACACATTGTTAGAATGTTGTCCCAGAATGTTGGGTATATCCAAAATTACACATTGTATATGCGCATGAACAAACATGCTCATACCAGAGTTGAGTGAAGAGCTGCGATCGAAACGATAGATTGTCTATGTTTTTTACGAAGGTATTTGCTCTAAGCAAAAGGGTTTAGAGTTCTAGTGAGTAAAGATAAAGGATAGAAAGTATTTGGGTGTTAAAGGAACCACAAGTGCGTGTTAAACAATTTTTATTAGAAGTCGAGTTTCGAAGGCCGCGAAGTACCGTGTGCAAATAAACAGTTAAACTCATAATATATAGTCAGAAGTGCAAGTTGACCGAGTGGCTAAAGTGCTAAAACGCTAAGGTGCTATTTACAGTCGAGACTATAAAACATTACTTCAACTTATAACGTGTGACTGAATTACGTACGTAAATGCTTGCCATTTGCCACAACTTACCGGAAACGGCAGTGAATACCGGCAATACCAACAACGGTGGCTACACACACACACACACACCGACATTTATATGTCCGACTTTTGAAAGGCGCCAGCGGCACTTAAGGTCAAAAGCGTTACCAATATTACCAGCAGCTATAGCGATAGCCCCACCAACAAATATGTATATTGATAAAAACTCTATTAGTGATGAGCTATAATAATCGCAATAACACCAACAGCTTCAAATTCTACAACAAAAAAGGCCTAACAGCTGTTCGCGCTAAAACAGCAGATGCGTTTCAGTGTGCTATCAATATAATATTATTAAGTTGCTCATTAAATATTTCGTTTATTATTAGTTGTTTGTTATTATAATTATTTAATTCATTTAAATTATTAGTTATTATTTCCAGATCTTCATGATCTGGGGATTCGGCGATAACTTTCCAAGCCGTTCCTAAAATATATATTAACTGATCTTTTATGCCTTTCTGTCTTCAAGGATTTGGAGAGGTTGGATTAATTTGTGTTTTAGGGTATGATATAGGATACTGTCTTTAGGTATGTCCAAGGCAACAAAACGGTCGATGTCCATTAGAAATTGTTCGCATTTATTAAGGTATATTACGTATATAAATCTAAAAACTCCATTCTGTATTTTCGCTAATACGTCATTTATTGTAACTATTTGTGCAGATGAGTAGTCGTAGATGTCCATTGTCGCTGAAACAGAGTTAATTAGGAGAAGTCTGAAAAAAGGTCAGTTTCAGTTTTTAATGTTGCTTTTATGAACTACTATTTTTCCTGATTCCGTTAGATTTTGTCTTCTCTCACTATTGGTTTTTTAAATTTTGCTAAATTTTTTGTGCCTAATCTCTTGTTTATTTTTACCTAAATAGTTTCTCCTAGATGATAAATTTTTATGGGGCTACGAGTTTTTATCGTAATAAGATCTTTTATCTGCTTGCTTTTTAATGTTAAGATATTTTCATCTCTGCCTTTCTCATATTTACTGGGATCTTTAGATACCCTTCTACCGAAGAACACTGTTATGGGGTTTTTTAGTGACTGGATGAGCTGTACAATTGTCTTCGTATATGGAATTATTAAGGAGTTCGACAAATTACGTGAAATTACGTTAAGCTTTTAAACAACGCATAATCGCTGTGAGCGTCGAGTGAAATCGTTCCATTAACGGAACTTGAGTAAGGATATGTTTTAAAAATTATGATTTCAAGAGTGTGTTCTGATCAGAATTTTATGGCTACTGACTTAAGAGAGGTTTTGTTGTCGATGACGACTGATTCTGGCTCGCCAAATTAAAGAGGTTCTTTAACTTGCTCTATTGCTCTTGATATAATAACTTTAATTTTCGCATACTAAGAGAAATTGTCTATTGCTGTTAAAACTATATTTCTATCTGTCATATATACGAGGTATATTCAAAGGAAAAGGTGAATTTTGATTTTTCGCGGGTTGTCTACATTCACTTATCGATATTTTGTGTTTGTTATAATCGGACACATACGTTTATCATGTGCTTGCATTAGGAGCCAATGTCCACTAGGTGTTTGTTTTCGACAACAGAAGAGGTTAGTCACGTTTTTGTGTGCTCTTCGAACTTTGACTTTTGAAAGAAACAGATCAAAGAATATGTATTAAATTTTGCGTTAAAAATGGAACAAGGTGCTCTTAAAACCTTGACTGTGGCATTCGGTGAGTACACTTTGTCTCAAAAAAGTGTTTATAAGTGGTGCAAGCGCCATACAGAAGGCCGAGAAGATGTTGATGACGATGAGCGTCCTGGAGGTGCGACCACGTCAATAAGCGAAGAAAACATCGAAACAGTGAAAAAAATAGTTCTTGAAAGTCGTCGAATCACTATTAGGGAAGTTGCAGAGGATGTTGGCATATCAATCGGCTCATGCCATTCATTTTTCTCGAATGTTTTCGGCGTGAAACGTGTGGCAGCGCAATGGGACATAACTGGTGACGAAACGTGGGTATATGAGTTCCTGCTCAAACGGTTGGAATTGTGGAAAAACAAACCGCGGATTCTGCATCGCAATAATGCACCAGCTTACATATGGAAAAGCGTTGGCACAAGTGTGTTATTTCCAAGGGGGATTACTTTGAAGGGGACAAAATAGTTATTGATGAAGTCAAAAATTCTGAGACTAATTACGAGTGCCCCTTGGTTCATCTCAAATAAAGCCACCCATTCAGATCTGAATATGTTTTTTGGTAAAACAGAAATTAAAAGATCTAGCAGAGAATACTTATGCAGGATCAGCTATCACGATAACCCTTTGGCAGTAATTCTACTGGATCAAAGCAATGAAACTATTAGGCTTAAAAGCCATCATGATCTAGATCTCATATTTAAAAATTAAGTTTGAAAATACGTAATTTACGTATTTTGATAAGACATAAAATGGACAAATAAGATTATTATATGTTTGTTTATGCTGGGAATATGACCATATTGTATTTTATTATTGACGTCTCTGGAGATCAATAATATAATTTAAATTGTCATTTTGTTATATAATTTGCTTATTACTATTTTTTTTAAATATTGCAAATAAAATGTAATAAAATAAAAAAGAGATTGGTGAATAAATAAGTATTTTTCAAAAAAATTCAAAATTCACCTTTTCCTTTGAAAATACCTCGTATATCTATGTGTACAATTTGACTAAGATATTGAGGTAAAGGTGTTTCCTCTAATTCCGGTTTATTGGTATGATAAGTAATAAGAACTTTTCAAAAAAATTCAAAATTCACCTTTTCCTTTGAAAACACCTCGTACATCTATGTGTACAATTTGACTAGGATATTGAGGTATAGGTGTTTCCCCTAATTCTGGTTTATTGGGATGATTTAATTTTTTAATCGTTAATGTAAAATAAGAATT
Source organism: Neoceratitis asiatica (assembly GCA_030068015.2). Taxonomy (NCBI): domain Eukaryota; kingdom Metazoa; phylum Arthropoda; class Insecta; order Diptera; family Tephritidae; genus Neoceratitis; species Neoceratitis asiatica. The sequence goes on from CM061530.1 coordinate 779,663, forward strand.
TTCTTGAATTTGTAATTTATTTTTGCGGATATTCCTTTGTGCTCTTTTATGGGTGGAAAATATTTCTTCTTGTTCTTGATGTTGAACTAGAAACTGAGTAAAACGAATTTTATAATTATATAAACGGATTTTTTATTGGATAAATTTTCTCGCGTTATTTGTTCCTCGATTTTATGTACCTTAATTTTGAAGGATTCAGATATCGTTTGCGGCGGTTAATTAATATTTCTGAGCTGTAATAGGGTTCCTTTAAATGTGAAATATTATTTTGAATTGGTATGGTGATGTTGATCCTGATTTGAGTATCAATTAATTTTTAAAAACATTTATTGAAGTCTCTACGTGAGGCATTAAGTTATGGGAATAGCTAGTATATCTGTGCTGGGTACTTGAAAAAGAATTAACTGGTTCTGGTGGCATTTAGAGCTTCGGTTAGGGGTTGGTGATCTTTATATATTTTAACTTTAGCCGAGCCATATGGTTAGTTTCTGAAATTATTTAGAGCCCATATAATCGCTAAAATCCTTTTTCGTTAGTAGCGTGGGCTTCTTCACTGTTGTTTAAGGTTCTGGAAATGAAGGCGATAGGTTTTTTGTCTTGTGAGATTACTGCTACGATAACATAATTTGAAGCATCGGTCATTAAATGGAATTCTCTGCTAAAGTCGGGGTATGGAAGTACCAACTCATCGGACATAAGTGATTTATTTTATTTTATTGAAAGCATCTTATTCTTCGTCATTTAGTTCAATATTTATTTTAGCGGTTTTATTTTTTTATGTGCGGCCTTATTTCCCTCTTAAAAGTATTGTTAGAAGTTCGGCCAGCATGGCTTTATCCTTAATGAATCGGCGATAATAGCTGGAAAGCACTAAAATTGGGCGGAGTTCTTTGATAGTTTTGAGGAAAGGTATATTAGCAATGGCTTGAACCTTTGAAGGATTCTTTGTTATACCCTTCAAAGAAATAGGGAATCCTAAGGATTCAACAGAGTTTTTAAAAAATGGTATTTGTCCAAGTGTATTTTTATGTTGGCGTCTTAAATGGTTTTGAAGATTTGTTGTAGGTGGAGAGTGTGCTCTTCCTCGGAATTACTGAAGACAACTATGTCGTCAATATAGCCGTAGCATATCTTGCCAATATGATGACGAAGGATGTCATCAAGAGCCCTTAGAAAGATCGAAGGGGCATTTTTGAGTCCGAATGGTAATCTCGTAAAGTCGTATTTACCATTGTTTATTGAGAAAGCGATTTTCTCGATACCCGACTCTTTAAAAATTTATTTTCTCCGAGCTGAGGAGGTACTTCGTTAATTTAACATATGTATTATCGAAGGTAAATTTTTAGCATAGATTTGCTTTCCGGGTCATGCGCTCGGAGGGTATAAGGGGTTGATTTTTGTTCTAATTATATTTTACAAAGATACTGTGCATATGAATGAATTCGAAAGTTTTCCTAAAATTCACTAGGTTCTAATAAAGTGTGTCTAACAGTATACGAATTATTCATTACAGCGTTGTTAAGTATATGAACAAATGTTTGCTCCCGATAATTGTGGATGTTATTATTATTCATGTTGCTGTTGTTAAGAATATTTATAAAATCAGAACGATGCTGCAAAGGCAATCTTTTTGCAATAATACTAATCGCTATTGACCGAACTTGAATTAGCTTAGTCGTACGCAACCAGGGAACTTAAACCAACAAGAAGATTTAAATCATTGTAATATTAAATCGTTTGTGATTTTCTCAAAAGAATGCCACTACTTTTTTATGAAGCATCCTGTGAAGCTCTGTTCCAATCATATGCTCCAAGTTTGCAAGATATTTTTCCGGAAACATGGATAAAGTTCAAATTTGTAGGCAACGAATCAGAGGTACAGATATCAAAAACCTTCTTGTAGCTTTCGACATCTGCCAAAAAGATGCCGTCAAAAATTTCCACCACATTCTTCGAATCTTAGTAATTTTGCCCGTTCTCACCACAGCAAACGAAATGTCTTTTTCCACGCTGCGACTCTCAAAATCTTACTTGAGATTTACAATGAAAGGAACAGTTTGAATGGACTTGCTTCTCTTAATACCCATCGCAACATGGATGTAGACATTGACTTGGTATTGATATAATCTTTTCCCGTACCTCGAAGAGTCCCAATGTTATTGGTGGACTGATTAGCATTGAAAAAATTGCATGGAGACGTTAGACTTGGAGTAAAACCATGTTAACAAGTTTTTAATAAGACGAAATCAAACTATAATCTAAACTACTTTTTAAAGTCTTGTATGCATTAAAAGAAGCAAAGTTAACTTTTATTGCTAAGTGTTAACTAAACGAAAAATATTTTCAGCCCTTTTTACATATATGTTAATCCCGGCACACGATTATTATATTCTCAAAAACATGGCATTCTTTCTTTTGTAGCTCATTTAACGTGTATAAAAAGAAGTGAATGTATTCATTAAATTTCATTCGTGAATGTAAATTGTCTGATTATCACAAGAAATGTTATTTTGTAACGTCATAGTAGAAGGGAATTCGGATACCTTGCGATCAGAGTTTATGAAACCATATAATGATTTAGAATTTGTTATTAAACCATGTTTAATTTTGTAAAAATAACTATTATGGTATTTTTGATTTACACCAAAATAAAATAAATTGAATATTTTTTAACAATGTGAATGTATTTTTATAAAGCTCTGAGTTCATTAATGTACCACGGTTGAGTACGTTCTTTTAAAACACAAATCCTTTTAGGAACAAATTTTTGAAATAAGTTGAACGCAGTTAAGCAAAAATGTACAACGCCTTGATAAAAGCCGTAATAAAATCTTTAAATTTAGCTTTCGAATAGATATTATCAGTTAATAAAATCCGACGATTTATAGTTTCGTAAGCTACAGCAAGAGCAGTGAGGTAACCATTTTCTGGCGTAACTAGAGGAGTGATTTTTTCGACTAGTGCTTTATTGGCATTATCAACGGAAAGAGTTTAGGAATATTGCCGGACTTATTTGTAAAAAAAATTCATTTGATTTCGGCTGACATCAGTCATCTCTTTTAAAAATACATTTAAAGGTGCTGTTGAAGAGTGGGATACAATACCTCCGTCAAATTTGTTCCTTGATACACATAAGGTATTATATATACTGTGGTGAAAGTGCGAAACGAATGTCAGATGAAAGAATTCGGTTTAGTTTATATGGGTGAAGCTCAACTGCTTGGAAGCCAGTCGCTAAGCGAACTCCTTGTTGCCGTTTGGAGGTGGAAAGTCTACATTTGACGAAGGAGATGATGGAAATGCTGAAATTCATCAAAGAATATTTGTAGTGGTAAAGCCGCTAAAAAGATAAGTACCGGGAAGTGCTTCAACTGTGGGAAAGCAGGTCACTTCGCACGCAGGCAGGAAAGACGGCGAGCACGAAGAGCCGAGGAAAATGAACCATAAACTTCACAAGGGTTTGAAAGCAAATACCAGCACAAGGCCATGAAGCTTATCTACAAATACAACATAAGTTCATGCAGCTCGCCGGTTTTACTTGTAGAGCGAAAACTATGGATAAGATCAAACAGCGCTTCCATTGGCTTGGTTGCCGTCAGTTGGTTGCAAAATAGAACTGCAAGGAGTGTATTGGAAAAGTCATGGGAAAATCAAGCAATGTAACTCTGGTGAACGACTTGCCATGGACGTAGCCGGTCCATTCGTTATAAGCAGATTAGGGAGTAAGTATGTCCTGGTGGTTATGGATTGCTTTAGTAAATGGCCGGAGGTCTACCCGATTCCAAACCAGGAAGCTAAAACAATTACGGATACTAGATTTATATTGGAACGAATTTTCGTCATCCCTTGTCAATTTTGGTTTTGTAACAAACCGGTTTCGGCGAACCGCCATCTTCAGTACTTGATTTCGTTCTCGTTTGTTACAAAACCAAAATTGACAAGGGATGACGAAAATTCGTTCCAATATAAATCTAGTATCCACCCTGTCGGAAAAACACAAAACCAAATCAACTCAATTACGGATACATTTACCTATGTGCCTGATACTGGGTGCACCCTCAATCAGACAGCGTGCTAGAACGATTCAATCGAACTCTGGAAGAACACTTGAGGAAGGACTAATATAAGGATGATTAAGAAAAAAATTATTATTAACTGAACAAAATTATAAAAATCATTTTATTATTTCCATTGACGGTCTCTGATGCTAACATCTAATCACTAGGCAAACATTAAATCAATTGAATATGAAAACTCTAATATAAAAAATGGTTTAAAATTTAAAATCACAGAATATTTGTTACACTTAGCTTTAAAAGCTCCCAAATATGTTCAATTAACACTGAATTCGGTATGTATTTTTCGGGTTGGTGTCGAAATTCTGTATGTACAAAATTCTAAAAACAAAATTCTGCTTTTTAAATTTCTGCTTTTTAAAATTCTGCTTTTTTAAAATTCGGCTTTCTTAAAATTCTGCTTTCTAAAATTCTGCTTTCAAAATTCTGTATTGCAAAATTTTGTATTACAAAATTCTGTATTAAAATATAATGTTAACAATGTTAAAGAGGTCATGTAATTATTTTGAAAAAGTGCGTACTTTTTCAAAATAATTACATGACATCTTTAACATTGTTAACATTATATTTTAATACAGAATTTTGTAATACAGAACATTGTGGGATATTCATTGTCAAATTTAGGTATGGTTATTAGTTAGTAAAACTTTTTACACAATTTGAGTATATGCGCCCCATTGTTTTTAACATATTCGTACATATGTACATACCTACATTAATAATAGTTGACAACAGTTATACATTGGTATGTACATATGTTTGCAATCAAATATTACCTGGAGATGAGAGCTTCTATCACAAATGAGGAATTACAATTTCAGCACACCTGTCTACAACGGTTCTTATATTGTTTGTTTACCTTCTGTTAAGTGCTGACTTTTTGTGAAAAAGCGTGGTTTAATATTATATTGATAAAAATGTCCGAAATAAGAATTTTGAAAACAAATAAAAATAAGGAAATGTTGGGTGTTGATGGGTATTTCTATTATTTAGAAAGAATAACAAAACAAAGGACAGGTCGTGTTCCAAAAGAATAGCGTGTCACTGTAAATCTCGATTGGTGACTGAATTAAAAGACGGTATCCATTGTGTGATTAAAAGGTCCGGTGTACATACCCATAGCCCAGAGGCAGGAGAAGGTTTTGTTCGCGATGCTAAAATAAAGCTTAAAGAGTTATCTAAAAAAACATGCAATGCATCGCAAACAGAAACGTTTCGTAGAACACAAAACAATAGTGAAGCGTGGCATCGCCGGCTGAAAGTTATTGTTGGAAGAAGAAACTCGCAATTTTACCACCTTGTGCTAAGTTTGCAAAAGGAACTTATTTTAGCGAAAACTCAAATATCAAGAAAAGAAAATGGAGAAAGAGTTAGGAAAAAAGGAAAATAATTAAAAAAAAAACAGCTACGAAGAAATATTAAGAAAAGAAATGAATTAAGTCACACTACATATTTAAAAAGAATTGCAAAAAATATTGCAATTGGCTAAACTAAAATATTGTTATCGCTTAAACATATATGTATATTTATGGAATAAATGTTCATTTTATTACTTCTTGTATGACGAAAATCACAAAACTTGAATAAAGCAGAACTTTTCGCATTAAACATGCAGAATTTTGAAAAAGCAGAATTTTTGAAAGCAGAATTTTAAAAAGCAGAATTTTAAAAAAGCAGAATTTTAAAAAGCAGAATTTTAAAAAAGCAGAATTTTGTTCAAGCAGATTTTTTTTGCAATTTACAGAATTTTGTCACCCAGAATTTTGTAATACAGAATAATGACACGCTCCCGTACTTTTCAAATGAAATATAAAAAAAAATATTGCAAAAAAAAAAACGAAATCCTTATAGTCATCACTTAAGCGCAAAAAATAATATATTATATATATATATACTTATATATATATATATATATAAATAAAAATGAGTCTCCGGAAGGTATGTGCACGCATGGCTGAACCGATTTGCATACTTTTGATCAAGAGAAAACACCTCCGCCAATTATTTCAACGAGTTTAGACCAATCCGTATATATCTCAATACTATTCACTGGAAGTTAGTCCTTCATTCCCCTTTTTTAGGGATATGCGTTATATAATTGTTACTTGTAACCAGAGTTGAGCACTAGCGATCTGTACTGGTATGAAGTTTTATCTCTCAAAGATTGCCGAGTGTCCACGCCGTTGGTTATTCCATTATCGCTGCTGTCTGATAGCTTATTAAGTCCAGTTTTAGGATGTTGAGGATAACATTTAAGGTCTCATTTGAAGTGTTCATGAGTGCATCTATTATACTAATCATGGCTGACCTTTAAATTTTGCTTCCGAAGTGAATGTTTGCCATTTTGTTTCAAGCAGGCCACCACGCGATCACTCCATCCAATAATATTAGTCTCACAACAGATGTATAAATTCAGTGACAAATCTTAATCTCCAATAACTCTTTTAGGATTTATGTCCCATCTCTTACCAATAACTCATTTACGTGAATAGAAGGCAATGGAGGCCTTCTATTATCTGCTTATTATTTTGGCTTTCCAGTTCCTTTTCTTGTCCAGAACTACGCAAAGAAATTTTGCCATGGCTTCAACACAATTTAAATTAGGCGGGCTTAATGTCGACATTTTATACCTCTTAGTAAATAGAACAAGCTCCACCTAATTTGAGTTGACGCATAACCTACAACGGTTAGACCAGTTAGATTTTGTGGAAGCTCACCCCTATAAGCTACAGCAGTATCATCGGGGTATGCAAAGATTCTACCTTCGCCACAATCAGTTCCTTTCAAAAGCGATTTAACCGTAAAGTTCCAGAGCTTGGGAGATAGGTCGCCACCTTGGCTCGCGGTTACTGTTCTGCACAGGAGTAATTAATTTATGAATCCAAACAGTGGGGCGCTTACCTCTAGGTCCTCCAAAGCAGTTTTAACAACATTCTGTAACATGTTGTTGAAAGCTCCCTCTATGTCCAGGAAGGCAACTATGCAGTATTGCCTTTCATTAAAAGATTTTTCAATAAATGAAATGAAATTAGCAGTTTCGGTTGATTTTCCTTTTTTATTGGAGTACATCCTGATTTAAGAGCGAAGGACAATAGGCTTATGTGCCTGAAGTCCTTTGGGATACTACTGAGATCTGCTTCCATGCCATTGGAATATTATATATTAGATTGGCTTCAAAAATTACCTTGAGCCAGCTCGTGGATAGTACTAGTGATGCCATCCGGTACTTTGTACGGATTGAAAGTTTTAATTGTACATGCTATCATATATATAAAGGTGTGAAAAACTGGCTGGGATGAGTGAGTTTCCAGGAATGTGGGTGTAGAGCAGAAGTTCAGTGGTCTCATTTCCTGTCGTTATCTGTAATCCATCCTGTTTCATCAGTAAACCTATATTGTTTTAGGACCTAGAGAGGATCGATCTTAACCTTGCATCTCTGCCGTACCCTCAATCGCACTTCCAAAATCTCTCCATGAGGATCGCTTCGCCCCCTTAGTCCTTTTTGTAAACTTTTAGTTCGTCCTTGTATGTTTCCTAGTGAGACTCTTCAGATAGTCTCTTTCTCTTGTTGAAGAGTCTCCTGCCCGATTTCCTATTACTTTACCATAAACAATAATTTTTCTTCCGGGGAATCCTATTCAAAACAATTGTGAAATAATTATGGTTTGGTTTGGTTGAAATTTGAACTGAACTGAGTCACTATGCTTTGACATATCAGTCGCTGTTTAACTTTTTATTAAGTATTCTACAAGCATTTTTAAAAAAAGAATAATGACAATAAATAAAATAAAAAAGGAAAAAAGAAACAATATGTATGACATATGTAATAACTGTAATTAATAAAATAAGCTTACTGGGCGCACGAATCTTCACTTTGGAAATGCATTATAATAGGTATTTCAAAAAAGTAATACTTTATTCTGTTCAATGTTTTCAAATTGATAGTAACAATTGACTGAGTTTAAACGGTACAATTCTTGTTGCCGAAAGTTTTAGTTTGTTGAGGAGAGAACAGCGCACAGACTCTGTTGTGCTCGGTCAATATGCTTTGTTATCTTATTCGTCGCTGTAAAATATGTCATTCCTTTTCACATTTATACTTACATCCTCTGAATGGTTTCTGTTGCGATAGGCTTAAAATGAATGTTAGAGAATTTTTGAAATTAAAAATTTAAATTTGTATATATAAATCTCAATACATTGGTATATATTTATATGTAGTTGAACACATATGAATAACAAATAATAATAAAAAAAATACGTGAAAACTTGTAAAAGGGTATAGTGTATAAAAAATTATGAAAATGAAAGAAATGGAATGGCAGAAAATTCTCATTGAACAAAGTTTCTCCTTGTGAAAATGAAGGGCAATACCAAAATAGAAATTGCCGCTAAAAAGCAAAATAAGTATCCGTTTGTAAACTCGGTCTATGGAGTCTCGTTTATTTGGCTTCAATCTGTCAGCTCGGTATATGTCGGCCAAACTCATGATTTGAGTAGAGGCAATGAAAGAAACAACGAATAACGGGAATCATGATGGAACGAAAGAAATTTATATTGCGAATTGTCTAAAAACATAGGTATAATGGCGTGAAACAAAAGAGGTTTTAGTACTGCGATATTCAATACTGAGAATTTATAATACAAACTTCTTTTATATCTTTGTTGAATTTTTAACTATTAAAAAAGCTATCTCGTTAAGTTTAACTAGAAAATATTAGGTAAATACATATATTTTAAGGAAAATCGCGTTTTAATGAAATATTCTTCGATTTAAAGTAATATTTTAAGAGAAAAAATAACTTTCAAAAACAATATGATTGTTAGTGATTCTGAGCAATACTTTTTGGTCCCAATAATAATAAATACTGTTTGGATGTTCAGGTAAAATTCAATAATATTTCTAATCAACTAAATAAAATCATAAAAGTCATGAAATAAGAGATCACTTCAGATCTGAAAAAAGTGTTGGCGAGATCCTTTTGGTTATGCAGTTTTTCTATGCGGATCAATAAAGAAAATGTTCTTCGGCCAGATAATAAGCTCAACTGCTACACTGGGTCAAATAATGAGAGAAGAGGTGAGTGCAAAGTTATGCAGTTTTCTTCCGGCAAAAATTTCTTAAATAAATTAATTACATTTGGAATGATGATGTTATAAACACATTGTTTCAATAAATAAAATTGTCAATAAATTATCTTCCGAATATGTTTAAGACAGATTTTTAAAGTAAACTGCATTATACTTCACTTTCTAAAACGTCAAAAAATCAATTTAGATATATTAATTAATTTTATATAATAAAATAACTTATGAAATAAAAAGAATTATTATATAATCTTAAAATAAGTAAATTGAAATACATGTTCATTAAAATATCAATCTGTGAATTTTTGTAATTAACTAAAAGAATACGATGCGAAGGAATTTGATTTCCAAATTAAATTTTTCTAGAGAAAAATTAATAATTTCTTTTCTAATTTACGAATTTAAATTAAATTATCTCATTTTCCAGATCGACGATTGCAAATATGATGACCAAAATAAGGAAAGAAACTAATATAGTTTAGCGACATTGTTGTATTTGCTCGTACTATGAAAGCTTTAAAAATTTTTAATTGTTCCCACAAACTCTTATATAAACCATTCTGATTGAAAATGTAAGCTTAAGTATGGACTTTGGCGTTAATATACGCGAAATTTAACAAATATGCACAATAAATTATATATTTTTTGGAATGATTTACAATTAAATTTTATTACTTTTGAGCTCAGTTCTGGGTGTGTAATGAGATAATGTAAAACTTTAGGGAATTTGGTGACTTCAGCTGTTTTCAAATGTAAACAAACAAAATTGCGCTTTCAATTCGGATAAAATATGCCGCTAGATTTGACTTTAAAACCTGTAATTCAGAGCGAATGTCCCAACATGACTCAATTAAAAGGCAATCTAATACATTTTAGTTTAAAAACTAAGATATTTCAATTTTGCCATTCGCAAATTTTTGTATAATTTTAGAAGCAGTCGATTTTTTCTCCGACCATTTTTACCATTAAATTGGAAACAATAAATCGACAGGACCCACCACTTGTCAAACCTTTATCACTTTTAATAGTACTTTTATCATTAAAGTCGGATGAATGCCTTATTTTTAATCACTCACTGGATTAAACAAAAAAATATTTATCGAATAATATGCCTAAAATCTCTTACTAGCATTAATATCGTGAATAAACGTTTCTCCGAAAAGCACCCCACAATTTTTTGCGGCCTAGTTCATTAATTTGGCAGCTGTAATAGCCGAGAGGTTAGCATTGCATACTACCATTCGGAAAGCCAGGGTTCGTGTCCAGATTCGACCAACATACTAATTAATAGAAAATTTATTTTTCTAATTGCGGTCGTCCCTCGGACCTCCAATCGTATTTCTGACATGAAAAAAGGCTTCTTATAAACATCCATCGACTGTTCGGAGGCGGCTTAGAAGAAACTGTAGGTTCTCCATTTGTTGGTATAAACTTCAAGGCGCAAAACCACAAAATAGGGAGTTCGACGGGAAATCGCTTCAACGATTACAACGTGCCAAATAAATATGCATATATATAAGCTGGACATAAGCATACCTTTAAAATCATCTAGATATTATAGAATAAACTGGAGATCGAAAAGTTGCTAACGCAACCGAGAATTTGACTTGAACTCCAGCTTTTTCGGCGACAACTTTATTTAGGAAATGAAGCGTACCTGAGTCAATTTTTTACTTATATGGTCTTTCTCATGTTATATGCATACGGTGGTCGGTATATAAAAAAAGAAAACTAGAATGTGAGCAAAGGTTGAGTTTAGTAAGATGTCATCCTAGTTAAATATGATTACATCATCTGATTTTACACATACGAAATATCGACTTCTTAAATTAAGAAAAATTAATTAAAATAAAGATCGTAAGTAGGATATTAGCAGTTTTTTATAACAATTTTAAAACGCAACGCATAGCCCACTCCTTAACACTCTTCAACAAATGAAAATAAAATTTGCAGACGAGATCTAGTTAGTGGTTTTGTGTTAGATATCCATTGGTAGTACTTAAAATATTATTTATTCTCAAAGATGTTGTCTCAATGATCCAAATATGTCTTGTTTGGAAAATACACAGGAATTAAGTTTAAGATGTTCTAATTTTCGTACTTTGATTCGCGAAACAAACCGTCAATAGCTCGAATTGTTTGCAAAATGTATTACGAATACTTGAGACAGTGACGTTCCGGTGCCTATGCAACGGAGAGGACAAAATTTAATACTATTTAATAAGGGATCTTAAGTAACCTAAACAATTTACAGAGTAGCATTTGTGTAGATCTAAATATAATTAACAACAAAGTTTTTGTCGTCTATATGATAGTCGTACCAAGTTTCAACACTGAGCAAAAAGAGACTGATCCGTTGAAATAGGAAAGCAGAATGTAAAATCACACCTGTGGTTACAAAAGGTTTCATGTAACAATTTTTGAAAGTGCTAGATATAAATGGGCTTTATTTTCTTTACATAGCAAAAACTCTCTAGTCTAATCATTTAAACGATGAAAGCGACTATTTTTGTTAGCCCACATTAAAGAATATTGATAAGACGTTCTTATTTCTCATGTTCAATGACCATTTTTGAACAACTTGCCTGGAATTCATTTGTTGAATTTAAAACTTTCTGGGAAATCACAAGTTAAGTAACTACTATAAAATTGTAAAAAACATGTTGGGCAATTTCAAAAACTTAAGATGCAAATTGAAGAGATGTACCAAGGCCGATGGGATTAGCATAGGACGGCTGGCTCCTGCTGGGGGAAGAAACGTGATTATACTGCTACACGTCATTCCTGAAAATCGCGTAAAAGAATTTAATAAATTTGGTGTAAATATTTTTTTCTCTTCAACTAATATTCTAATAAACTACACGTAGAATTTGAATATTTTTGCTATAAATGTAGTTATTGTAGGGTCCCAAATTGAAGAAAAAGTTACATCTTCTTGACACCAATACCACTGTTTGAAATTCCAGCTCTGTAATGGAATAGCTTCGAAAACGCTATTGTTTATAATACTTAAAAACTTTATATGGTGTGAGCATTGTCTGATTATGCCCATATTCTTCTTCATGTGTAAAACTTGAACAACGTCTAGTAGCAAAGTTCGCTTATAATTTTTTTGTTGAGCATCGTCTCATAGAGAGATAAAGGAGACCTGCATATTTCAAGTGATAAGGGATTGTATTTTTAGATTATTGTACATTGTACAACAAAACCTGAGCGTCTTTAGTCGAGAAGAGGTTAGTAAAAAATTAAGTTGTAAATAGACAATCAAAGGGAGCATTATCTGCGTAATTTAATATTTTATTTCCAAAAGGTCAAAAATGCGGAGAAAGTTCGAAAGGAAATGTTTGAATTTATGACCAATCGCAAAGGTGTGATGTTTTAACTTATCCTCGATCATGAAATTTTCGTCTAACAAATTTTCATCTAACAAATGTTAAATGTATTACTGATTAGTGTTACTTTTTAAAATAAATAAATTTACTTTCATAATTATCAAAAAAAACTAAAGTTAATTTTCCAACAAACGAAGGCAAATTTATTTATGCAACGAATTACATTAAAAAGTTAAAACGTTAAAAAGGAAACGGTAATAATATTTTTTATAAATATTAAAGTAGTAGTATTTGTAGTATTATATACCAAATAATGAATTATATTCGTAACAAAGAAATAACTCTAGGCCTTAAAGTTTTATATTAATCTGTTTTAAAATTATTATTTTATTTATTTATTACTATTACTTGTGATTAAATAAATATAAATTTCCATTAGTATTAATTTTCGGAAACAATAGCAGAGTGGTTAGCATTGCGCAATTCAAATGAAAATATTAAGTTAGTTTTTGTATTTGCGGTCGCCCCTCGCCAAGGAATCTCTGAGTGTACTACCGACCTCATGATTGTAAAATTTGTCTTAATTAAAGATATGCATATGCAATAAAAACTGTATTGAGGTATAAAATTTATTTACATGTATAATACTCCATCATGTTTTGGTTGTAACGATATGCTGTCGATAAATCCATTATTTAATTAAATCACTATGATCGTTTAGTTAAAAATTTTACATATTTTTATAATTTATCGGAGATATTCGTCAATATACTTTTCAATATAGTATAACACTTATCGATAAAATATGTTATTGTTTACATTACTGTTTAATGATTCACTTTTCGTAGCGCTTTCTAAAATTTTCAAGAGTTAACCAATTGTTGCACCATGTGCGATAAAAACCGTATTATTATCACGTTTGAGTGCTCTCATCCACAATTACGCGGTTAAGTGTGCAACCAAATCCACCACCGAAATTACCATTTTTGGGCTGAATACAACGCGACAACGATACGCACGGTTTCAACATTTGGCAATTTGGATAAGTTGACATGCGCCTGGCGGGTTCAGATGCCGAAATATTCACCCACATTTGTTTAAATATATGTTTGTACATACAATTCAAAAGCTACATAGAAACACATTACATTACCTAGACTCTGTTGGGTGAAGAATTTACACAATGACATTACTCTCGTTTTATTACCTAAATATATATTCTAAAATCTCTATAAAATATCACCTTTTCTTTATTATTACAAATATGCAGATGCATAACTTTCGCGCGTTGACTGAACATTCGGATAAACGAAACGTTCTTACCGAGCCTGCTTGTGAACTAAATACGTTGCTTCACGCATCGTATCTTGAGAATTTACAGTTTTCGATTCTTACGTTGTGTTGAACAACTAATTTGTTTGTTGAAAAAGGAACAAATGCACATGTAATAGATATATTAATATTTTCGCCTAAAGTGTTTTATACTTAGCTAATTTTTTTAATATATTTTATTAAATGAGTAATATTTTCTTATCTGTCTGTGTACAATATGTATATTAACACTTTTTAAAAGTTATTTTCAAATGCTTAACAACGTGAAATAACTTATTTAAAGTACTGTTTGTTTTTTGCGATAACACAAAAGGATATAGTAACAAATAACATAAGATACGTATAAAATTTAAAAATAATAAATAATTTGTGGATTGTCCAAATTCTACTGAATTTGGTAAGAATGTTCTCCATTGCGCAGACGAACGTTAACACGAACATATTAGCTGATATACATATGTAGGTCTAAAATCACTTTATTTTTTATTACAACTGAGCAGTCTGTCCTTGATTAATATTTATATGGAATGTATAATACATGTATTTTTAATTGAGCGCAGCAGCCGAATGCTTAGCAGCGCGTGCTACTATACGGATGGCCAAGGTTTCGAATACCGAATTCCCTGAACAGCAGAATTAGAGCTTATGATTCTGACAATTTTAGTTTTTGTAGGGTATTCATGTACTAGGTACATTTGATTAAAGCCACAATCGATGAAATAAAAACACATTAGTTTAGAGAAAATGAGAAATGAAATGTTTGATAAAGTGCTAATTAAATTTTGAAGGGGGCCTAAACACAATGAACTATTTAAAACTATATTAAGTGATACGTTTTGTTCACATAGGATTCTTATCTTTTCTATCGACAAATTACTTGCCCGCAATTCATCTCTACAATTTAATGTATTGTTATAACCTATACATTTATTTATTTTAGTTATTTGTGTGTTGTTTTCTATCGATAAATTACCTCAATTCTTATACATTGATATATTTTAGTTATTTCTGTGTTGTGGAGCTGTCTCATTTATTTGGAAGAAGTTCAAAGGAATAACAAATCAATCGAAAATTTTGTAAATGAGAGTTTTTATTCAATTCGGATTTTTATATACATATTTAATCGAAAAACTATTTGCATGCAATTTATTTATTTTCGTTATTTATATTTTGGGAAGCTTTAATTTATATTTAGGAGAAGTTCAAAAGCATAAATTCTTATGTGTCGAATCTACGAACAAGTATTTGCACGTTTACAAATTATGTAAACATTGCGAAGAAATATCATGTTTAAAAATACGCGTTTGGAGGCTTCTAAGGCTTGAAACGTCTGTGCAGCCTAAAAGTCTTCGAAAACCAAAACGTCTGACAGGAATGGTTTAAAATTGCACCTTGACGCTACCGAAGAATTTGAAGGAACCAACCTAATATTTTAATTTGCAATTCTTGATAATCTAGTAATAACATACACATGTTTGTATCGAGTACATGTCGAAAGAGCTGATACAATTACCAGTGAGCAAGCAAAGTGCTTGGTGCGAATGAAATTCGTTCATTGAAAGAGTAAGCGAAACAAGCACAAGTCGAGGTTCCTGCGTTTCATTGGTTCGTAAATTGTAATGCACAGCCCCAAAACGATTTTGATTGGCTGTGAGACGATTCCATTATTAATCTTGCTGTTTATTATGTATTTTTTTGTGATGCGTCTTATGCGTGATACTAAAATACTGACACATATCAACGAATCTTTGATTCTTCCACATATTAGCTTATGTGTTAAGAAGCTGGCTGTCACAAAATGAACATGTGCTTTTTCCATATTAAACGTGACAAAACATTCTGATTTTCTGAACGATGGTCTTTAATTTGGCTGAAACCATATAATTTCATGCTAAAACAAATAGAAATTGATAATGAGTGACGTGGCAAAAATTGAAAACATCATGGAGGTGGTCATAAGTTGGCTAATAGATAACCAACTAAGAAAAATTCAGTATCACAGTAAATCTAATGCATTGGGCTGTATATGTTGCATTAGGTTTAAACTTTTTCCTACGATAGTTTTTTTTCGTAGATTCTGCTTTCTTTAAGTCGTAATTCTCGGGAAGGAGCACTTCATTACGACCTTCCCAGAGGAGAGTAGTTCTTCACCGTCTCTTAATACCTGTTCTAATGTACAAAAGAGGAGGGGAAGTAGCCCCTCTTCTTCTGATACTTAAAATAGAGGCCAGTGCCTTACATATTTGTGTATGAGCTACCTATCGATGCAGCAGTCTACTCGCTACGTTGTATTACAGTGTTTACTGGTTGATGTTTTTTAAATACAACCAATGTTATTTTAAGAGTTTTTTGATAACGTTTATATATTTTACGAAGTTGTTCATGTAACTATATTGCTTCCTTTACCGGTGAATATAATTTTGGACGCAACCTGCAAGATTACTCTGATATTTTCCCTTTAAACGACCTTGGCTAGAATACTTAAGGATTCTGTGTATACTACCAGATTTTGGAACGTTATTTTGGATATCTGCTAATGCCTTGGTCATATGTTCATTACTATGAATTAATGGTTTTCACCCCAGCTAAAAATATGTAATATAAATTTTTAAGAAATGTTTTAAATATGCATTTTCAGTTATCGGGCCACTGTCCGTACATTGAAAATCAGCGTCATTTTCATTTCATTAGCAAAAAAAAAATTTTTTTTTTGAAGAAATTGTATATTCTGAATAAATTACACATTAATTCCTTATAAAGAATTAAAATTTGTTATAACACTATAAATTAATTCTTGCTTCGATTGCATTTAATTTTGATTGTTGAAATTTTTCTTATTTTCGGTAAAAAAACCTTAGTACTGTCCGGTTACTAGGTGGTGTCCGTTCACTAATACACTTACCCGATATATACGTAGATAGAATTAGTATGTATGTGAATAGTTTCAGAGCCCTCACACTTAACTTACTAAGTCTACTTATAGTAAACCTCGATCGTCTTTTACGCCAAAATAATAGAAGTGAGAGCAAGACATAATTTTTTTTATAAACCAATGTTCAACTATCGCATCAACTTGTTTGAAAGAAATCCTAACGGTTAGCGTAGTCGCTGAGAGAATCGAAAAGATGAGGTGTCTTCAAAAATTGGTGAATAAAAAATCAGGGGATAATGAAGGTTAGAGTATTCGTTAGTTAATATATTTATTTTACCGAAAACAAAAAAAGTGGCCGTCATGGCTAAGTAATTTAAAATAATACAAAACAGTTAAAAATAAATAAAGATATTGAGATGATGTTTAATAAACTGTTCAAAATACTATGTGCAAATAAAAATTACATAATGTTTGTTTAAACATTAATGCATTAGAAAACTATGTTCAGAGTTGACATTAACTGTCGTTTTCTTTGAAAAAGCGGAAATAAAATATCTCTTTTTCTCAACAAATTCGAAATATTAGTCTTGCAAATTATTAAAAGGAGGTAGCTCTTTTGTTGTTAATTTATTCCAAAATATTATCTGCTAATTTTAAATAATGTCACTTATACTTGAACTATAACTAAGATCACAGTGATAATTCGATACAATTTTCTTAACCAAAGTTTTTAAGAATATCTGAATCATAATTGGAACCAGAAAGTAATAACAATGATCTATGCAATTCAGATGACTTACGATCACCAATTTGAAAATCAGACAAATCTCTATTTAATTTAGCGAATTTTTTTCAAAGCCTCATATTTGTGGACCTCTGGCGGATTTTGTATAAAATCTTAAATAGTTATATATTACTTCTTGTGCAGTTATTCATATTTTGTTGTTTTCTGCATAATAATTGTTTAATAAATTGCATTTCCCCATGGACAACTGGTTCAGAATTTTGAAGTAGCTAAAATCTCAATATTTCGATTTTCATAAGGAGCTTACATCATTTTGCAAATCAATGAGTGAATCATTAATATTTTGTGATAGTGTTAATGTGTGTGCCATGTTCTGATGAATGAAACATGTTGCTGATCTTGTGCTACTGACAGGATCGAAAAATGTGATCAGCAAAAATAAAAAATACAATATAATTTTATTCTTATATATTTAAAAAATCAATTCAAAAAGTAATCCTTCTTTAATAAGAACGAAATTCAGTATATAAAAATTTCCATTTTGAAAAATTTAAATTACAAAACATCCTTATACAAAATTAGGTATAAAATTTAAAAGTAATAAACTTGTAAAGTAATTAAAATAAACCTGCACATGCTAGTGCATCATTGTTATTAAGAAAGTTACGGCTGATGCCCAAAAACATAGCGACTCAGCTGGGTTGCATAAGCTGTTCTTATAAGAGCGCTATGGAAACAAAATATTACCACTGCTTGTCGATGCCGTTACTAACGTTTGCACCATTTTTGGTCAGCAGTGTGTACAACCGTTTTGAAGGCTAGGATTCGAGTTCTTCTCCGACCAACCTCAATATTTAAAGAAAGAAGGAATATCGAGCGGTTTTTATCTTAGCTATAACCGCATAAGTTTTCTTTACGCTAGAAATGGAGAAGAAGAATTTAAATAAAGAAATTAAGCTAGTTTTCTAATTGCGATCGCCCCTTGGCAGGAAATGTCAAGGATGCATTTCTGGCACTAAAAAAAAGCTCCCCATAAAAGTCCTTCGGCCTTTCGGAGGCGACTTAGAATAAACTGTAGGTCCCTGAGAGGTGTAAATATTCAAAAACCCGTATTTAGGCATGAAGTGGGGTCAAATGAAATTCAGATCGAGCTGTTTGAACTTCTGCTTGGTTTTGAGTTACATATATAACACTCCTGAGGATGAAATTTACCACCCGCAACAAATAAAAACCCTCTGCAGAAGTCCACAATTATGTCATACATTCTTTATTACAGCCACTTTGACGAATATTTTCAAATTAATTTGATTGATAACTTCGATCAATTTCCCAACTGAAAGCCTTAGTGAAATTTAAGGTTAAACACTAATTAGGCAACCATATTTCGGGCCCCGCCAAGTTCGATCAACCTCAGCCTGTTTGGAGATCTTCCGTCATGGAGGCTGACTTTTCCGAGAGTTGTGCCGAAGGTACATTTTTCGCTCAGCCTGGCGTTAAAGCGCCAAGCACAATTTGAAGATTGTGTCGGTTACATCGCTCTTAAGCACGTTCCAGGCGTCCATAAAAGGCATCCTTGGTCGCATTGTCTTTCCTTCCGTCGGGGGGTGAGAGCTTTGATGTGGATTATGTCAGACATTCATCTATTGGGGAGATTTCCAGGACACGACGACGGAGTGTCTCTCCCACCACAAATGTGAGCTCCTTTATTTGGGTGCCGTAGTAGATTTCCTCTTCTGTCGTCCTTGTCCTGTCCATCGCCCTTCTTGGACGGCGATGGTGCCTGTAGTCAAACGAGGACATCAACCAGCTGGGCAGCGTCACCTTCCTAATTAAGGGACCGGAAATTCCAGATGCATGCCCTCAAATCGTTTTCAGGTGCCCTCATCAAGAAGGGGTCTCTCATCCAAGGCATTTTTTAATCTTTCATTGGATCAAGTTTTTATGTAGAGGGTGTCAAACCCCACACACATCATCAAAAATGTTCCATATATAAAATATATTAAACGCAATATGCCATGAGCTCGCGCTTATTACAGATATTAATTTCTATTGTACAAACACTGTGTTTTTGATGAGTATTTTAACTTCTCTTGACGCCTTCGCTTTGATGTTACTGACACAGCAAATCCAAATTAGTTTCGTTCGCGGAGTATTGCAGCTATCCTTAAAGAGACCCATTATAGTGACGCAAAAATATAAAATTTTTGAATAGATAGACCATTCGATTTCGAAATTTTAGTATATATATAGCTTTTGCTTAGATTAGCATCAAAAATAATTTTCCTTACTGCATTTTGCTTAGATTAGCATTAGGACTATTTTGTATTCCGCGAAGTGAAATGAAAACCAATATATTCCAAAAATTGTATTTATGGCTCGATTTACTTAATTCTTTTATTTCTAGGAAGTGGACCGATCCCCTTCAAGCTAGTTTCTGCCAGATTCGCAATTCCTTGTGATACCCTTGGTTCCAGTGGCCCAAATCACGGATGTTTCGTCTACACAATTTCCTTGCATCTTATTGCCACCCTTGAGGTGGTGTGATTGCATGGAAGAGCTTTAATGGCAGCCTTGCTGTCAGAATGTATATTAGTTCAGCTTGAAAACGCTGTAGTGGTCGGTAAGTATCTGTTTCGTGTCGATTGTAATTGGTTCTGACTCGACATTCCGCTGTCGAACTTTGAACTAGCGGTGAAGATGGGTACAATCCTTTAACCCAGAACTATTACATTTTCTTAGACAACCTTAAATATCATATTCAAAGCAAAATTCTGTGAAAATCGCAGTGGTTGACAATGTAGGCAATTCTAAATAGGTCATCATGTTAATATGATTTAATGATGCTAAAATGTTTAATTGCGCGTAACATATCTTATATAGATTTATAAGTAAGCACTAAATACTTTTTTCCACTGAAACTCCTTTGGGTATATTTCCGCTGGTAAGAAGCCTTTGGAAGATTTCTATGAAGCATTCAACGGCAGTCTGTATATTTATTTCATATCTTCAATATTTTGACGAAATCGTTGAAATCGTTTCATTTTTATAGCAGTAGAAATGGGAGTGAAGAAAATGTACTATTAAACTTATTAGGCAAATTAATACTGAAAATACTCTTGTGATTATTTTGTCGATTCGTTTGTAGCTAGGGTTTTTGTTATTTCTGCATCGTTTTCATCAGCCATAAGCCGTCCAATATCCGACGAAAACACATTTCTTCAGAAGGCCTGAAATCTTCTCTTAGATTGCTTAATCCATTTGAAACATTCCATAGACTTAAAGCCCAAGGAAATGTGGTAAATTCAGATTTAAACCACCACAAAGAACCAATTCCAAGTTAGTTTATGGAATGACTGACAGTAATGGTAGCATATAAACGGGTATTGTGAAACAGAACTCAATTCCCTCATCAAACCTTCAATATTGATATAATAAATCAGCTCAAGAATCAAGAACTTCTAGTTGAAGCAGTTTTGCACAAAACTTGCCTTTATGATTCTCATTACCTCCCGTAGGTTAAAAAAAATTTATGTTTATTGTTTACTTCTATTTTATTTACGTAAGTTACATTCCTTTATTTCCTTAAACTTCATTTTCTGATTTTTCAATAATACATTTGTTAGTATTGATCGATATGGTGAGCTCCATAGGGCTTCTGAAAGCCACTAATTGATATTCTTTGTAAACAGAATAATGGTTTCAATATTTTCCACTTTAATGCATTAGCCTTAATTCAAGCAAATTGGACTATGTCAATAGTATATACGAGTATGTCGAGTCTGCCGTTGATGTAATTTGTGTTACTGAGACTGGGTTTCGCACTGATGTTTCCGAATTTCCTTGTAGTATACATAACTATAACATATATAACAAAGGAGGAGGGTTGGCTATTTATTGCAGGTCCAGCCTAAAAGTGAAGCTATGTGCCGAATCTGCTACCTCTGGAACGGAGTTTATAATAGCCCAGATTTCTGATGATGTCGGTAAAGTGTTATTGCCTTACTTACTCAGATTATACAGTTTATTAGACTCGTTCTATGATAATTTTTGGTGACTTTAATGTTAACCTGCTTGTAAATGATGCATACGCTAACAAAATTTATGACTATGTTTCGACAAGTGAACTTGCTATAGTCAACAAATCTCAGACTACTAGACATGCCCAAAATACTAGACCTAGTCTTCTGGATATATTTATGGCGGCTGATCTTAACCACATACTTAAGTTTGATAAAATATTTTTCATATCTGACCATGACACATCTTCGCGTTCCTTAGATATTTTTAATCGTTTATGTAGCGGGAAGTCTTTAAATATTACTAAATTGTCTAGTGATTTATATCCTGTGCGTTGAGATGACTGTTGGTATTGTGATTCCGTTAACAATAAACTTCATTTTCTTAATAATAAATGCCCTTGGTATACGAAGAAAGTTTACTATACCATAATTTGAGTAATAAAAAAAAAAGTTTTTGGTGGCTATACAAAACTGCCCGTGAAGCTCCAGCCATTATTCACCAAGCGAAATGTTGCTACTATAACGCAAAACTTAATGCTTCTCTTTAACGTAGACATTTGCGGAGGTACCTTAAGAAATTAAAAGTTGATGGTACTGCTTATTCTGAATGTGAGTTGGATTGTGATCAACTTAATGAATATTTCACGAACGCTAACATATGCTTGAATTGCCCTTTGACTGATGAACTTGTCTTGGGTGACCTAGATCTTGTAAATTAATTTCAATTGCAATCATCGACTTTTTCTCGTGCTATTCAGTTGTGCTTATATTGCGCTCTTCCGTTTAGCAAAGCGTAATCTCTGACATGTGACCTAATTCTCTATTATCTTTTCGGATTTTCTTTTTTTCGATCCTTATGGATGGTTTGAAATGGCTGCATGTCTCATCTTTCCAACCTAGTGTGTCCGAACATGATGTCCTAAGCTATGTTTCTAAACATACTAGCATCAGTACGATTTATATGAAATGCGTCATACTCGTTAGAAAAGGTACAAATCTAGTGGAACTAAGAAGAGTTACTTTCAAACTCGGTGTAACGGAGACTTACTATGACAAAGTGGTTGATGCGAATATTTGGCCTATGAATGTATTACTTCGGCCGTTCCGTTTTTTTCCAAGGAGCGGTGCAATCCAGCAAGCCCCGTAGCATCAGCTGGAATGTTTGAAGCCCACGACGCTAGGGCGCTTAAAATATATTATGAAAATGCCTCTGGTCTTAGAAGTAAATCGAAGACTTGAAGCATGATTTTAGTTCTCATATGACTTATGATATTCTCGTTTTTGTTGAGACCTGGCTCAATGTTTTTATGATGCTGAATTTTTTGATCCCAATATCTACAATGTCTACAGAAAAGACCGGGATAGTACTAAAACTGGGTTAACTCGTGGGGGTGGTGTCTTAATAGCTGTGCAGAAGAAATGTAACACATCGCTTCTTTCGTTGCTGAATGGGGACACACTCCTGGACCAACTATGCGTTTGTATAAATGGATTATCGTCTTTGATTCTATGTACATGCTATATTCCGCCGGGTAGCCTAGAGTGCTTGTATAAGGCTCACACAGATAACCTTGTAGACTTAGTCTCTAAGAATTCTGAATCTAATTTTTGTATTTTAGGTGCCTTTAATCTGGGAAATGTTGGGCGACTGTAGGTGAGTGCCTAGCTTTGTATCCCAACAATGTAATCAGTACTCCTGAAACTTATGTTGTTGACAGCTTACTGAGCGCTAACCTTTCCCAGATTAATGGAATTATAAATAAGTTATCTAGAATATTAGATCTCATTTTTATTAGTGATAATATGAGCTTTTCCCTTGAGTAATATCTAGACCCTCTGTCATGCCCAGGATTACAACATGTCCCTCTTATCCTGCAGTTAGGGTTTTATTATTTTAAAAGTTTTGACGGAGAATCGCACCCTGAATATTATGGCTTCAAAAATTGCAATTTTGATGCTATTAATTATAGAATCGGCATGCTTGACTGGGAAAACTAAAAAATTTGAGAAACAGGTTCTTTAAAAGGTTTAAATTATCGAACTTACCTTGTCATAAAGAAAAGTATCTTTTTTACTCCAGAGAATTTAAGTCGTTTAGTAAGGCACTTCACAGAAATTATGTCGCTAATTTTGAGCGTGATATTAAGCTAAACCCAAAGTCGTTTTGGCGCTACGTCAAGGCTAAAAAATTGTGCTCAAGCATCCCCTCTCAAGTTTTTAATAATGAAACATCTGCGCAATCTTTATCTGAGGCTGTCAACCTTTTTGCTGACTTTTTTAGTTCCAATTTTGAGTCTGAAGATATCATTTGTGAAGAGGCGGCAACTAATATTGATACCTCTGTCAATTTTGGCGAACTTTCTTTAACCATTGATGATATCACTCGAGGCATTTCCGTGATTAAGTCGTCAACACAAACGGACATTGATGGGTTTTGCTCTTTTTTGTTCAAAAACATCACTGCACTTGCCTACCCTATTCTACTTTTTTTCAATAAGTCTCTTATGTGTGGTGATTTTATAGACGCATGGAAGATAACTTCTATTACCCCGATTTTCAAGAGTGGTAATAAAAGCAATGTCGCCAACTACCGTCCCATTGCCAAACTGTCCACTATATCTAAGTTGTTTGAAATAGTAGTTAAGGACAAGATATATTTTGCTGTAAAGAGTTTAATTTGTGCTAACCAGCATGGTTTTATTCCTGGAAGACCTACTGTAACAAATCTTGCAGAATTTTCGGAACTTTGTATTTCTTCATTTAATATGAAAGCACAAGTGGATACCATCTACACTGACTTTTCGAAAGCCTTCGACAAAGTGAACCATTCCCAACACCATGGGGATTCTGGGTTTTCACTCCAGAATATTATCATGGATGAAGTCGTACCTGTTCTTTCGAAACTGTTTTGTTCGGGTAGATGGTGCCTGCTCACGCCCTTTTATTGCAACGTCGGGCGTACCTCAGGGAAGTGTTCTGGGACCGCTCTTATTTGTTATTTTTATCAATGACATAAGTCACTGCTTTAGACACTCTAATTTTTTATTATTATTTATGATTTGAAATTTTTTAAAACCGTCACAAGTCTCACTGATTCCGTTATGCTTCAATCCGATCTTGACAATGTAATTGATTGGTGCAGCAAAAATCGTCTGTACCTAAATACCAGCAAATGCTTTGCCATTTCTTTTTCGAAATCTCGAAATCTCATTCCGACCTCATACAGTATTGGTGAATCTATATTGAGAAATGTTGATGAGATATCTGATCTCGGGATAATCTTTGATTCTAAGTTTCTTTTTCATAGCCTAATAAACTATGTTATTGCGAAATCCTATTCCATGCTTGCGTTTATTCGCCGCTTCAGTACGGATTTCAGTGATCCTTATACTCTAAAATTACTTTTCTCATCTTTAGTGCGATCCAAGCTGGAATATGGAGTGTTCATCTGGAGGCCATACCATGCTTGTCATATTGGACGACTTGAGCGGATTCAAAAAACGTTTCTCAGATTTGCTCTTCGTTCGTTACATATTGAGGGTCCATTCCCGTCATATAGTTCTAGGTGTCTGTTGATCAACTTAAAGTCTTTAAATAGTAGAAGGTCAATCTTATCGCTGATACTTGTTTATGATATTATACAGGAGACGATTGACTCGCCATTTCTTTTGGATCGTATACACTTTAATATCCCTTCTCGAGCACTACGAAATCATGACTTTTTCGCTATTGATAGAGCTAGAACAACTTATGCATCCAACTCATCAATTGCAAGGGCTATGAGGGAATATAACTTGCTTCCTAACTCGAGGGATATTGATTTTTCAATAACAAATCGTATGTTTAAACTATTATTAATTGATTTTGTGTAATTATTTAGTAAGTAATTATTTAGTTTTGGCGTATATAAGTTTTCAATTGGGAATAGTCTGTAAGGAATTTGTATATCCTAGGTTATACTGAATAAACAAATTAAACAAATTATTAATACTTGTAAAGACGACAACGTGGTGAGCAAGTTCCTATCAAAAAATTAACTCGCATACATATGCGATGTAAAGTTCGAGCTGCACTAAAATCGTAATTTGGCGGAAGGCATAATTTTACCGCCTTATTTCAATTACCTTAGATAAGATGAAATTATTGAAAATTTCAAAGATCAGGGTGTATCAGATATGTATAAATGTGGATGGTAAACCCACCATTTTTCTTCTGACTTTTGGATCGTTATTATCTCTCAGAGAAGATCGAAGTGTCATGGTATACAACAAAAGTGCGATGCTTTGTAACCGCAGAAGCGATTTTCGGCCGAGCTCCTCCTCCAATTTGTGGTTTTTGCATCTTTTTCCAACAACTGGAGGATTTATTCCAAGCCGCCTCCAAAGGTCCGGCGAATTTTTATAAGGAGCTTTTATTTCATGTCAGAAATACACTCGGAGGGCTTGACATTCCCTGCCGAGGAGCGACTGCAATTAGAAATGGTAATTTTCTCTAATTTTGGATATTGCTCGAATTTGGACTCGAACCTAGGCCTTCCAAATGGTAGTAAGCAACGCTAACAACTCGGCTACTGCGGCCGCCCATAATGGTAACTAAAGCCTTACTATTAGCCAAAATTGTCTTTGGACTAGTAATTTACGGACACTGTGCAAAGAAGCATCTAAAACTGTTGCAATCTCCTTACCACATAGTAGCCAGAAGGAGTATTCGAGCATTTCCTACCTCGCCAATCAAAACAATATTAAGCTGCAGAAATTAATACCTCTTTTATTCCGTGCGGTCCTCGCAAGAAATAAAAATATGTACAAAGAATTCATCAACTATCTCTGGTATCTTAAGTTATACCGAACAACTTGGCACCGTATCCAAGCCATTACTAAAACACATCATAACACTCCCTCATTACCACTCGTCAGATTCTGGTCACATCAGCGATTTACTCAAGCATCCAAAATAAATTACCTCGACATGTGAATATATGAAGTTATATCTCGAATAAGTGAGCCTCTGAGGATGGATTGGGAGTTCCTTTTTACAGATGGATATCCGGGTGACACTCTTTCAAAATAAAAATTATGTGGGTACCTGGATATGCTCTTATCGACGGTATCGAATATGCTGATCAAAGAGCAAAGGCTGAACCAATACATATATTTTACTATTTTACCGATAACGACATCAAGAAGTTTATAATGAGCTACTTACCGTTACGGTTCTCTTCCAGTTGGGTTGAACTAACATCACCATAAAAATATTAACTTCGACTGAATAAAGCCTCTATATCCATACGGTTTTCACACACTCTTATCTCCTCAATGGAACCAATAAATTGCCATGCCTATTTTGTAGCGCAAATCAGTTAACAGTTGCACACATTCTAGATAACTGTTTAGAATTAAATCAAATTAGAAATACTTCATTCAAATGCAACAAACCTCCGGATCACCTTTCTCTTTCCTTTAAATTGGCAGTTTAAGCTTAAATATTTAATTTAACACATCTCTGCGTGTGTTTCAATTGAATTATTTTTCTTTATAAAATAAATAAATAAATTTCAATTGAAGGGGTGAGTGAATGTGAGGTATTTAAATCCATCATCGAAATTAAGTAAAAATGCTTCGGGAGTATTTAATTCCTTGATGTTTTCGAAAATTACACTGTCATTTATCATAGGCACTATCACACACATAATAAATTATTGCTTCACCAGCGCATGTTATCCAGCGAAAATAACAAATGCAACTGAACTAAAACCTGAATTGTTTTAAATAAATCAATATAATTAAATGTACTTTCGTACTGAAAAACATCGAATGTTTTGCGTTTAAATCCGTCAAGAAACATTTAAGAGAGTGGAATTCGGTTATCTAGTTTTCGGTTTTCAAAATAAACGTAAATAAAATACATTTTAAATATTTTTTTTTTCATGAAATTCCTCTTTTATTATAAAGTGTGAACCTTGGTATTACATTCGAAATACTAACATATACCATTCAAATATCGCCTCGTGAATATTTGCAAACTTTGAACCGTTTGGGGTAATTTTTGACCACTTTTCGACACATATTGGGCAGTTTCTCAGTCATATCCCGA
The DNA here is from genome assembly GCA_030068015.2 of Neoceratitis asiatica. Taxonomy (NCBI): domain Eukaryota; kingdom Metazoa; phylum Arthropoda; class Insecta; order Diptera; family Tephritidae; genus Neoceratitis; species Neoceratitis asiatica. The sequence continues at coordinate 807,220 of CM061530.1, forward strand.
CGAATGTTGGTTTTCAAGTGCTCTTTCAGTGAAAGGCAAAGGAAAAGTCCAATGGTATCAAATTTCACTCGGTGGGCAATTTCTCTCACAATATAGCCATATTGCTCCTGCAGAATTACCGGAGATCAAAATGGGACAATTTTGCTTATTTACATATCCACCGAGTGATAAATACGCCTCGTCGTTGAGGAAAATTTCGTGGTCCACTTCGACGTAACTACGTTGTGAATGGTCAGATGGCTTCAGTTGTTGTGTGAGCTGGACTTTATATGAATGTAAGTGTAAGTCCAATTGCAAAATACGCCATAATGTGCAATAAGAGAACGTCGAGAAATAGACACATTCGGGTCTTTGGCTACACTTTCACTTACGACAGCGATATTTGAGGCAGAACGAGCAAACAATGATACAGAGGCCTTACAATATCTGTAGCCGACCCAGTCTTTTAAATTTTCTTTAAAAGTTTACCAATTTCTGGAGTATTTGGACGATTATGTGTACCATAATTTGCTCTAAAAGCACGAAACGTGGCCACTTTCGAATCACCATTTTTGTAACATGTTTCGACAATTTTAACGCGTTGTGCGGTTGCTAAGCCATTTTCATATATTTCTCACTTTTAACTAAAACAAAATATGTTTGGTTTGACAGTTAGTTGTTAAAATACAGGCCTGCATTTTCGAAACCACGAAATGAATAACCCTTTATTAAAGCAAATATCGAATCGCACTATGGCACTGAAAATCATTGAATTCAAAAGACTTTATCAAATATTTTTTTATATGTTCGTGAAAGGACGAAGGCAACCCATCTCTTTTGTTTTTCTTGTATCATGTATGACCACGTATAACGTTTTTAATGATCGGATTTTGATAATTAATTTTTAATGGAAAAAGGATAATTTGAAATTGGTTTGAAAAAAAATGTAATCAGGGCGGTGGGAGAGGGGGAAGATTCATTGATTTCAACGTATAATCCAGCATATCCCGTTACCGTTACATAATCCGATTCTAATAAGTCCTTTTGTATTGGATTGGGCATACTTTCAAATTATAGCCTGATTTTGATAAACAAATTTATATTTAATAAGGGGCTCGCAGTAGCACCGAATTTATTTCGGTTCTTCAGCACTAGTTGGCGTGAACATAAATACATAACTATAATTCTCTCAAAGCATTGATTCAAATTTTTGTATCTTACTTTTTCTTCTTGTGTTTCATTCTTAAGCTTAGCTTACGTAAATTTCATATTTTAAAGGTTTTAGTTTCACTTCCGCTGCGATCACTAAGCAATAAAGTTCTTCATTAGCTATTCACACATAGTCACGTAATTACAACTGAACTTTCTCTCCGTTGAAAGCATACTTTGAACTCGATGGTACAAGTCGAGCAGAATTTTTCGACATGTCGTTGAGGTGAAAGCAAAGCTTCGAGTTAACTTAATTTATGGTGGAAGGCAATCGTAAGGCATATATACCGGCATAGGTAAAGCATTTTTTAGTATAATTATTTATGAAGTCCTCGAATAGAGTAAAGTAGAAAATCTACAATGTAAACGGTTGAAGAGAACTATGATAAAGCTGCGGCTCTTCTAAAAAATCGATTCGATAACAAATTACTTATTTTTTAGGCACATATATGAACACGGGATATTCAGACTTCCTACTGTCGATACAGGATTTGCCACTGGTTTGCGGGAATTAAGCGACAAAATAAATTGACATCTTCGTGCACTTAACATCTCGGCATTACCACAACAAATTTCGGTTGGATTCTTAAAACATCTTATTACCAGAAAGTTTGATAAAGACGTAGGAGAAGAATTAAGAGCACAGAAATTGCCGAATTTGATTTCCATGACTACATTTTTAGAGAAGCGGTGCCTTATGATGAATAATTTTGGGAAGTGCTGTGGTAATGCAAACACCAAGCCACGAGGTGGGTAAAAACTCGAATAACAATAAGGACATTAGAAATATTTTGATAACATTTTCAAGAAATTTCAGTTTGTACGTATTCTGTGACTCGAAAGTTCATTACGTAAATAATTTCACAAAGCTTCTGAATTTATCGGTAAACTTGCGCTATAAGGAAGAGAAAATTCTCCAAATTTGCTTAAATTGTCTACACAAAGGCTATAGGCTACAGCGGTGCAAATATGGTCATTGCCGTCACTGCCTTACGAAGCACAATTCGCTACAGCACATAACCTCACTTACCTAGTTCGCCCCAGTGCTTTAAAATATTTCAGATGTTCAGACTACTCACAACAAACCTTGATCCCATCGGTAATCACATCTTCACATCCCACATGATGCAAAACTACTTGCTAAGAAAGATGTGTTGCTCTCTATCTACGGAGTTTTATCCCATGTCGCGTTACTCTTAACTTAGCATCTCAACTAAATTTCGCTACTGCTCCTTTAGCAAAAATATTGCAACTTCCACTGAAAATAAACAATTTCAATTGTATATTGCTAAATTTTACGACCCACTTCATCTTGTTTCACCAGTAATTACAAAGGCGACAATTTTTTTACATACCGTATGGAGGGAGAAACGCTAGTGGGACGAAAGTTTGTCTCAGTTATTACAAATAATATGAAATATCATCTGTGTCCAGCTTTGCATATTGAACAACTAAATATTCTCATTTTTACTGCCGCCTCATTCTCGTTGGAAGATTTACACACTCTTTGCCACAAGCTTGGCAGCGGTTGGTGTATGCGTGTACATTCGTTCGGAGTGTAAGGGTTTTACAAAACCATACCTGCATCGCACAAAGTCGAGGGTATCGCCTTTAAGGAGCTTAATTATTTCTAAATTAGAACTGTCTGCAGCCTTACTACTTGTGGAATTGGTGGCGTATATTCAAAGACATTCCCACACCCTCACATTGTTCACTGTTGGTCTGATTCAATCGTAACCTTATCATGCTTCGTTTCAACTTTTTTGTGTCAAATAGAATCAACCCCTGCTGAAGGAATGTATCGAGCGGAAGCACTCCATAGGAGCTGCTAAATTCTAAATTTTGGATCATTTTTGTGTGACAAGCATTCAAGTTGGCCAAAAACTTGGGTTTTTGAAGACATTTAAGTAAACGACGTCGTAAAGTCTTAGTTGCTTTCCAACTCCAGACTCGATTCTCGATTGCAAGTAGCACAAGTCATTGGACATGCTACAACGCATCTTTGCTTACGTTTACTGTTTTTGCTAGCCAACCGTTTACTATATTGAATATTAATATTCGTGGAATTTAACCCAACGAGCAAATTACTTTCACTACATTCGTTTATCGACTTAACTGGCCTTCTGAGTGTTGGAGGACTCTTGCAAACCTAACTCTTTATTGCATCCATCTTTAATGCCAAGACATCATGTGGTTACTAACGTAATAACACACTACTTTCATCACAAATATCTACATGCAGGACCGCAAGCCAATCGTTTACTTCATTGAACATTAAAATTCGTGGAATTTAACAGGTTTATTTTGCAGCTCAATTTAAGGCGATGAAAAATCATCACAAATTTAACCCAATGAGCAAATTACTTTCACTACATTCGTTTATCGATTTAACTAGCCTTCTAAGTGTTTGATGACTCTTGCTAACCTAACTTTTTATTGCATTCATCTTTATTGCCAAAACATCATGTGGTTACTAACGTAATAACCGACAACTTTGATCACAAATATCTACATGCAGTGTTAATTCACAATATTGGTCAATTGGTGGTCTAAAAGTTGTTGCTAGTGCCTTAAGTAAATGCATTCGTTGCTTTGGTTGAAAATAAAGATCTACGAACTCATCATGGACAGATTACCAAGTGAGAGTGTACAACCTAGCAGACCCTTTTTCACTACTCGGATTGACTACTGTGGGCAATTGTACTACAAGTCGGAAGTTAGCACCAGGCCGCCCATCATACATATGCATTTTCATTTGCCTTAGCACGAAGGCTTGCCAGTCGTTAACACAAAGGAAAGCCGCAGAACATTTGGTCATATAATAATCGTTGGTTCTAAAAATGAGTTGTAAGATTTACGGAAATTGTTTTTAAGCAACTCCTTCAACACTGAATTTCAATAATCAATGCAGAAGAATATTCATGGAAATTTATTCCGCTACGATCACCATAATTTGGTGGATTATGTTAGGTGTCAGCGAAATTTCACTTTTTGCGCTCTGTTGGTCCCTCAATTATATCTTTTGAATAGCTTCGCACGAGTAACGAGTTTGTTATATGCAACCATTATTTATGATCACGTAATTCTTTCAAACCATTGCACAAAAACTTGTGTATCTACTTTTTGCTTCCTGTCTCTCTATCTTTAGGAGAATGGGGCCGTGTGTAGAAGTTCACGCAAGTGAGGAGAGTTTTTGACTGTCATTGACGTGTTAGTGGCCAGAAACGATTATTTTAGATATGATTCAAACAGCTCATGACTTCCGCTCTAAGGCCAAGTACCCTCTGGGTGACCAACAAACGTCCACTTAGAAAGGAACTAAAGTGAGAAGGCGAACCCCCTACGGTTTTGCGTAAGGACCTTCATTGCTTATAGAGTTTTTACAATGTCCTTTTTTCATTTACTAATTTTATTGTTTTGAGGTCTGTTTTTATTTTAGCTTAATGGAATTCTATATTTATAGATTGGAGTAGCTTTAGTTAAATGCTTGGCGGCTTACCACTATATTATAGGAGTTTCGTTAATTTTTTCTACTAAGCCGTCTATCTTTTAATGCGTAGGAATGTTGAAACGGTATTTTATAGGTAAATGCAATTTGTGTAGAAGATTTATCGATTTTATATGAAATATGAACAATTTTACTTGATGTTAATTTAAATTTGTTCTCTTCTTCGAATGCTTAAGTGGTCCTAGTTTTTTCTAATACATTTAGATGAAACCCTTACATAGCATTGCCAAGATATTTGTGATTTCCGAACCGAACAAATGTTAGAAAGTCTTACCGCCAACTAATACATAAGAAGGTAAGACCACATCTATAAAACATTATTATTGAACTTTGATCAATTAATTATAAGTTATTATATTTTTGTTTGTTAGCAAACTTCGATTTTCATAGAGTCAAATTTACAAAATTATGTATGATGATATAAATCGACAGGTAAAATAAATTTTTTGTATTCTTTAAAAGTATTTAAATATCTTAATCGACACTAGTGGGTCGAAATCCGCCAGTCTTTTGTTGTCTTTCTAATATTGCTTTTCGCGAGTTTTTTATTTCGTTGGATTTTTTTGTTGATTTTGTTTTCTCATTTATAATGCCAATGAAATGGCACAGTAACGAACATTTACCATCTCAGGTGAACGGCTGTGTTATATGTTGCGGAAGTTTTAGCGACAACGACGAAGTTCTAACAACAGTATATTCGCACAAATTTCACCGACAATATATGTTAAATTGGTTAAAACGTTCTGCCTGTCCTGAGTGTCATGCTGCTTGCAGCAGCCGAAGTTTTGCCAGTAATACTTCGACATACACGGTCAAATCGAACGGTTTCTAATACCAATACTCTAAATGGAAATTTCTATTTATTATGTTAAAATATTGAGTGAAATAAAAAATAGTATTGGCGTTTGTAAATAAGGACCAACTGAATAGTTTGATGAGTACCGTTACTATGTTTTTAAAATTTCTGAGAGCCTGCATTTGCCATTACCGGAAACAGAATTGGTAGAAATTATGCAACTCTTATACGTACCAATAAATTCGTTTGCAGAGGTTCGAAGGCTTTGTTTAAAATGTGAAAATTTGTTGAAATAAATTTCTAGTAGTCAACAAACATTACCTCGTTGGCAGATAGGAAAATTGAGGAATATTTAGATTTAATTTTGAATTGCCCAGTGCTGAAGTATAAGCAATTGCTCAACAAACTAAAAACCCAAAAATTAAATACTGGAATTGTTGAAAACTGGGGCATACATTCTTTGATTGCCAAGAAGAGAGGCAAATTTTTTGTTATGGATGCGGAGCACCCGAAGTTTATAAGTCGAAATGTACCAAATGCAGTTCGAGAAACGTGGTCTAGCGAGGTTTAAAAACGACTCCTCGCCTCGACTGAAGCAAGAGTTATCATACGCCATGATACACTAGCTAATACTCAACCTAAATTCATCTGATTGAATTAATACTGTATGGAAGAAGATCAAGCTTCAACGAAGTAACATAGGTGGAATTATTCCTTCAATCCAAAATAAAGGAGTAGGTTTAAGACCAGAACATGTTAGACAAAGGGGATACAACCAGTAAGAATCTTAAACAACACAAAACATCCATATTTACAGGTGACGGTAGAAAGCAAATTGTTTTCGGAATTATCAATTTACCGGTGACATAAAAACAAAAGATTAAAGCGATAAACTTTTTTGTCATACCTTGCATGTTTAAGGATGTAATCTTAGGAATAGATTTCTGAAAAATTAATATATAAGCTTTGAGAAAATTTCTGAAGGTAAGAACAAATTTCCTTTGTCTGATGGGCAACAATAACAGCTCTATTTAGTAAAAACGTTTCCTAATTGTCAGAAAGACAGATTAGAAAGAACTTCCTTAATAGAACATATGATTGAATTATAGTAAAATGTCCGTTCGGTTAACAGTATTATTCTTTAATTTCTTCATTTAAAATATTGTTCATAATAAAATCAATGAACACACGAATCTATGCTTAGATTCTTGGAAAGTAAATAGCATTACCATCAAAGAGACGCGTATTGAAGAAATTCTCAGCAGATTACCAAAAGCAGAATTTATAACCTCTCTCGATCTCGTCGTGCATTTTAGTAAATTCCTAGATTGTCCGTTATATTGCTATTGTGTCATATCCTTTGGACTCTACAAAGCTCCTGAAGCACTATGTCATTTGACGGACGGTCATTTCTTAAGAGTCAAGTTTTCGTATACCTCGATGATCTTCTGATGATTGAGATTTCATAACTCGCATGTCGGTTCTTACTGAAATTTCTTTATGTTTACGCAAAGCTGGTTTAACGAGATATTATAGGAAAAAGCAAGCTTTGCATTAAAGAAGTTAAACATCTAGGCTATATTGTAGGCAAAGGACATTGCGCACATACCCGGATAAAGTGTCGACAGCTACATAATTGCCGATACCAGGAAATGTAAAACAAATACGTAGATTTCTCGGAATGGTTGGTTGGACCACTGCTTTATCGACAATTTTGCTACGATAACATCACCTCTCTTAAACCTTAGAAAAGAAAAATTTTACATGGAACCAACAAGCTCAGAAGCGTTTGTTACTTTAAAAATTAAGTTATGTCCCGCACCGGTGTTGGCAAATCCAAATTACCAAAAACTTTTCATAATACAATGTGATGCCAGCAAATTTGGTGTTGGTGTAGTTTTGTAGCAAATAATTAAATATGGAGTTGAATCTGCGATCAATTTCATATCCAAACCACCCTACATATATACCTTCGTCTGGAAGGTTTTTGCCTTCGAATATAGATTTAATATTCTCAAACATTCCCATGAATATAACTCAACCAATAGCACGGAATTTAATTCGATATCATCTGACACATCTCAATCTGAATTTATTGATAGTAAATACGTTCATTATCTAATTCGTGAAACACCATTAAGGAAGTCTGCAGGGCATGATGATATAAAAAATATTATGTTGAGATACCTACCTAAAGATATTTCAATTTCATTATAAAATCTTGTCTTAAATTACAATATTTCTCCAGCACTTGGAAAACTTATCCAAAACAAACAAAGCCAAACAATCCCAAACGAACAGTTTGGGTTTAGGCCACACCTCAGTACAAGGCACCAGATTAAACGTATCTCTTCCAATGTAAAATCAAACTTTATGAACAAAAATTCAACTGGTCTTATACTACTGGATGTTCAAAAAGCATTTGACTCAGTCTGGCATAATGCATATATAAATTAATTAAATTCCACTTTCTATCATATAAAATAATTCATAGTTTCCTGATTAATCGCTACTTTTGTGTGTGTTTGTTTAATGAATATCCCGACATTGTCCAACTACCAGCTGAGTTCCCCAAGGATCAGTGCTAGGCCCCTTGTTTTACACACTTTACTGTTCTGATTTTCCAAAGTTTAAATACGGTCATTATGCTTTGTACGCTGACGATACAGGTATATTTATTTTTTGCTAAGTGCACTAAACAGCTTTTCAAACTACATGAAAAAATGGAAAATTAAGCTAAACGAAAATAAAACACAAACCATCCTTTTCACTAGAAAAAGAAGTCCTTGTTATCTTCTAAGCTCTAGAATAAAGCTGGGAAACTAGGAAGTACCGTGGTCGACCTCTGTCAAGTACCTTGGAGTAGTTTTTGACAATTACATTACATACAGTGTGCACATAAAACACGTACAAGAAAAAGTAAATATAGCAATACAAATGATACATACATACATACCCACTGATTAACAGGCGGACTAGCATGAGCAAAAAAATCAAATTGGTAATATACAAAATAATTTTTCAAGCCATAATTTTATATGGCTCTCCAGCATGGAACACTGTAGCCAAATCACATTTAAAAAAACTGCAGGTATGTCAAAATAAAATTTTAAAAATGATGCTCGGACTTCCCTGGGACTATTCTACTTCAAGACTTCATAATATTTCAAATATAAAACCCATATCAGATCAAATTCAAATATTGTCTGACAGATTCATGATTCGTTGTGCCATGTCTGAAAACTCATTAATTTCTAATATACACTAGAAATTGAATACTTATATATTTTATTAAATGTAAACACATATAGTTTGTAAATTTATAACAGAGGTTTTTTTATACAGTAGTATTTTTCCTCTGAAATTACCTTTAGTAAAATATAAGAAAATCTGTGATAACAATTATAAACGTAAATTGAGCGAAACTTAAGTAAATAATGTAATTGATTTTTTCTACTTAATTAATTCACATTCCGATTGCATTCTTTTCATAAAAGCTAAACAAAACTCAAAGCAATTATTCTGTTACCGAGATTGAAATTCCCGCAGACATGTTCAGTTTGAAAAAAGTTTGAGCGTATGTCGTAGGTCAAGAATATAAAATCGTTACTGACCTCGCAAGTCTACAGTAGCTGATGCGCTAAACCGACCTTTCAGACAGATTAGCTCGTTGGTTATTAAAACATCAAGAATTCACATTTACTCACCTCACATTTACCTGATTTAAAAACTTTAAATGAACATGTTTATAAGCGAACTGAATTTTACAACGACATGCCGAAAACAAGCAATTTAATTGGAAATTGTGGAACTCGAAGGACTTAGTAGCTCAGGCTATTGATAATGCTCACACACCTCCAAACAAGTATAATAGTGATGTAGGTAAAAGACTAGAATGCATACGTAAAAATCTGTATTGGCCCGAAATGACAGTGGGCATGAAAAAACTTGAAGCTGGTGAACGAGCAAGATGAGCTGGTAATTTCACGCTACTACTACTACGCATTATTTAAAGTTACTTAAATTTATAAAATAGTTGGTGTTTGATTCATTTTATAATCAAACATTTTCATGAAACAAAATAAATTTCAAATAATTTGGGAAATAAATAAATCCATTTTCGGCATTCCTGAATATCTGGGAACATCACCAGTATTCTCTAAAGACTAGTCGCATTTGGCTGAAATTAACTGGTAAAATACAAGAAGCAGCAACAAACGCAATTTCATAATGTAAAAAAGGACTTTTTATTTTATTTGATGTATGTGAAGCATAATGTTAAGTATTATCTCCTCTAAATACTTTAATAAGAAAAATAATGATACATTTATATCACTCGGAGTTTTCAAGATTTTTAGCTTTTTACTCTTTCTTATTCGTATGTATACATAACAATTGTTCTTGAAGTATTTTTTTATATATGATATGCTAAATATTATTATTTTATACAAAGTAAAATTCACAAACTATTTATTACAAGTGTTTGAAATAAGAAAAGGGAAATTCAATAAGTAATCGAAAAACAACTACAGTAATTATTGGGTTTTGAAAGATTTCGCTAGAAGAAAATAATTAGTAACAAGAAGTGCTTGAATATATTAGAGAATAGTATTTGGTAGACATAAAATATGAAAACAAACTAAAACAAAGTAAAGTGCAGAGGAAAATATGTAAAACTGTGAAGAATAGGAAAGTAGCTAAAGCTACCGAAATTAAATTCGAACAAGGTACTTGAAAAAAAAGAATGTTGAACAAAATAAAAATCAATTAATTATTACTATTAAATTACATAATGATTTCTTAAGTTTATTATTTTTATTTTTTGCCATTCAGCATTTGTGGACATAATATGGGCATAAGTATCCATAACATTAAATGCTTTATTTTCAGTTTTTCGATTTATGGATCCTTTTCTCACAATATTTTGTGCAGTTAGGTACTAAAATTCCATTGTAATAACAACCATTTTATAGTGATTACTTTCGAATTAATTAAACTGAAATTGTATTTAAATATATCTTTTTATAAAAAGCAGTCAGAAGTATAATGTTATAAGTTGAAATTAATAACACTTAGCATATTAAATTTTGTCAATAAAACATAATTATGAACTATTAAATCTTAAAGTAGTGGTCTGAAATCGGATGTTTTGCTGGTAAGTCTAACGGGGGTTTCAGTAGCAATGACGAAACCAATGGTTGAGTGAGTCTGGAGCAGCTAAGACAGTATCAGTGGCTACTAAAACATTGATTTGGATTAAGATTCTCTTGAAAATTTAGGAGGCGTTTAAAAAACATGGCCTCCCAGCCGAACTATTCAAAGACGGCGGCGAAGAACTGACAAGGTGTATACATCAGATACTTTGCAGAATATGGACAGAATAATGCATGCCCGACGATTGAAATCTCAGTGTGCTGCACCCAATCCATTAAAAGGGGGACTTGGCGGTCTTCGCCAATTATCGTGGGATAAGCTTCCTCAATATCGCATGCAAGGTTTTATAGAGCGTATTGTGTGCGAGTTTAACCGTCAACGAACTGATCGAACCTTATCAGTAAAAATCTACTATTGACCAGACGCCATTTGCCAAATCGTGGAGAAGACATCTGAAGTCTTGTGCTGTTGATAGCACAAAAAGAGCTTAAAAGTTTTAGTTTTCAATTAGTTATTTACACGCATTCACGCACGCATCGGAGATAATTAATTGATTTCAACGTATAATCCCGATGACTCTTGCTAACCTAACTTTTTATTGCATTCATCTTTATTGCCAAAACATCATGTGGTTACTAACGTAATAACCGACAACTTTGATCACAAATATCTACATGCAGTGTTAATTCACAATATTGGTCAATTGGTGGTCTAAAAGTTGTTGCTAGTGCCTTAAGTAAATGCATTCGTTGCTTTGGTTGAAAATAAAGATCTACGAACTCATCATGGACAGATTACCAAGTGAGAGTGTACAACCTAGCAGAACCGTTTTCACTACTCGGATTGACTACTGTGGGCAATTGTACTACAAGTCGGAAGTTAGCACCAGGCCGCCCATCATACATATGCATTTTCATTTGCCTTAGCACGAAGGCTTGCCAGTCGTTAACACAAAGGAAAGCCGCAGAACATTTGGTCATATAATAATCGTTGGTTCTAAAAATGAGTTGTAAGATTTACGGAAATTGTTTTTAAGCAACTCCTTCAACACTGAATTTCAATAATCAATGCAGAAGAATATTCATGGAAATTTATTCCGCTACGATCACCATAATTTGGTGGATTATGTTAGGTGTCAGCGAAATTTCAATTTTTGCGCTCTGTTGGTCCCTCAATTATATCTTTTGAATAGCTTCGCACGAGTAACGAGTTTGTTATATGCAACCATTATTTATGATCACGTAATTCTTTCAAACCATTGCACAAAAACTTGTGTATCTACTTTTTGCTTCCTGTCTCTCTATCTTTAGGAGAATGGGGCCGTGTGTAGAAGTTCACGCAAGTGAGGAGAGTTTTTGACTGTCATTGACGTGTTAGTGGCCAGAAACGATTATTTTAGATATGATTCAAACAGCTCATGACTTCCGCTCTAAGACCAAGTACCCTCTGGGTGACCAACAAACGTCCACTTAGAAAGGAACTAAAGTGAGAAGGCGAACCCCTACGTTTTTGCGTAAGGACCTTCATTGCTTATAGAGTTTTTACAATGTCCTTTTTTCATTTACTAATTTTATTGTTTTGAGGTCTGTTTTTATTTTAGCTTAATGGAATTCTATATTTATAGATTGGAGTAGCTTTAGTTAAATGCTTGGCGGCTTACCACTATATTATAGGAGTTTCGTTAATTTTTTCTACTAAGCCGTCTATCTTCTAATGCGTAGGAATGTTGAAACGGTATTTTATAGGTAAATGTAATTTGTGTAGAAGATTTATCGATTTTATATGAAATATTAACAATTTTACTTGATGTTAATTTAAATTTGTTCTCTTTTTCGAATGCTTAAGTGGTCCAAGTTTTTTCTAATACATTTAGACGAAACCCTTACATAGCATTGCCAAGATATTTGTGATTTCCGAACCGAACAAATGTTAGAAAGTCTTACCGCCAACTAATACATAAGAAGGTAAGACCACATCTATAAAACATTATTATTGAACTTTGATCAATTAATTATAAGTTATTATATTTTTGTTTGTTAGCAAACTTCGATTTTCATAGAGTCAAATTTACAAAATTATGTATGATGATATAAATCGACAGGTAAAATAAATTTTTTGTATTCTTTAAAGTATTTAAATATCTTAATCGACACTAGTGGGTCGAAATCCGCCAGTCTTTTGTTGTCTTTCTAATATTGCTTTTCGCGAGTTTTTTATTTCGTTGGATTTTTTTGTTGATTTTGTTTTCTCATTTATAATGCCAATGACATGGCACAGTAACGAACATTTACCATCTCAGGTGAACGGCTGTGTTATATGTTGCGGAAATTTTAGCGACAACGACGAAGTTCTAACAACAGTATATTCGCACAAATTTCACCGACAATATATGTTAAATTGGTTAAAACGTTCTGCCTGTCCTGAGTGTCATGCTGCTTGCAGCAGCCGAAGTTTTGCCAGTAATACTTCGACATACACGGTCAAATCGAACGGTTTCTAATACCAATACTCTAAATGGAAATTTCTATTTATTATGTTAAAATATTGAGTGAAATAAAAAATAGTATTGGCGTTTGTAAATAAGGACCAACTGAATAGTTTGATGAGTACCGTTACTATGTTTTTAAAATTTCTGAGAGCCTGCATTTGCCATTACCGGAAACAGAAATGGTAGAAATTATGCAACTCTTATACGTACCAATAAATTCGTTTGCAGAGGTTCGAAGGCTTTGTTTAAAATGTGAAAATTTGTTGAAAGAAATTTCTAGTAGTCAACAAACATTACCTCGTTGGCAGATAGGAAAATTGAGGAATATTTAGATTTAATTTTGAATTGCCCAGTGCTGAAGTATAAGCAATTGCTCAACAAACTAAAAACCCAAAAATTAAATACTGGAATTGTTGAAAACTGGGGCATACATTCTTTGATTGCCAAGAAGAGAGGCAAATTTTTTGTTATGGATGCGGAGCACCCGAAGTTTATAAGTCGAAATGTACTAAATGCAGGTCGAGAAACGTGGTCTAGCGAGGTTTAAAAACGACTCCTCGCCTCGACTGAAGCAAGAGTTATCATACGCCATGATACACCAGCTAATACTCAACCTAAATTCATCTGATTGAATTAATACTGTATGGAAGAAGATCAAGCTTCAACGAAGTAATATAGGTGGAATTATTCCTTCAATCCAAAATAAAGGTGTAGGTTTAAGATCAGAACATGTTAGACAAAGGGGGTACAACCAGTAAGAATCTTAAACAACACAAAACATCCATATATACAGGTGACGGTAGAAAGCAAATTGTTTTCGGAATTATCAATTTACCGGTGACATAAAAACAAAAGATTAAAGCGATAAACTTTTTTGTCATACCTTGCATGTTTAAGGATGTAATCTTAGGAATAGATTTCTGAAAAATTAATATATAAGCTTTGAGAAAATTTCTGAAGGTAAGAACAAATTTCCTTTGTCTGATGGGCAACAATAACAGCTCTATTTAGTAAAAACGTTTCCTAATTGTGAGAAAGACAGATTAGAAAGAACTTCCTTAATAGAACATATGATTGAATTATAGTAACATGTCCGTTCGGTTAACAGTATTATTCTTTAATTTCTAATGTTAGGTGTCAGCGAAATTTCAATTTTTGCGCTCTGTTGGTCCCTCAATTATATCTTTTGAATAGCTTCGCACGAGTAACGAGTTTGTTATATGCAACCATTATTTATGATCACGTAATTCTTTCAAACCATTGCACAAAAACTTGTGTATATACTTTTTGCTTCCGGTCTCTCTATCTTTAGGAGAATGGGGCCGTGTGTAGAAGTTCACGCAAGTGAGGAGAGTTTTTGACTGTCATTGACGTGTTAGTGGCCAGAAACGATTATTTTAGATATGATTCAAACAGCTCATGACTTCCGCTCTAAGGCCAAGTACACTCTGGGTGACCAACAAACGTCCACTTAGAAAGGAACTAAAGTGAGAAGGCGAACCCCCTACGGTTTTTCGTAAGGACCTTCATTGCTTATAGAGTTTTTACAATGTCCTTTTTTCATTTACTAATTTTATTGTTTTGAGGTCTGTTTTTATTTTAGCTTAATGGAATTCTATATTTATAGATTGGAGTAGCTTTAGTTAAATGCTTGGCGGCTTACCACTATATTATAGGAGTTTCGTTAATTTTTTCTACTAAGCCGTCTATCTTCTAATGCGTAGGAATGTTGAAACGGTATTTTATAGGTAAATGTAATTTGTGTAGAAGATTTATCGATTTTATATGAAATATTAACAATTTTACTTGATGTTAATTTAAATTTGTTCTCTTTTTCGAATGCTTAAGTGGTCCTAGTTTTTTCTAATACACTTAGATGAAACCCTTACATAGCATTGCCAAGATATTTGTGATTTCCGAACCGAACAAATGTTAGAAAGTCTTACCGCCAACTAATACATAAGAAGGTAAGACCACATCTATAAAACATTATTATTGAACTTTGATCAATTAATTATAAGTTATTATATTTTTGTTTGTTAGCAAACTTCGATTTTCATAGAGTCAAATTTACAAAATTATGTATGATGATATAAATCGACAGGTAAAATAAATTTTTTGTATTCTTTAAAAGTATTTAAATATCTTAATCGACACTAGTGGGTCGAAATCCGCCAGTCTTTTGTTGTCTTTCTAATATTGCTTTTCGCGAGTTTTTTATTTCGTTGGATTTTTTTGTTGATTTTGTTTTCTCATTTATAATGCCAATGACATGGCACAGTAACGAACATTTACCATCTAAGGTGAACGGCTGTGTTATATGTTGCGGAAGTTTTAGCGACAACGACGAAGTTCTAACAACAGTATATTCGCACAAATTTCACCGACAATATATGTTAAATTGGTTAAAACGTTCTGCCTGTCCTGAGTGTCATGCTGCTTGCAGCAGCCGAAGTTTTGCCAGTAATACTTCGACATACACGGTCAAATCGAACGGTTTCTAATACCAATACTCTAAATGGAAATTTCTATTTATTATGTTAAAATATTGAGTGAAATAAAAAATAGTATTGGCGTTTGTAAATAAGGACCAACTGAATAGTTTGATGAGTACCGTTACTATGTTTTTAAAATTTCTGAGAGCCTGCATTTGCCATTACCGGAAACAGAATTGGTAGAAATTATGCAACTCTTATACGTACCAATAAATTCGTTTGCAGATTTTCGAAGGCTTTGTTTAAAATGTGAAAATTTGTTGAAAGAAATTTCTAGTAGTCAACAAACATTGGCAGATAGGAAAATTGAGGAATATTTAGATTTAATTTTGAATTGCCCAGTGCTGAAGTATAAGCAATTGCTCAACAAACTAAAAACCCAAAAATTAAATACTGGAATTGTTGAAAACTGGGGCATACATTCTTTGATTGCCAAGAAGAGAGGCAAATTTTTTGTTATGGATGCGGAGCACCCGAAGTTTATAAGTCGAAATGTACTAAATGCAGTTCGAGAAACGTGGTCTAGCGAGGTTTAAAAACGACTCCTCGCCTCGACTGAAGCAAGAGTTATCATACGCCATGATACACCAGCTAATACTCAACCTAAATTCATCTGATTGAATTAATACTGTATGGAAGAAGATCAAGCTTCAACGAAGTAATATAGGTGGAATTATTCCTTCAATCCAAAATAAAGGTGTAGGTTTAAGATCAGAACATGTTAGACAAAGGGGGTACAACCAGTAAGAATCTTAAACAACACAAAACATCCATATTTACAGGTGACGGTAGAAAGCAAATTGTTTTCGGAATTATCAATTTACCGGTGACATAAAAACAAAAGATTAAAGCGATAAACTTTTTTGTCATACCTTGCATGTTTAAGGATGTAATCTTAGGAATAGATTTCTGAAAAATTAATATATAAGCTTTGAGAAAATTTCTGAAGGTAAGAACAAATTTCCTTTGTCTGATGGGCAACAATAACAGCTCTATTTAGTAAAAACGTTTCCTAATTGTGAGAAAGACAGATTAGAAAGAACTTCCTTAATAGAACATATGATTGAATTATAGTAAAATGTCCGTTCGGTTAACAGTATTATTCTTTAATTTCTAATGTTAGGTGTCAGCGAAATTTCACTTTTTGCGCTCTGTTGGTCCCTCAATTATATCTTTTGAATAGCTTCGCACGAGTAACGAGTTTGTTATATGCAACCATTATTTATGATCACGTAATTCTTTCAAACCATTGCACAAAAACTTGTGTATATACTTTTTGCTTCCGGTCTCTCTATCTTTAGGAGAATGGGGCCGTGTGTAGAAGTTCACGCAAGTGAGGAGAGTTTTTGACTGTCATTGACGTGTTAGTGGCCAGAAACGATTATTTTAGATATGATTCAAACAGCTCATGACTTCCGCTCTAAGGCCAAGTACACTCTGGGTGACCAACAAACGTCCACTTAGAAAGGAACTAAAGTGAGAAGGCGAACCCCCTACGGTTTTTCGTAAGGACCTTCATTGCTTATAGAGTTTTTACAATGTCCTTTTTTCATTTACTAATTTTATTGTTTTGAGGTCTGTTTTTATTTTAGCTTAATGGAATTCTATATTTATAGATTGGAGTAGCTTTAGTTAAATGCTTGGCGGCTTACCACTATATTATAAGAGTTTCGTTAATTTTTTCTACTAAGCCGTCTATCTTCTAATGCGTAGGAATGTTGAAACGGTATTTTATAGGTAAATGTAATTTGTGTAGAAGATTTATCGATTTTATATGAAATATTAACAATTTTACTTGATGTTAATTTAAATTTGTTCTCTTTTTCGAATGCTTAAGTGGTCCTAGTTTTTTCTAATACATTTAGATGAAACCCTTACATAGCATTGCCAAGATATTTGTGATTTCCGAACCGAACAAATGTTAGAAAGTCTTACCGCCAACTAATACATAAGAAGGTAAGACCACATCTATAAAACATTAT